>JAWZYV010001554.1:0-361556 GCA_038373885.1 Cheiracanthium punctorium
ACAAAGCTCTTTTAGTGAAACTTTTCTACCAGAATGACGAGAATTCCTGTGCTGCGATAAGAGCATTCCGTCGGCTAAAGAAATTACGCCGAGGACCAATGACACCACGCGCTTTACGAGACATGATGAAGAAGTTTGAAAGAACCGGACAGCTGGGAATTTTACCAGGTAGAGGACGACATGTTGTGGATTCTGCACGCGTTCAAGACGTTACTTTGGCAGTCGTGGACGCCGCTAGCCAGTCGCCTCATGGTGTTGTCAGTGTGCCAACGGTTTCTCGTGCTGTTGAACATTTGTAGAACGTCTTGTTGATCTGCAGCGCCCCCCATCGGCAACTTCTTGTACTAATAATATATTTTTAATAAACCACGAGCGCGTGATCTGAAGTGCCTGTTTCCAAAATTTCATCACATTATGACCCATACAACATCCTGCACAGGCCTCTGAGTTGGAGAAGCTTAATTTGGACAACCCTGTATATCATATCCAGAATCCAGAATGTCCGAGCAATCTGTAATAGCCCTCTTTTGGGATGGGGCAAAAGGGGATAGGGACGTCATAGCTACGTCATCTCTTGCAAACAACTCCAGAGACGGTATTTATTGTTCCTGCCCTCTGAGATTTCTTCCTCGTGTCTTTGAATTTTGGTACTGCCATCTGACGCAAAAACTTCAAATTACTTTTAAATTGATTCTAATTTCCGCGGCTGGTATCGAACCGTAGATCCAAAGCGTGGTAGGCGAGCGTTCTAACCAGCAGACAGGTTCGGATCGGGATGAAAAGACTAAAGTTTGACGTGATTGTTGTTTCAAATTTGGGATGGGAACTTTTATGTATCCAAAGAAATAAAATTAGACATTGCCTGTACACTACTTGGTATTACAAAATTTTACGATTTCTGCCCGTTTTAAGTATTTACGACCCCAGTACGGCTGTATAAAAAAAAAGTTTGTCTGCCTGTCGTTTCGTAAGTGACGCTTTTTTTATTCGCATATCATGTAAAACTGACTGGAGCGAATGAAAGAAAATTTGGTGAGATGATACGTGGTAACTCAACTTGAACTATAAGCGTCGAATTTTTAAAAAATTCATTAGATTTTGAGATTATCCGAAAATTATTTCAAACTGCGTAAATTTTTGTTTGCACATCACGCAATAACGACTTAAGCGAAAGAAATAAAAATTTGGTGACATGACAGATGATCACTCAATTTAAGCTATAGGCATCTGATAAAAAGTTTTTTTTTGATTACATGTTTAGATTTATCTAAAAATCGTTTCAAACTGCATAAATTTTTGTTTCAGTATGCAATAAAACTGCATATAATTTGCACTACAAGTGTATACTTTCAAAATATTCAAAAATATCCACCTTTTAGGTACAAATTGTGTACAATCTATTTGTTCTTGCAAAAAAAGTGCCGACTTTTTTCTAGCTTGGTAAGTGCTACAATTTTCGATTATTTATTTAAAAAACTGTACTTAACTTGGATAGCTATATAGTTATTGTGCAGTAAAGTTAATTTGATAATGTGGAGAGTACTAATAATTAAATACTGCACATTATTTTAATTATTAGTGTTGTACTACAGTGCATTTGAATTTAAATTATAAATCCATCGCTCATTACAAATAAATAGGATTTCTTTGCATTACAACGTAAGTACATAATTATTGATAATTAATAAATTCATGTACAGCTGCGGAAGAAAAGACTTGTACTTTTTTCGGCCGTCGATCGTCGCACAGCAAGTTTACAGATACCAATCGTTTTCGATTGGCGTACACTCTAATTTGCTATGCATAAAAATTGCATAAGGGGCCATCTACATATTAAAATTCACACCAACTTTTTTTTTCCCCAATAGCAACCCCTAGATTTCACTTCATATTTCAAAAATTTAGCTCATTTTAACCCCGGATACCCATTTTCAATAAATTTGAACTGAAAATGGGTGAGTTATGAGCACCCAAAATCCCCCTCCCCATATGTTAAAATATTTTTTCATACTTTAAATCATATCTCATATAATATTGATAATAAGAAGCTTATTTCTATTCGTACTATTAGAACTAAACGACCCAAACATAATTTAATGTTCTTATGATTTCAAATAAAATATTAATATGAATTATGAATTATTAAATTAATATTCAAAAAAATTATGAATAGAGACATAGCCAAATTTCGATGGAAATAGATGCAGAAAGTAATATTACATGGCTGTGCAAAATTTCAAATTTTTACGTTCGGTAGTTTAATTTATATTAAATAAAATATGTTATTTTCATGAGTTAAGGGACCATATATAAATTTATTAAGTGACAATTTTTTGAAAATTGCTTAAAATAAACGCAAATTAGATTTATTTTGTGCAAAAACACAGTAAAAGATAACGGTATTAAAAAAATCAAATTTTGAAGCAAATAAATTAGAGGTTTTTACAGTTTGATGGTGATTCTATAAAGCGTCTATTGTTGCGTCCGCTACCATATTCCCCAAAATAAAATATTTTCCAGGTATAGAATTAGATGCAGTAGATGTATGTCTTCTAATACAACGTCCTATTTCTGAAAAACTAACATCCTCAATATTCGAGGCATGAATTTGACCTTTTTTAATATCGGAAACATTAGGTCTTTGGAATTCCCCATACTTTATCAAACATTCAAAATCACGTTTTTCTGTAAAAAAATTTTCATCTAACTATAAATTAAAATTCCGCCAAAAGTCTTATAAGAATATTGTACTTTGCAGACTATAATATTAAATGTAGAAAGTGAAATAAAAATCGCAGTGATAATATTGGGTCGGCAAAACAGTAATTGCGTTTTTTTTACATGAAAGTCAAACAAATAAATTTTCAATCATGAAACCATTAAAGTATGAAAAGCAAGTTTCGTTCATAGCATTCATGCTTGTAGTCAGAAGAGCAGAGAGCAGCCTCTCACTCCTGCCAACATTTCACCTGTCTAAGAGAACCATCAAGGGAAATACTCAATAACAATTTCAAAATTAGAAAGATTTTCAAAATCGTGAGCAGTCGTTTTGCATTTTTCCTTTAAATCATGTGTACGAACCAAGGAACTTATGAACTCACGGGTCATTTGGACCACTGACTAAATATTCTAATTTCTACCCTTGATATTCTTACTACAAAAACTTTAAGAGAGATGGAAAAAATATTTTCCTTGAAAATAATGTTTATTTCTTTTAACTCTCTTGAGCGAAATGAATGAAAGGCGAAAAGTTCGGAACCTACAAATAGCGTTTTTCAATTTGCAGAAAGTCCCTTAAAAACGCGCAAAAATGAATTCGCAACATCTCCGGAAATTATCGTAGAAAATTGGTGAAAATTAATATTTAGGGTAATTTGAAGGTTTTGTTTCGTTTAATAAATTCAAAATACAGTGTAGCCATTGAGAAAAACGAAGGTGATGCAGAATTAAACATGAAGACGGCCCCTTATGCAAATTAAATTAATAGAAAATTAAAGTACGCGTTATTTGCAAACGAATGGTATATATAACTTTCCTGTATGAGGAATGACGTCGAAATAAAGAGCAAGTGGGACATTTTTTTTTTTTTCCGCAGCTGTACATAATTATTGATTAAATCGAACAAAATACAACGCTTGGTGAAAAATGTGTATGGCTGGTGCGCTCGCTGCCATCCTCTTTTTACTTCTTTATCTCTACAAAAATCGAGTGCGAAATTTGAAATGCAATTAAATTAAAAAATAAAAATTTTCCAGTGCTAACCCAGTGAAAACTGCGTTAAAATGTGTATAAACGTACAGATATATGTGAATTTATGAAAATATCATAAATAAATGTGCAATACTCTTACAGCCTTAAAAAAACATTTAAATAATTTTTTACAAAGATTTTCAAATGCATAAAAATGTGAATAAACATTCATCGATGTTTATTTTTCGTTAATAAGAATACAATAATGTGTGAAAACCTGTTTAACTGCATAAATATAAATTTTAGAAAGCTTGACAAGAAGATTTGGTTTCGGACGTGCTCAGCAGCTGTGTAACTGAGAGTAGCCTCACTATGGCACAGTGGTTATGTCACTGGAAATGGTAGACGGACGAAGTGTGAAGGTCCCGGGTTCGGCTCCCATCGCGCGTCTGTCGATCTAACCGCTCGGAGTTTTCCGTGGTTTTCTCCGAAACTTAGCGCAAATACTCGTTAGGATCTCTTAGAAAGACCCCCCAGTTGGGTATCCCGCCCCTCAGAGGCGTAGCCAAGGGGGGGGGGTTAGGGGGGTCAAAACCCCCCCATGAGAAATTTTTTGCCATACAAAAGTATATACTTCACTACATTATCACACATATGTATACATATATATGAGTTGCAGTAGTCGTAACCCCCCATGAAAAATTTCTGGCTACGCCCCTGTCCCCCCTTGTTTGCCCTACTGACGAGGATTTATAAGCGGACTTCGAGCCAAGTACACAAATCCAATATACGTGTTCACAATAACAACAGTAACTGAGAGGATGACGTCACTGAGATCAGCAGCGGTTGTAGATCCAGTCATTTCCAATCTGCAGAAGCCATCCAATCTTCTACGTAAATAAGACGTCTACAAATGCATGTCTTTTGGATGTTATACATGCACATCCAATCAGCGCCGGCGCAAGGTTATCCGGCGCCAGCCTGCAAAAAAACCTAAAATCGCCCCCCCTCCATGTTTTTTTTTTTTTTCTCTGGAGAAATAAGTTTTGACGAAAGCATTTGTTGAAAAAAGTAATAATAAATTTATTCATCGGGAAAATTAATTTTTCTACATTTCATATTTACAAGCTTTTCTATAATTTTTTTTTCTATCTATCTCTCAGATTTCATTTTCAATAGCAATCAAAGCTAGATTTATGAGTCTTTCCTGAGATATACTTGACCGTAAATACGTCTTGATCAATTTTAATTTCGAGAACGATATTTCGCTATTAGCAACACTAACGGGAATGTTGAGTAGTATTCTCAATATGATATTCAAGTTCGGGAAGCACAATTTATTTGACACAATTAAGTTCAGAATATTGAATGAGTCATTCATACCGGCTGTAAAAATGTCTTTGGAAGCTACTATTTTGTCAAAAAGTTCTTCTGCGTTAATATCTTTACTATCACCATATTGTAAAAAAAATTCTCAATTACTGCATTTTATTTTCAAATCTGCATTATCGATTTCCGATAAATTACACAAGAAACTAAAATTATCGCAGTGATTTTTCATTGCGTCAAATCTTTCATTTAATGATGCCCAAGCTGTATCCAAAATTCTAAAAATAAATAAATAAATAAATAAAAATAAAAAATAAATAGTTTTGTCTGTAAATGAGCCCTGAAACAGAAACCAAGTTTTAAGATACGGCTGCATTTTTTGCATAATGCTAAAAGACTTATAAGAATGCTGAAATGAAATTAATGGGTTTCTCTTTTTTACTAAAGCATTCAGAGAAAATTTGGAGCTGAAATATTGAAGAGAAACAGGGATCAGTGGCGCACACAAGGGGGGGGGGGGGTCCAGGGTGTCTGGACCCCCAACCTCCCCATCGGCTTTGATTTCTTTTTCGATTGATTATTACCCTATATCTCTAGTAAATAAAATGATTCCAAAAGAAGGTAGCAATAGTTTCAGTTCTAATAAATAAAAGAAGAAATTTTTTTCTCGTTTTCCTCAACTTTTAAAAAACGAACTGAAAGCGAACATAAAATACCATCTTGTTCTCAAAACTGTACAACTATTACTTTGCTTCCTATTGTACTGTGCAGTGTATTCTTAGGGAACTGGATGGGACGAGTTTTGATGAATTCCATCTAATGAAAACGAGCTCTTTCATCACTGATTTTTTTCAATCTGGAACATCCCTAAAAGTTGGACCCCCCAAACTGTAAAGTTGCCCCCCTCCAGCCAAAAATCCTGTGTGCGCGCCTGACAGGGATAAAAGTAAAAATTTCCTGATAGGGAATTGTTATAGAATTGTTGTGTGGATAATCTTTTATTTTCAATAGTGATGAATTTAAATATGTAACATGTGCGTCTATGATTTTCAAGACTACTGCTAAAACAACACAGGAAAAAGAGATCGGACAATATCTCTAGGTGAGAAAAATGGAATTACCTTTATAGCAATTTGACAAAAGCTTTTCCCCTTATTTTAGCTTTTTTGCTAAAGAATTTTTCAACTCAGCTTAAACCCTGCGAACAGATCACAATTTTTAGTTCAGTGGCAGTAAAACAGTCTCCATGCGTCCAAAATTCCTCAACTTAGATTTTATTAATTAAAATTTTTGAAAATGCGTCTTTCAATATTTAGTTTAGTGCAGTTAAAAAGTTTCAACTTGCTGTTTAAAATTTACGGCTAAGTAGTTGATTTCCTTCTTAAATATTTGATCTGTGAAACATAATTTCTGATACGTTTTTTTTTTATTTTTTCGTTTAAAATTGTTCTATTGCTTTTTAATTAGCATAAGCTAAATTCGCGAACACGGCGAATTATTATACAATTTCTACTAAGCCAGATTTCTGATATCCGACGTGCTAGCGGCTTTTATGTACTCGGGTAATTGAGGTTTTATTGTACACACACACACACATATATATATATATTAGAATATTGTATATTCGAGGGAATGCTACATTGATTATAATATATTAATATATATATATATATATATATATATTAATATATTATAATCAATGTAGCATTCCCTCAAATAATAATATATTAATAATATATTAATATTATTAATAATAATATATTATCAAATAATAATATATTAATATATATATATATATAACTGCACCTATTCATGCATCTCGTTTTAAAAAATAAAAATATAATCACTATTTAAAAAAATAAAGTGTTCAGAAAGAAGAAAACGTTCATTCCGTATGAGGAGATGTTAAAAATCTAATCATTTCTTCTAAAGAACACCTATTTCAAAAATGCTTCTTACCTGCAATCATTATTAATATAAAACATATCTTCCTAAAATCTGTCCATTTTTCAAATTTTTTTGGAAATATATGCTTTGGGGACAATTTGGCGCCCCTCTGTGTTTGGCGCCCGCCTGCAAAGAAGGCCTTTCAGGCCCGCTTCCGCCGGCCCTGCATTCAATAGATTTGTAGCTTTGGATGGCAATGGAATGTCTATGGGACATGCATTTCATTAGCTACATATAAGATGTCTGCTGATGGATATCATAAATACATTTCCAATAGATATCAGGTGTCGGATGACTATTAGATATCTATAAGCCCTCAATGGATCTTATAGAGGAGCAATTTAGAGTCCGTAGATTGACAAGTGTGCGTGTGGAACTGGCGAGAGTTATATGGCCGTGGGCTCGAGCCCCCCCAATAAACTGTGAATAGGGGCTGAGCCCACCCAATAATTTACCACTAAATACAGAAAACTAATTTATACTAACATAAAAAGAAAGTATTTCACGCCATTTACAAACGTTTAAAAAAACCTTTACTTGTACTTTTAAAAATTTTCTTCTTTTGATTTCAATCATGATTTAGTATTCATTGTGACGCCACGTAACACACAATGTTACAATAAGCTGCCTTCGCCAGGCTCTGGTTAATTAAAATCAGATTATGCAATGTAAAGTATGAAATGAAGAAAAGTTCAGATGTGTCAAAAATGCACTATCTCATCGAAAATGTTTTTTTCCCCTCCTTTGGATTTTTTACTTTGCTTCTTTTTTTAACTTATAACATGGTAGGAAGATACTAACATGGATACTTACCTTACACAGGTGTAGAATTCTATGGACCCATAGAGCTCGAGCGCCTCCAATAATTTACCCTTAAGTCATAGCTGCCAACTACTACGGAATATAATTAACCACTTTTTGTAAACAGTATATATATATGATGTAATACATATAGCAATGTAGCAAGTAAACTTCTATTAACGATACTGTCTGTTATGCATGAGTATTATATAAAACGTAATGATTACTCTATCTCTATAGGAAATAGTTATGATCTACGCAATACAATATGTACTATTAGTAATATTACCTCTTTATATACCTATGATTTTAAAGATCTATTCAACAATATTCCTCTTGACGACCTTTACAATGTAATTAATGAATTATTTGAAACTTGTATTAAAAATATTCAGCTCCCTTCCCATGTTTATGTAACTTATTTCAGTAGTCTATCTAAATTTATTATCTATAATAATTTTATTCTACATAACAATACAATATATCTACAAAATCATGGTATACCACAAGGTGGTTCAGCATCTAGTTACCTTGCAGATCTTTACTTATATTACTATGAAAATGAATATACTAATACACACATCATTCTTAAACGATATATAGATGATATCTTACTTGTAAACACTACTAATAATAATAACATTATCTTCCCCATAAAATATCCATCTGCTCTGGAATTAATTAAAAATGATATGCTTAACAATTCTGTTAGTTTTCTAGATCTAAGTATCTCCATCACTCCTAGAAATAGCCTTAGTTTCAATATATATGATAAGCGTAAAGATTTTAGCTTTAAAGTAAATAGCTTTACTCATTTTTCCTCCTGCTTACATAAATCTGTATTTCGCAATATCATCTATAATCACTGCTGTAGAATCAAGTTTCTATGTTCTGATGATTTCAAAGTCTCCAATTTTAAATCTCTATTTCTGTTAGCTAGACAATACAACTATCCCACTAAGTTCCTAAAATCTATTATATACAATTCTTGATAATGATGTGTCTAATGTCTTTGTTAATTTACTGGAGGTTGGGTGGGGTTTTGGTTTTAAGGTTGTAATTGGATGGTTGGGTCGGGCGGAGGAAGTTTTTCTCATTTATATAAAAAAAAAGTAATATGTTTAAAAACAATTTGGATGTGTATATGCATGCATATATATATCTGGAGGAATTTAAAAAAAAAAAAAAAAAAAAAAACGGGGTTCCTATATTGTGATTATTCTGTCCTAAACATTATTTTTTATTTTTTTCTTATTTACTAGAATAATCTTCTGTCATACAATAACTTATTATACATACTTTGTCAATAATAATAATCATTATATTTTTTAAACAATATGTTATATTTAATTTTGCTATACTATTTATTTTATTCAATCTTTTTAATTTATTATTATTCAATATATATTTATTATATTAATATACCTGGATATTCTTAAAATTTAATAATATTACCTTTTAGTATTTGGCAACTCCTATACTTTCTTCTTTCCACTTTTACACTTTTATTTAGTGGCAACACCATTTTTCACTTTTTACAATTCTTAGCATTGGCAACACATATCAATTGTTCAAATAAAATTTCCATGTGCTCAAGGTCTGGTATGTAAAATTATATTTCTAATTTTTGTTATCTTTTTGATTTCTTCTTTCCTTTATATAGTAGGGTAGGGCCCAGATGTGTGGAGTTAATATCTCTTCTGATATGCCACACAACCGAAACCCTACTATTTGGTTTGCTGTAAATTATAATCCACTGTTTGTGGCCCCTGACGATGGTGACAGTGGTTATAATTTCCGTTCCATTATATTATCACAATAATTCTTGCACTTTATTTGGATTCAAAATCTGGTTTCTAATTCTTGCTAATAGCTGTTATTTTTATGCGAGATATGTCTTATTTGTAGTATGTTTTGTGTTTTACTTGTTAGTTATATATATAAATAGTAACCTGCTCGCACGCGCAGCACAAAAATTTTGCTATATTTTAAGCCGAAAAATCATGTAGAAAAAGTGGTTAATTATATTCTGTAGTAGTTGGCAGCTATGAGTAAGTTATATGTACGTGAATCCGTGGTGTAGCCTGAAATTTTTCATGGAGGGGGGGGGGGGTTACGACTTCTGCAACTCACATGTATGTATACGTGTGTATGATAAGGGAGTGAAGAATATACATTTTGTATGGCAAAAACACTCCTCATGGGCAGTTATGACCCCCCCCCTAACCCCCCCCTTGGCTACGCCACTGCCGTGAATATATGTGGTTGTGGGGCCCGCCCCCCTCCAATAATTTTGAAAACTTTACGCTTATGGTGGGAAATACATTTATTTTAGAGCTAAATACTATGTAAGCTTGACGTACTGTCTAGAACAGTGTTTTCCAACTGGTGGAGCGCGAGAAAAAGCAAAGAGCAAGTAGTGATATTCTTTTTTTTAAAGTCATCTTATTTATTCTTATTTTTACTCAAAAATATATCTGTTTTCGATTAAAATGTTCATTCAAACTTTACTGAAAACATTATTTTGTAGGAAATTCGTCTGAATGTTCATCGTTGAAGAATAAAAAACTGAATGTATGCTGAAAAATGTGAGGTGGGGTGGGCGCCACTATAAGTTATAGCTTCTGTTGGTAGGGCGGGGCGACGTTCAAAGGTTGGGAACTACTGGTGTAGCAAACGGACCTTGACTAAGGCAGGTGGAGCTGCCTGGGCCTTCCAGTAAAAAAAAAATAAATGGGGGTATCAAGAGATGTTCCTACTGTATTTTGTAGAAATGGTTTGTTTCTAGAAAAAAATTCCTGTCTCTCTCTGCTTAAAGAATTCTTTGAAAAAAGTTATTAAACTGTACTGAAAAAAAAGTTTTAATAAAATATTTTGAGTAAAATAATGAATGTCTGGTTAATGTAATCATGTTGTGCGGTACCAAATGTTCGCCCCTTTTTTAGTTGCAAAAAAGTTCCAAACATGCACAAGAGTAGAAAGCCTGGAACTTAAGTAAGCCTGTAGTTCCAGGCTGTCTAATTTTTGTAAATTGTATGGGTATATATGAAAGGGGCTTCATTGGTCTTCTAGAAAACACTTTAAAAAATTCTACTTATCAGACTGTACAAATCAACTCTCACATTTAGAGAATTCTTTTAGGGTACTTATTACTAGTTATAATTGCTATTACTATCGGATATTTTATCTTTTATTCTCTATCGCTGCTTTTTTTCTTAAACTAAAGATTGTTCTTTTTTCCCTATTGTAAGACTCAAAACCAGTAATAGAGCACATTAACGCTTCCCTTTTTCCATCAACTAAATAAATCCCTGCCAAACTATCACCGGCTCTAACAGGCCTGACCTAGTTATCCTGAAACTACTTTATGGGGGGGGGGAGAATTTGATAGAAGTTTTTCAAAATAGCGGTCAGGATATTTGCAGTAAGATTAAAAAGAAACGGATAAAAGGAGAAGAAATTGTGATGCGAATCTTGTAGCATGAAATAGGAACACGCATTCTGAGATATTTTTTTTTTTTTCCTGGTTGATTAAAAACTATTTCTTTTTACATAGATGCAGTGTCAAAAATGAGTCAAGCCCCCGAAATACACACACACACACACACATACAAATAAATAAGTAACTAAATAAAGCTTAGTTCCATAAAAAAAGGGAAAAAAAAACCCGTGAGGTTATAGTAAAACAGATTTAAGTACAATTTCATTTTTGATTTAAAAAAAAAAAATTTTTTTTTTTTTGGTAAACTTTCTGTCTTTTGCTATTTTTAATCTTTAGTCATTTTGCAAGAATTGGTTTAGTTGCATGAGTTAGATAGAAGATGAATATTCATTTGCATTAAAAATTGCTTTTTCATGTATAAAGCAGCTGTTTGGCGTGGTCGCCATTTCGCAGACACGAAATTGACTTCCCCCTTGTCTTTTCGTTCAAGCATCCCTTTTGGGATACGTTGGTTTAAAAAATCGAAACAATTTTTTTTTATTGGGTGGGGGGATATTTATTTAGTTGTCGGTAAGTATTAGCTGCCAAGATATATTATTCAGGCACAGTCACTTTATCACACTCGAACTGCACATTTCGGCATTCGATTCCTTTTCTTTCAACGCAGCGGTACTTACTTGATAATTCAGCTCGTTGGTGCAGTAGCGTATATAGGTTTCCATATGGGGGGGGAATCAGGTTTTTAAACCTTATGGTTACTACTGTTAAAATAAATGTTTTAGAAATAGCTGCTTTTGAAATAATTTTTTCACATTTGTGGAGGGGTCTGGGCACGCTCACCCCCCCTCCCTCACATGCACACCCCTGCATGATGCAACACCTACGTCATTTACTGATCGTATTCCTATGTTGAGATAATTTGTTGCTCTAAAGATGGTATTCGAATAAAATGATTGTTAATAGTATGAATAAAATCATATACAGAGTGTTATAAAAGTTCCTGTATTGAAGATAGATGCAGGATATTTATTTAGTTAAACGTCTTTCATACGATTTACGTTCAAAATATATCACATGGAGCCCATTTCTCTAATTGCGAAATAAATTTATTTCACTGTGAAGAACAAAATAACGTAGAACATTATTTCCTCATAACGTGGGCGCGAAAAGAATCAAACAATAAGAACTAAAGAACTGTTGAGCATTTATTTTAACTCTAGTAACCACAAGGCCCCCATTCATGGACGATGAATTCGTTATGTTGAAGTATGGTAACTTTTAGGACACACTGTACCAGGATAAGTGTCATAATATTAAACAAACGGCCCCAAAAAATCCGAATTAGAGTACTCTTACTCTGTTAGGGGCTAACGCAATCCGGATGATCCAATTTTATGATCTTTGTATGCAAAAAGCAATTTTCTTGCAACAAAATAATTCTTATTTCCATTAGTGAAAATGACACTAAATACATTTAATCTTTGTCCACTTAAAATAAAAAAATAATTTCACAACCTATTTAATAACCAAATACTTTTCCGTAGTAACATAATCCATTGTTGTCAATTAAGTTTTATTAATTTCAACAATCCATTGAAAATTGAAGTTATTTCCCGAGTTCATAGAAAATGATAATACAGACCAGTAACTTAATGCCGTTTTAAAAGTATTCTGATTTTTTATGCTAATGTAGCTATTTTGCATTTAATTTCTTTCGCAAGTATAACAATATTTTCAAGAAGCTGATTATTTGCACTAACACTTGCAGATCATCCGGAGCCGCACAAGCATTAGCCGTGTGTTGTCGGAAAAACCAGAACCGTTTCAGCATCGTACTCGAAACATATCCTTAATATTAATCCATAATTAATAACTCTTACTCTTTGAAATACTTTCTTAATTCTGGACATTTGTATGAAGGTGTCGAAAATACACACAAAATAAATAAATAAATAAATACATATAAATAAATCAGAAGAGAGTGTTGTGTGAGGTGTTGAAAAGAAAACAACAAAATCTGAGATACACTTTTACTTTTATTTATTATTTACAAAAAAATATTTAACAGGGTGTGACCGACTAGATTGTACTCACAGAAGGAAAAATTACCCATCGGGCAACACACTGTAACTGCTGAACAAAAACATGTGTAAGAAAGAACACAAAATAGGCTCGAACGACACATAAGCTGGAATAGGTTGATGAAATGTGATAAAAATTATCCTGGAATATTAAAGGCGAATTGAAAAAAGAAACAAACAAACAAAAATACGTATGCTACTTCCCCCCTTCAGACGATGCGTGACGTTGAAGTGACAACGTAGAAACATTTCTTCTCGAGTGAAAAAAAAAAAAAAAAATCTTCCCAGAGAAGAACAGAAAATTTTGCTTTTATTCGCGTCAAGCTGCGTTCTTTGTGGCAACAAATGTAAAAAAACAACCATTTTTTTCGTTTGTTTTTATGTATCGGCGATAACTGCGGAAACGACGAATTTCTGTATTAGTTTCTGAATTCAAAGAGAGGAAGATATATTTTTTCCCCCTTTTTTAAGTGTTCTTATAAATAATGGATTTAAAAGTAAGGATATCAGATTCTAAAACAAATTTTTAAAGGAGTTTCAGTGAAAAAACTTCGCAAGAGAAATCTGTTTATTTTTCTAAAGGAAGAGGTATTCAATTAAATTCGGAATTAAACGGAAAGGAAAGGAATTGTATATTAAGAAAAGTCCTTAATCAAAGTCCACTGAAGCTTACTTGAAAAAGTCACTAAATAATTACTATTTAATATCATGTAAAATACTGTAATTAAATTGAGAAAATTTCTTCGCGCTTCTTTAAAAGCGTTTTTACGGGTAATACAGTATAGCTTTCATAGAGATTCACTTTCCTGTTCCAAGGTTCAATGATTTCTTTATTAAAAGAGGCCTTTTCAGGGAATTAGCGTTATTAAGTTTTGACTACCTCACAAGCTTCATTTTCGGAGAAGGCGTATTTATGACGTATCCATGATAGGCAGCTGTATTTTGCATGCGCAAGGCCTGTGATTGACAGTGAGAGAGAAGTTAAATTTAACGTTGCATACACATAGTACATTTAATATTATAAACACGTAGTGTCACATGACTACACTTGCGCCGGCAGCATACGGCAAGGCGAGGCACTTGCCCCTCCCTGGATTTTTGTATGCAGTGTTTTCCCTTGCTTTTACCCTTTTCTTCGTTCGTCTGAACTTCGCAATCATTAAATAACTCAAAATAAATTATGTTAAGATTTAATCAAGTCTGTGCTTTTGTAACTATTTTATCATGTACACTAATGCTAACACTTTATTTCGTAACTTGTCCATTTAAAATGTATTGAATTGTACTTCACAGAAGTTATAAAGAAGCTGTTGCACTCTACAAGAACTATTTGGAAATAGTTTTTTAGAAATGTACAATTTTAAATGTATTTTCCTCTTCAGAAAATATAGGACAATAAGGAAATGTAGATAATGGTAAAAGTTAAGTAGTACGGCGAAAAAATGGGTAAGCTGTTAGTTGGTAGTTGAAGTGCGTTATCAAACAAATGGAAATAACAAATCAGCTCACAACTTGTCCAAAAAGGTTTATAAGATGTTCATTCTTAACAAATTTTAATTTGATTTTTTTTACTATTTATCATGTTATATCTGTTTTATTTCCATTCATATACGTCAGTTCAGAACAAAAAAAAAAAAAAAAAAAAACAGGGTGTTCTACCAGATCACGGTGAAAAGAAAAAAGAATTGGGAAAAAATCTCAAAATGAGGCTTTAGATCTAGAAATTTTTAAAAAAATCAGAGATCCAATTTTGCTTTCAATATTTTTCCTGAAATTCTTTCATTCTACCAGTTTTACCATGTTTTAATCCCCCTTATCATATATGCGTTTTTGAACGTTCAGCTCTTTCTTGTTTTTTATTAAAAGACATATTTTATATATTAGTTATCGTATTTCCTTGTTCTCTAACCATCATAAGAACACAAAATGGTTTTTTTTATGCTCAATAAAATCTAAAATCTCATCACATACAAGTAACAGAAAATATGTAAAATTTCACCTAAAAGAGGCGAAAAATAACCTTTGTCTTAAATTTGGTAGACACCCTGTCCGCTTTACTTGTAGAGCAAGCGATACATAACACCATGGGCGCCCATAACGGTGGAGAGAGGGGGCAAGGTAGGGCTCTTGCCCCTCCCCCCCTAGCGCTTTAGTACATTGTTCAATAATGTAAACAGAAGTGCATCGCAAAGCAAAATCGGAAACAAATTATTGCAAGTGTGAAATTTGCCCCCCCTCTAAAAAATTTTTTGAAGTCCCCCCTAAAAAATTTCTATAAGCGCCCATGCATAACACCATGAGATCCTCATTTAAAAGGGGAAATAGCATTACAGATAAAGAGAACCAAGAGGGTCACGCTGGCGGGCTGAATGTGTCTAGGCCAAGAATATGGGCAAGAGGAATTCTACAGCAGGTGCTTCCATGTTCTCATTACGTTAGAAAAATAGCGAACCCAAGTTCTTTCAGGAAATATGGGAGCATTTGAGCGTTATAGTCCAGGATAAAGGGTTCTGGAGAGACACGTTTGCGAATGCCTTCTCTCTTTGATGCTTTTGTTGGCCAAAATATATACACTGTCCTCCAGGCTCTTCATCATTGCTTGCCCGTCAAGATATTCACAAACTCTGCAAGAAAGAAAATAATACGCATGAGTACTTGCATGCAATGTCAGAAAGATACATACATCTCTGAAAGTTGAGCATCTGTACGCCACTAAATCATACAGGAATGGAAACAAAAAATACTCCAATATTCATATACCAGAACGAGAACAACTCGACACAACTAGCTGGGGGAAAAAAAAGTAACTTGCCATAATTTTAAGTTCAGTCACTTCTTTTTGTGACTTTTATTAAATTAGGAATGTTTATTACTTGAAAAAGGCAAAACTAATCAGATCATTTGTAAATTATGTATCCTATACCACGAAAACGCTAATTAGAGTCGTATTGACTTCAGTTTAAAAAAATCAATCTTATTAGTGTTTATGACTTTGATCCATTCTATTTACTCATTAAGTCTATTTTTTATTATTATTCCTCTACCCTTTATCTCCCTGAGTCGAAAAATAGTCCGTTTACGTCGTACTTTACGAATAACGTCGTACTTTTTGTGAAAAGTCCGTTAGTTTTCGACGAGGTATATGAAGACTACGTTTGCGACCCTACATTGCAGCGTGATTCCGAATCGTCTTGGTTTTCTCTACCACCTCTTATGGATGTGCCAGATGTTTCTGAAATACTCTATCATCAGAGACGTAGATGGTAGAGTCCCCAAGGACATCTTACACCTACAAAATTTGGAACCTCTCACAAAACTTGGGTATTTGTTACAAAATTATAATAAATAATCTTTGTGTGACATTTGCTTTCTCTACTGGAAATACATCCCTGTCTACGTATCTGTATATTATTTTAATTTTAACATGTCTTAATTGCATGCAAGATATTCCCAGGTACGTAAATATACATTCGTACGTCACATGTTCAATATCGTACACAATTAAAAAAGGTTTTCATCAAGAAACCAAAGCTCTTCAACACAAGAGTAGGGAAACTTTGTTTTTGTCCTAAGGTTATTAAAATGCAATACATATTCTGTAAATAAAGAGTGCGATATTCTCATAAAGTTTTCCCACTAACTAAACAAACGGACTTCTGCGTTAAGAGCATTAGTAAACGAAGATTATATATCTGGCGATAGCATGGGCCTATTTGGAGAAAGGAATAACATTAATTTCCGGGACAGAATCGAAAGAATTTCCAAGAAAGTGTATTACCAGAGCCGGCGAGTGGAGAAAGTTACAGGGGAAAGAGGAAACTTGCCAGAGAGAGAGTATATCTGGAAAGGTTACGAGGCGTAAAGGAAATAAAAGTTTACGAATTTGAAGTAACATATATATGCATGCATATATATGTAATGTATAAAAAGGTAATTTGGGTTTTACTAGTTTGGGTATTGTTCAAGCGGGTACTTTCACTGTAAGTTTTACTTTCCTGTGATACTTGCCACGCGCGCTCTGGAGCTATGTTTTATTTATTTTGTTATTTGTCAAACATCAGGCCGTCGGTTCTGAGTTCTTTAGATGTACACGTGTCCTCATGCCCTTGTAGACCCGGATGCGGGTCATGTTGGTAAATGTGTGTGGTTCGATCAGAGATAAGAGAGAGGAGGAGTTGTGTCTTCGCAGACCACGTGGTGTGGTAAGCGTAAATACTCCCGCACATCGAAAATCGAGGGACTTCTGCCACTAGAACTGCTTAATGAGTCCACGCTGATTCTTGTACCCGTCTCCCCTCCCCTCTTCTCATTCTAAATTGTAACTTAAATGTAATGTTCAATAAACCATATTACCTGCCTTAACTCTGAAACTTTACTTGAAATATCTGACGTCTCAAATAGCCGACAGGATGATTGCCTGTGTGCCAATTAAAAATTTTAAATTGCAAAAAATTAACGCTCAATAATCTGGGAGACGGAGTACACTGCTTACCGGAAGATGCGGAGTACGCCGGAGATGCGGCGCTATGCCGACTGCCTGCTCTCCGTTATCTGATATCATCTTTCTGTACCGTGTTTACCATCCAGAAATCTGTGCCTCCTCATTTATTTTTTTTTTCTTCACACGTCCACTGTTATTTTGAAAATCCGATGGAAATCGACGGAGTTTCACTGCCTTCATTGCATCCAAAACATGCCCCCACGAGAAGTGTGTGCAACTGGTGAATTATTTCCCCCTTTTCTCCGTGCCGAATATTTTTGTTTTTGTGCGTACAACTTAGGTTGACCGTAACTCCTCTTGCCTGCATTGAACTTGTGAGAGAAGATATTTTTTTTGTTTGTTTTGTTTATTGTTGAAGAATGTCGATTTCAACTTGCGGATATTGATTTCTTTCGTAAAAGTAAGCGATTTTTATTTTAGAGTTGAACATTAGAGTATTATATTTAAATGATTATCAGTTGTGTGTGTTATTTTAAAAGTGCTATTTTAATGTTGAGAAAAAAAAAAAAGAAAGAAAAAAAAATTGTATTGATATATCTGCGCTTGTTTTAATTAATATAGTATTTTCATTAAGGTAAGTTTACAATTGAATTGTGTTATTAAATATTTTATTTCAATTGAAGTTTTATACGGGTCTTAATATTATTAAATTAATGCTTAAATTACTACTGCATTACCTATATTTCCTGAAGATTTGAAAATTGAAATTTTGTTATTTGCATACTATGACGTAGTTTAAATTCATTTGATTATTTACCTGAAATGACTTACCGATTGGGACTCTCAACTTGACACAAATTCTAATTTACTTTAGATTATGTCATTTTATTCACTGAAAAGTCACTTGAAAATTTATGATAAATTCATGCAGGCTATCATTTGTTGTATTACCTTGAAAAATTCTTCTAGCAAGCGTTCCTGTTAATACTGCTGTTTCACAGCTATGGTTTTCGAAATTTTCTACACACTACGCACATTTTTACATGTTTTTTTAGATTGCCTTTACATTAAATAAATTTACTCCATTTTGCCAACTGCATTTTGCCAACTATTTTGCCAAGTTATTTTCATTTCATTCACTTTATGCCATGCAAGCCAAAGCCATAAGTATTTGCCAAAGAAAATGAATGTCAGCCATGTTTATTCCATTTTGTTTAATTATATTACTATATTGTTGTACAGTATTATTGTATTTCACCTAGGTTGTAAATATTATTTGTGATAATTTGAAAAAAATTGTGCGCACTCATTGTTTTATTTTTATTGTAAGATTTTCGTACCATTGCATCATTATGTTTTGTCAAATTTTAGAAACTGCATCCTGCCTCTCAAGTATTGTACAACATAACTCCAGAATTCTAGCCAGAAAAATTTAAGGTGTCTAAATTTGAAAATTAGATTAGTTCGCAGTTTTAAGATTAGGTTGCGAGGACGTCTGACTCGCAAGTGAGAGACTGGCCACCTCAATGATATTGCTCGTCAGACTTCTTTTGTCGGGGGGATATTGTAATGTATAAAAAGGTAATTTGGGTTTTACTAGTTTGGGTATTGTTCAAGCGGGTACTTTCACTGTAAGTTTTACTTTCCTGTCATACTTCCCACGCGCGCTCTGGAGCTATGTTTTATTTATTTTGTTATTTGTCAAACATCAGGCCGTCGATTCTGAGTTCTTTAGATGTACACGTGTCCTCACGCCCTTGTAGACCCGGATGCGGGTCATGTTGGTAAATGTGTGTGGTTCGATCAGAGATCAGGGTTGCCAGATGTGGCTAATTTTAGCCATTTTGGCTAATTTCAGAAGCTGCTGGCTAAAAAGAAAAATTTTTGTTTAGCCACTCGTTTTTTGGCTAATTATGGCTAAATTCTGAGGCTGCTGGCTAAAAAGAAAAACAAAATTTTAGTCACTCATCTTTTAGCTAATTATGGCTTAATTCTGTAATTGTTGGTGAATATGAAAACAAACAAACAATATATATATATATATATATATGTATAGCTACTTGTTTCTTGTCTAGTCTGCGGGGGACGTCACAATTCGTAGCAGTGTCTATCACCTGGCATTTTGTCCACTTTCCGAACAAATGGGGTGGCTTTGTTTTGGTTTTAATTCGAGTTTCGACGGGTTTTTTGTTCGATTTTGATTCTTAGCGAAAGAGGGCTTTACGGAGTAGCTGAGCTGACTAGGGCACATTTATTTGTAGTGCGGTTTTTTTTTTCTAATGGCCGGCCTCTGCCTTGAAGACTTTGGCCACAACAGGCCGGAACTGTTGGTCACTTTATTATGGGGACACCTAGTAGGTGGACCAACGTCGCCCCCTATGAAGGGACGGACACAATGACAGCCACGCCCAGTCGGGGATCGAACCCCGACCGCCGGGAGTTGAACCCGAAACCGGAGTACGGTGCTTTACCCACCATACAACTCGGTCGGCCCTTGTTGTGCGGTTGTACTAAGCATTGAATAATGTTGCCGTGGTTACGGTAAGCTTGAGTAATTATTAAGTTACAGTTATTAAACGCTAGCCTATAATGAGTAGAAAATATAATAAAGAATGGGAGATTGAGCATCCATGGTTAATGCTGAAAGATAATGCGTGTTTTTGCAAGTTGTGTCTTTGCTCAATATCCCAGCTTAAAAAGCATAATTTAGTGACTCACGAAAAATTAGCCAAACATAAGAAAGACTTGAAATCCTCTAAATTAATTGCACTGTTCACTATTTATAAAAAAAAATCAGCTGTAAATAAATCATTGAAAGAATTTGATATAAAATTTAGTGTAGCTATTGAGTGCCACTGCAGTATTAAATCCGTTGATACCTAGGTGAAATAGTGAAAAAGTATTCAAAATGTAGTGCACTAGAGGATCTGAAACTCCAAACAAAGTGTGCATGCCTCATTAAGAATGTCATAAGCCTATCGTTATTCGAAGAGATGATTCAAGAGTTAAGAGAGGCTAAGTTTTTTTTATATATTGATGAATCTACCGACATTTCCGCAACAAAGCATTTATGCCTGTGTGTAAGATTTTTTTCCTCAAATAGTAATCGCTTGCGCCCTCTCAAACGTTGGAAAGTGTTTCCTAACCAATGCATTCAATTCGATTTATCATTCCGCAAAATTTTCTAAGTAATAACTCTTTATTTTTGCGATCTACTAATCTTTAAACTATTATTATTGTTATTAATTTAATCACAAAAATACGCTTGTGAATCACATCTAAACTATATTCTAGACTTTTTAAAAGTTTTCTCGAAAATCCAAAAGATGGCGCTGCAATCAAAGTGGCTATTTTTGGCTAATTTTAAGAAGCGATTTGGCTATTTTCAAGAATTTTGATCTGGCAACCCTGTCAGAGATAAGAGAGAGGAGGAGTTGTGTCTTCGCAGACCACGTGGTGTGGTAAGCGTAAATACTCCCGCACATCGAAAATCGAGGGACTTCTGCCACTAGAACTGCTTATTGAGTCCACGCTGATTCTTGTACCCATCTCCCCTCCCCTCTTCTCATTCTAAATTGTAACTTAAATGTAATGTTCAATAAACCATATTACCTGCCTTAACTCTGAAACTTTACTTGAAATATCTGACGTCTCATCTATATAAATAAAATTAGACTTTTGTCTGTACATTTCTTGGAATTCAAAAATTTTGCGATTTATATCCGTTTCAAGCACCCGGGAATCCGATGCGACCCTCAAAAAAAAGTTTGTCTGTCTGTCATTCTGTCCGTGACGCTTTTTTTGTTTAAGCATCACGTAAAAACGACTGAAGCGAATGATATGAAATTTGGTGTCATGATAGGTGGTCACTCAACTTAAAACATAGGCGTCGAATTTTTAAAAAATCTTGATTAGATTTTCAGATTTTGCGAAAATCGTTTCAAACTGGGCAAATTTGTGTTCAAGCATCACGCAAAAACGACAGACATGAAATTGGGTGTCATGATACGTGGTCACTCAACTTAAAACATAGGCGTCCAATTTAAAAAAAATCTTGATTGGATTTTGAGATTTTGCGAAAATCCTTTCAAACTGCGTAAATTTGTGTTCAAGCATCACGTAAAAACGACTGAAGCGAATGATATGAAATTGGGTGTCGTGATGGTGGTCACTCAACTTAAAACATAGGCGTCCAATTTTTAAAAAATCCTGATTGGAATTTGAGATTTTGCGAAAATCCTTTCAAACTGCGTAAATTTGTGTTCAAGCATCACGTAAAAACGACTGAAGCGAATGATATGAAATTGAGTGACATGATAGGTGGTCACTCAACTTAAAACATAGGTGTCGAATTTTTAAAAAATCTTGATTAGATTTTCAGATTTTGCGAAAATCATTTCAAACTGCGTAAATTTGTGTTCAAGCATCACGTAAAAACTGCAAAGGTTAAAAAAATGATATTTGGTGAAATGATAGATGGTCACTCACTTTAAACTATAAGCATCTAATTAAAAAAAATTGATCAGATTTCGAGATTTTGCGAAAATCGTTTAAAACTGAGTGAATCTTTGTTCCCGCATTAAGTAATAATGACTAAAGCGAATGATATGAAATTTGGTGACATGATAGATGGTTGCTCAACATAAACTATAGGAGTCCAATTTTTTAAACATTTTTATTAGATTTTGAGATTTTGTGAAAATTCTCTCAAAATACGTTCAATGATGATTTCTTCAAACTTCACGTAATAACGACTAATACGAATGATACGAAATTTAGTGATATGATAGGTAGTTGCTAATCTTAATTTATAGGCGTTGAATCTTAAAAATATTTTGATTACATTTTGAGATTTTGCGAAAATCGTTTTAAAATGCGGAAAATTGTTCCAGCATCACGAAATAAAGACTGCAGGGAATGAAACGAATTTGAGTGACATGGTAGGTTGTCACTCAACTTAAATTCTAGGCTTCAAATTTTTCAAAATGTTGATTAAATTTTGAGATTTTGCGAAAATTATTTCAGTATGTGTAAATATTCATTCGCGCATCCCATAATTACGACTAAAGCGAATGAAATGATATTACTTAGTTACTCTCTAACCTGTATTATTTTAACAATACATAAAAATTATAACTTCGCTTTCTTTACTTTGTCAACATACTACATTCATTCTGTGTATTCCTACAATGCTGACGAAAGTTCTTGCTTTTTGGAAATTTGCATTCACTAACCCGTCGAGGACGGGTACTTCAGCTAGTATATATATATGTATAGATATATATGCCTATGCAGAGTAATTGGAAGTATCTACAAGGATGAGTAGCAACAGTGCTACCATATGTTGATTGGATAGTTACAGGGCTTCGACTTTTGGATATAGGAATGGATTTTTTGAGTTTGTTCGTGTTTTGCTGGTGGTGTTTTGTAATCATTTGCTGAGTAGTTTAAGTTTATTAATTGTTTTATTCACGAGCTTTTTCTTCTTCTTCTTAAAATAAGTAAGGATACGACACTTTTTCATATTTTAAATACGCGCTAAAGTGCTATATATTAAAAGCGTATCATAATCAATGCGTCTTCCCTATTTTCTCCTCCATGAGTTTGCCGTGTTTGACTTTCTTGGGTTGATTTCTACTTTAGCGCCCGACTCCTGCCAAGGTGGCGATAATTAAACATAGGCAGTTACCACGACGATTTTTTGTATTTATGTTGCAACCTTAATTTAGAATTAAAATGGCGATTTGGAACAACATGAAAGTACAGCATTCCATTACGCATTTATTTATTTTGGGTTAGTTTTAATAATTAAGCGTCTTCACACAAATTCCTTAACTAGTACTTTTACCTTTACTTAAGTTTTAATCTAGTTTTTTTGAGAGAGTTGAAACTTGTGTATAACTCCTAGAGACCCATGACTGCAAAGCTCGCCAAAGTGCAGCGATTTTTTAGGCTGGCGAGAGTGGGAGCGTTAAATAGGAATCAACTTTTTATTGTTCCATACAACTATCTTTAGAATCGAAATCTATCTTAAAATCGCCTACTGAAACTGTTTGGAATGGGCATCATAATCTATGAGTGTGCCGTGTTTGTCTTTCTTGTTCCATAAAACACATATTTTGAATTGAAATCTATATTAAAATCACCTAACTAACACTTTTACAATCTTCGCCAGGCATATTTTAACTAAACTTTCCTATTTTCTAGCCAAATTTGAAAGATATCGCCAGCTTGGTTCGGTTTTAAAGTTACTTTTTTTGCAGTAAACTTGGCGATCGATTATCAAAAATTGCAAACCTTGTGCGACTTTCAAGATTTTAACCCCCCCCCCCCCATCTCTGTATTATGTGGCAAACACATTTGAAAAGATTTTCATCGTTTTCTCCAGATATACGGCAAATGTAAAATTAATTTGTAAATGCAGACTTCAGATAATGTTTCTCGTAACACTAAGAATTTCAAGCTTTTTCAGTTTTTCTTGACCGCTGGCAACCCTTCCATAAAACCTACCAGCATTCCGATTTGAAAGCATGATCATTATCCACACCCGGATATCTATGAAAAAATCTAAATTTTTTTGGAGCACAATTTAACTTCAAACAGTATTAATGCCAAATGAAAATGTCAACTTTTTTTTTTTTTTTTTTCTGGAGGTGAATAATTTTTGAATGTAGTCTTAGTGAAGACGTCAACTTTTCACTTTTTTTTTTTTTTTTTTTTTTTTTTTTTTTTTTTTTAAACTAGGAGGTGTTGTATTTGCACACTGACTATCGTAACTAACAAGCCCGTTTTCGTTTAGGTCTGCCTATATTATAATCTTCGTAGCATTTAGCTGTAATGATAAACAATTTTAATTTGTTAAATTATAACATTTGAATGTAGTTCACTGTAAAGTCATCACTATTGTGATGACCGTAAATTTTCAGTGATTTGGTTTTCCTTATCCAGAAGCTGTTGGCTCTGCGCATTCACCATCGTAATTGACACAACGCCTTCCCCGACTAGGTCTACCTATATTTTAATCTTGTTGTTGTTGTTTCTTGTGCTTTCTGCACAACCGCATAGCGATGCAAGATCCTCCATATAGGACGGCGATGGGCGAAAGGGGAGGGCTTCTCTTTTAATGAACCCCTGTGGCAGCAATTTCGACTTTGCTCGGGGGTCTTTTAATTTTGAACCGATTCCAAATGAGATCTAGCATCTGAAATAGGCAACCCCAGAGGTACTGTTTGAACATGGAGGGCCCAGGAGCCACGAAGCAATTTTAAGTGCACCAAACTTCCATTAGCGTATACGGTTCCACAGCAGCCCAGCCAGAGAGAGGTTTTCATCCTCCCAAGCACTGGCCAAGCCCGTGCTGCTTCACTTTCCGTTCTCTTATGGGAATGGAGCTTAGCGGCATATTCTAATCTGCGGGACACATTCTAATCTTTGTAGCATTTATCGTAAATTTTAAATACTTTTTCATTTTTAACCCTTTCAGGCGCAACCCTTTCCTGTTATTAAAGGGCAGCAGTTGCCATCGCACCAATTTTTTTTGACGACAGCTGGCTGTGCCCGGCACAGCCAGCTGCGTCAAAAAAGGGGTCTCTAGATCTGTGGCACGCGATCAACGTTTCGATCGTCCGCCATCTTGCTGGTAGTTAAGTCGAGCGATGGCAACGGCTGCCCTTTAATCAGCATTGGGCAATCTATCCAGCTGTTCTCGCGTTCTTCCATTTTTCGGCAGATGTCAGTGCTGTTAAAAATAATCGTGACAATTTTTTTTTGCGGGAAATGACGTGCTAAAAAGTAAAGGATTCTCGTGGAGCTAGGTCACCCGCAACTATTTTTTATAGAAATCCAATCTATTCTTCGTGACTGGCAACAGTCAAAACGTCAGAGTTTGGCGTTCCCGAAGCGGACACACTGCGCGTTAAAGGGTTAAAACATAACTTTTGAAAATAGGTCCTATGAGATGACGTCAATGCTTCAGAGGCTTGGCCTCCGCCGTATGTAGGAGGCGTTGGATTCTCGCACTCACCATCGTAATTGACGAGGCCGTCCCCGTCAAGGTCTGCCTCCTTGATCATGTCTTCCACCTCCTCGTCGGTGAGCTTCTCGCCCAGGTTTGTCATCACGTGTCTGAGCTCGGGCGCCGAGATGAAGCCGTCGCCATTTTTGTCGAAGACCCTGAAGGCCTCCCTCAGCTCCTTCTCGCTGTCCCGCTCTTTCATCTTATTGGACATCATAAAACAAAATTCGTTGAACTCGATTGTGCCATTACCTGGAAAAGAAGAAGCCCATGTTTATAGACAACAAATATATAATATTTAAATATATGTGACACAGTATGGTCTAGAAGTATGCAACAAATGCCGGAATCTCCCACCCATCAACAAAAGCTCGATATCAACTTGCAAGTGGTTGTTCATAAACTTTGCAAGTGGTGTACTGATATTGAGACATGTAGTAGCTACACTCTTAAAAATTTAGTACAACATTTCACAAAAACATGGTACTAGGAAGTTGGCTCCATAAGATGGTGAAATCTTGTTCCAACGCTTGGTGCTCAGGTTTAACCATACTTTGGTGAAGCACCTAATTTTGGAACAAGATTTCACCATTTCATGGAGCCAACTTCTCTAGTGCAAAGTTTTGGTGAAATGTTGAACTTAATTTTTAAGAGTGTATGTAATTAAAGTTGAAGTTTTGAAAACAGTAATTGTTCATAAACTTTGCAAGTGGTGTACGGATATTAAGAGATGTATCAGCTACACTCTTAAAAATTTAGTGAAAGATTTCACCAAAACATGGTACTAGAAAGTTGGCTCCATAAGATATGAAACCTTGTTCCAACTGTTGGTGCTCAGGTTTAACCATACTTTGGTGAAGCATCAAATTTTGGAACAAGATTTTAGTTTTTATGGAGCCAACTTCTCTAGCAGCAAGTTTTGGTGAAATGTTGAACTAATTTTTTAAGAGTGTATGTAATTAAAGGTGAAGTCAATTGATCTTTCTCTTGGTTTAAAAAAATAACCACCCTGTCGGATTTTTTCGGGTTGGGCAAAATCATAACAATCCTGGTTTTTATACGAAAAATGCTCAATTTTTTCGTAGCGATTTCATAGAAAATTAAACCTCTTCGTAACAAACTTTTGGTAATTGATAAATATTTTCTTTACTTTTTTTATTATTGCCCATCAGAAGTTGATATAAGACAATCTAAACATTTTTATTCGTACTTTATCGCATGAAAATTAGCGTGTGATAATACAAGTGTTACGGTATTTGTGCAATGAAAATACTGATTAGGCATTAGGGTGCCTACGAAATAAATACGCGGTAAGAGTGAAAAAAAATGATTTATGTAAGCCTTAACCCCTAATTTTTTTCCTTTTGACCCAAAAGTAAGAAAAATGCTTTTTCCTTCAATTTTTAAAAATATTTACAGCTTCCTCAAAAGCATGAAACTTATCATTATTACCAGAAAAAGTATCGTAAGTGAATTCGACAAAAAAGTTAAACTACTTGTGGTGTTTTAAATATAGTTCAAAAGTTTTTATTTGATGCAGCTCAATAACTAAACTATAATTTTTTTTTGGATTAATTGAGTAAAGACTCCTGCACACAGTCTCGAAGACGAAACAGAGAACATTGCAATTCAAAAAGACTTTTTCACCAAACACACTGTTGAGTTGCTCACCAGGATATCAAGTTATTACTTTACCCTCTACAGGAATATCTAAGTGTGAAAATTTTTCTAAGGTCTGTAGGTATAAATGCAGTGCTTATCTGGGGACATGGCTTGATGAAATTGCTAGCTGTCCCATCTTTATACCAAATGATACTGGAGAAGCGCAGGAATTTGCAGTGTGTAACACACTAAGAGACTGGAACTTGATTCTATTTGTAGTAAGACATTAGATACTGTTGCAAACAACACAGGAAGGAAAAGTGAGGCATGCGATTGCTTGGACAGAAAAATAATAAAAAATTATTATCTTTAAAATGCCGAGATCACATTCGTAAAATTATCATTGCAAGAATATTTGAAATTAATTGGGTCAAGTTGAAGTCCGCAAAAAAAAAAAAAAAAACTATTTCAGAGATTTTCATAGGTGTGGAGCATTATCGATGTAGAGGCCTATGAAAGCAGTATTAGTTATATAGAGTTAACTGTAAAATTAAATCCAATTCGACTTTAAAAAAAAATAGTTCCATATATTCAGAGACGACCTCTAAGAATTGTTAGCAATTCTTAGTAAACCTATTTAGTGCAGTTAATATTAATGTACCGGGCACGTCCCAATATACAAGATGTATGGCAACACTCATTTATTGCCTGGAGATCTCTTTTGCACACAGTTCCATCTTATAAACCGTAAACTCTCTCTTCGGCAGTTAAATCTGTTCACTGCGTCAATATATTTGAAGGTGTGGTTTACTTCTCCTTGTACAGAGTTTGCTTCATAGCAAGATCTGGAACAGTTGCAAAATTTAATTGAATACTCGATTACAAATGAAGGTGTAGCTAATGCAGCACTGAAAAGATTGCTGCGTGAAATTTGGTGTTTGAGCGAACATTTAGTATGTTCGACATTCTTTGATGATATGTCTGTGGAGAAAAAACATTTGATAGTCAGGGCTGTTTTACGAGATGAATGAAGTGAACCCGATAAGAGAATCAACCTTAACATTGACAATTGCAACATTTTTTCAAAGCAATAGTCTGATTTCGTAACTGTGACAAAATACATGTTTTCGTTGCATTTGATATATTGCAGGATTTTCTCGGTGAGCATCCATTTAAGTGGACATTACTTAAGAACTATTTGGTTACCCAAGCCAGAGTTATATTGCATAAGGTGGTGAATGACGCTGCAGAGCGTGGTGCTGGTTGTGGAAAAGTATCTGCTTGAATTTTCCAATTCGAAGAAAGTATAACTGCAACAAGTTCCATCGTACATTCAGGGAGTTTGTAATGCATTTACTGAAACTTAACAGTACTTTGGGAAGTTAAGGGCCAGTCCGACTTCATGTTAATCGCCTAAGCTTACTGTCGTGGGTTCGATTCCCATTTATCCACTGGCTATGTGTATTCGTCCAAACATTATATTCTTTCCTCTTCGACTTCCTGCATTTCTACATCTGTTGTGCTATTCTGTTTTTGCTAATGGCTGTCTTTGGAATAAAAATGCACTTATAATGCACACAAGGAACAACAGAGATGAAAGACCAAATACATAGCTGCCACATATCTCGATAAAACTCTCACAAACGAACAACGGTACTTTTTGCTTCAGAAATAATACATTTATGGATATTAATAACTAGTTTTCAGACGTTTTTGTCATATAAATAAATTGCCCTTAAATTAGTTAATGTAATAAATTTCAAATGCTTTGGTATGAAATGGTAAATATAATTTTTATACCCTAATATTTTTGGTAGAAAATAACTATGCCAGAAAGGAACAGTTTTGTGGCTTTAAAATTTTAAAACTTAGGTTTTTCCTTGGCAACCTATTGGGCATGCACAAACATGATTTTATTTATGCTGAATGTATTCAAGAATGATTCAAGCAACAAATAACACTGAACAACACTGAAGTACTAAAACATGCATGTTTTAAACCACACTCAATTTTTTTTTTAATAGTACAACATGAGCTTAATTTAGGAACTAACAGGGCTTAGTTTAAAGACATTTTTAGCTACCATAAACAAAACCGCAACTTAAAATACTTAACTACATATTTATCGTAGATTTATTCAATTATGAGCACTTTGTTTTATTTGGTTCGTTACATTTAAAAATAGTTTTAAACTCTTCAAATATTAAAATAGGAGAGACATTTAATAAAAATAAAATAAAATGTTTCTAAAGACAAAACAAAACGATTAATTTAATTGTTTTCGCTTGAGAAATATGCTAGAGACGATTAAGTTAATAGACCTGAGTTTAAAAAAATTACATAAGGCAAACGAATTAACTGAGAATTTAAATTTAGAAGGACTTTGCATAATGCATCAATTAATTTGAGAGTGGAATACTTGAAAATCTCTGAAAAGATTGCACTGTAAATGTTTATAATGTACTTCTCTAATGGAAGAAAAGCTTTTAAAGGGAAAATTAGAGAAGAATTTTTGAACTAACGTAGTTTGAGACGTTCAATAGAGCGCATAACTCTCGATTACAATCAAATACGCGACTGTTAAAGATAAAAATCATAAATTCCGTAAATTTTTCTATCCAAAATTTTATTTAAAACAAAAACGTTATGTGATATGGAAGCATTACAACTGAATGGGCTTGACTAAGGCTTGAAAAATAGCTAAAAACCATCTTACTAAAAATATATAAGTAGAAACATTTATGTCTTCCATGAGGCATGCCACATTGACAATAATTGACATGAAGTTAATTACATTCCCGATATAACATTGCATATACATCACTTGAATGACAAGGAAATTACGCATCTTTCTGTGCTATTATGTTCTGCGCATGTATTTTCATTGTTCTGAACCCTTAAAAAGGTACTAAAACTATCAATTAAAATTTTATCTTTAATCACTTTAAAATATAATGTGCCATTGGAAAATCCAAAGTTTTCTCAGCAAATTTAATTCATTTCAATCACCCAACAGCTTCTATTTGAATACCTTTTTTTAACGTTCAAGTTTTCCATTGAAATAGTGCCTTCGTTGATTGGACCGTCGAAATTTCATGTAAATATATAGTATGCATGCATGCAAATAAATATGTTGTAACTCTCTAAACATGTAAAAGTATGTAAGCTTGCAGACATGTAAAGTTTTAACTCTTTAAACAGGAACATTTTATCGCTACAAACATGTAAAGTTGTTCACGAATTTGTAAAAGAATTACTCGGTGTAACTAAACGGATGTATATTTATTATTTTTCCAAACTTCCTGAAACTCGCAGGAATTGAATTTGAAAAACTGGCCTTGCTGATTTAGGCATTTCAATTTTCAGATCTTGTAATTTGATTTAGATAAATGGATTACACCGAAAACAATTCTGTTTCTTTATACATTTTACTATCACGTTTAAGTGCATTAATACATTCGAAGATATTGCACAAGAGAAAGTTTTTGAACGGCTCATGAAATATTTAAAAGTAAGAATTTCCGAAAAGTTGGATTCATTTCAGAAATGTTTTTGCAGGTTTATATTGCGTTGTTTTCTCCAAACTAAAGCAGTCATTTAATGGAAATATAATTTCATATTTGTTTGGACTATTTTTATTTGAAAAAAAATCTTTGAATATGAAAGTACTTTTTATTTAAGAAACGGAGACAAAGACAGCAAGCTGGTGCAGGACAACAGCATTTTTGATTTGGCAATCCACCAAACAAACATTCAGCGTTCTTCGTAATGACGCTCACGATTTTTCACAACGAAATACAGCGAATATTTTCGCCATTTTTCAAGTTCCAGGCATTCATAAAAACTCGCTTTCTGAATTCGATATCTTGGCTACCCTGCAGTTTTATGGGCTGTAAACTATTTTTTCAAATACTTCAGAAGACAGCTTTATTTACATATTTTGCAAAGGAAGCAACGAAATTGATAAAGTGTTAAAGGGTTTTCTTTAGAAAGAGTGAGTAATAAATAATGTCGTGAAAGTTATTTTTGAGTACTGGATGTTTCAACATTCTTGTGACACTTGATATAATCAAATAACTATTGTAGGTGATATAAAGTATGGAAGTAAAGATTTGTGCAATAAATCAAATATGCAGCTAACAATATCCATTTATTACCAATTTATTATCCATTATATATACAGGGTGTCCAGTACTATCGGTGCCCAATGGCTATATCCTAAACCGTTATTCAGAGACACATAGTTCCAATTGCAAAAATGCTTTAAATTGTGTAATCCATGATATCAGAAACAACCGAAGTCTATAAATCAATTAAAAAAAACTACGAAATTTAAATTTTCATACGGGCCTCCGGTCCTATAAGTCATATTTAGAAAAAAAAAACTTTATGCAATTTCATGCACAATAAAAGAAAAATTGTCCGGTAAACCGCTAAGGGACCATATGAACACTGAAATTTTAAATTATAGGTTTTAATTTCATTTTCTGGCATAATGCGGAAAAAGAAGCAAAACTAATTTTAGACTACTGATCTTCAAGCAAACAGGGCCTTATTATCGCATGGGCAAATCGGGACTTTGTCCAGGGTCCCCAATTTAAACGTTGTTCTGAAATATCCTTTTTTATATCAAAATTTTATTAAAAATAAAACAAATTTCATAGATTGGGGCACCCATAAATTTATCATTGACCCCGCCCCGTTGGTTATAATCGGGCCCTGCAAGAAGAGGGTTATAGCCAAGCTCGATTAAAATCTATCTGAGGTTAGACTTACTAAATCGTATATGTGTAGCATGCAGATGTGTAACATAGCTACATTTTAATGTTACTTCATTAGATACACATAGTTAAACGTTAGTCTTCATTATTGCAATCTATATTCATAAAATAGTTAGTGAAATTGCTAATAAATATTACAGAGGTTAAAACCATGTACATTAATTTTTCTCAAATTCATTTTGTATACAACCCTTATTTCGCTACCCGAAAAGTGCTCTAACTTTAAGCAGCTGCAACTCGGTGAATTTTGGTCGTAGAAGGACGAATTTTCTTTCTTGTGCATGAAATTGCACAAAGAAAAATTTTCTAAATATAACTGATAGGACTGGGGGACCGTATAAAAATTTAAATTTCGTAATTTTTAAAGAAATTATTTTATTGACTTTGATTGCTTTTGATATAATAGATTATACAATTTAGAGCATTTTTGCAGCTGGAAATATGTGTCTCTGACTAACAGTTTAGAAAATTGGGCCCCATTGGGCACCGTTAGCACTGGTCACCCCCCGTATATATATATATTATACCTGGCAACATCACGTGAAGAAAATCCAGTAACTTTATGTGGTATCACTATCTTAAAGTCATAATTACTTATCTGCACTACAAAACACGCTTCCACATTTTTTCACGCAATAAATTTCACCATCTATTCTATGCATAATTTTTTAACACGCTTTCATTAGCTTCACCTGTATGTATGTTTGTATGTTTGTAACCGACTCCTTTGAACTCGATTTTGACCCACTTTAAACGGTCAGATTTAATTTAAACTTTGTACATTTATGTAGAACCGGTGACAATACAATAATTTTATAAGTTTATCTCATTATCCTGATCAGGATCACCAGGATTAAATAATTTCCTCATTTCTTATCCTGATTGAAAGTAGAACACTTCCAAAGATTGCAATCTTAAGAAAACCTTTTTTACTGGGGCCGTGATCGTATAGTGGTTAGTACATCGCGTTGTGGCCGCAATAACCCAGGTTCGAATCCTGGGCACGGCAATTTTTTTTTTTTAAACAAAATATCGTGATCCATCACATTATGGAAGAGTTGAGTACAAAAACATGTTAAGGCCATTCTTTTTAACACGCTTTTATTTGTTGATTAGAGACCTATTTTTCCTTTTTGAGAGGAAAGGTAGCATTTAACTGCAGGATGATTAATACTTTGGTGCACAGCAGGGGCGTAGCAAGCGGGGGGGGCTCAGGGGGACCCTTTACTTAGCTTACAATTTGATATATAGCTTACAATTGAACTTTAGCTTTAAATTTGATACCCAGCCCACACCGAAATAAAATCCTGGCTACGCCACTGGTGCACAGTGAAAATAAATTATCTCACAGTTTGTACTTTCCAACTTAGTGTTCCTTTGTGTCTTATGAGAGATATCGAAAATTAAAAATAAATTTTAAATACATACAGTTCAACAAAAACTAAAAAACACGCTTTTATAGCAAATCGAATTAAAAAGTGAAAAATAAAAATATCGTTTAAAAAACCAAAAAACACGCTTTAGTGATAAATTGAACAAACTAAAAAGCGAAAAATAATTCTTAATATAGAAATAAATTAATGAAAAAAAAATAGTATTATTGTGAAAAAAGCGTGGGGTGCTTCATATATCAGTTCTTGAGAATATTCAATCGGTACGATTAGTACAAAAATGATACAAAAAATATAGCACAAAGCGCCCCACGCTTTTTTCACAATAATACTATTTTTAGTTCATTAATTTATTTCTATATTAAGAATTATGTTTCGCTTTCTAATTTGTTCAATTTATCACTAAAGCGTGTTTTTTGGTTTTTAAACTATATTTTTATTTAAATATAAGTTGACTTGACACGCTGTTATGGTGTTTAAAATGAACAACTCGCTCTTTTTTTTTAAATAAACATTTATGTTTGAAATTTTAGTTTCACATAAGGTCATGATGTAAAAAATAGAATTCGTGAAAAATCTCAGAAAGAATTGTTTTTACGTGAAATAAACAAAACTTCAATGTTTCTTTAAGTCCACCAAAAGAGTCTTTTCTTAAATATTCAAAAATGTACAAAAAAAAAAATAATAATAATAAAAAATAAATAAAATAAAAAATAAAAAAGTTGTAAAATTTTGGGGCTTTGAACTCACAAATGGTACAACTAAAGGATCTCCTATCTAAGTTTGAAATTTCCAAGAATCCTTCAAAAATGAGTAATCAACACAAGCACAAATCTCTTTATTACTGGACCAAAATACCATGATATATTGGTCCATACTGAATTACTGAATGATATACCCTGAGAGCGGTAATCTTTCAGAACTGCCGAGGAAATAAATATGCCGATTACTAAAGCTTCAAAATGTTAAAAAAAAACAAAAAAAAAACAGGAGATTTTAATGTAAAATCAGGAGACCAGTAGAACCCCCCAAAATCCAGTAGTCTCCTGAAAAATCCAGTAGAGTCGGCAGGTATGATATATATATATATATATATATATATATATATATATATTATATATATATATATATATATATATATAACTACAGAACTGTTTTACTGATAAATTTCCGGTCGGAAAAAAACACTCAAAATACTGGTGTTAAACAATAAAGTAAATAAAAAACTTTGTAAAAAACACACATAAGATGCTATAGGTAAGAGGATACGCACGTTTCAACCAAAAATCTTTTCACAGAGATTTATCTAGCTACAGAGGTCGTGAAAAATCCGTTTTCTCGATGGTGTTGACGCTTGTATTTGTAAGGGTCACATGGTTTATAAGCTAGTCAATATGGTTCGAAAAAAGTTCATTTATAGTCTATTAAAATGCTCAGGCCTCACAGTTCTTGGAAATTCCTGCGAGGTGTGGCGACTATGAACAACGCCTCTTACTTATAGAAAGCAAAAGGATTGTGACATCATCATTTGGCCTACAAATTAATTATATAAGTTTATAATTATATAAGCTTTATTTTTAAAAGGTAAAATTGTTTAAAACTTCTGGTAGGTGCTATTACAAGATACCTTAAGTTAAAGATAATTAAAATACCTTTCTGATATAAAATACTTTATTGTGATCAATTCTTTAACATATTATATAATTAGTGATGGTTAAAAATCCCTATTTGTCGTAAAATTAAATTTTCTATCTGAAATTATTCAAATTGTTGACAAATTGTTTATTGTTGAACGTGAGTAAATCACAAGTTTTAAATTGTTTTTCTTTGCGAAAATAAAACTTTTACATGTAGACCTAGTGATGACGTCAAAGCTCCAGTCAGTGGCGTAGTCAGAAATTTTTCATGGGGGGGGGTTACGACTACTGAAACTCAGATATATGTACACGTGTGTGTCATAAGGGAGTGAAGAATATACATTTTGAATGGCAAAAAAATCCTGATTGGGGGGGGAGTTCTGACCCCCCTATCACCCCCCTTGACTACGCCCCTGGCTCCAGTCCTTTCACTTTCTGTATGCAGGAGGTGCTGCTATGACATGGGAGAACGAAGGCAGATATGTATCAATTGCCTTTTAATATATCCTTTCTTTGAAAACGAAAGCTTATACGCCCCTATAAAATATTGAAGGGAGCTATTAGAAAATTCGAATTTTGAGGGGATGTTTAGTTTTATATGTTATACATAAGAATCAATATTTTTGCGACTTTTTTCATAGTTTTAATGCAAGAAGGTACAAAAATATTCACATAAATGTTTTTGTTGGTAATAAAGGGAAAATAAAAGCAAATTGAATATCATTATTAAACCACTCAATAATGGGTGTAACCAGAAATTCTTGGACTTTTGGCATTCAATTTGCATGCTGTAAGCCCTTAGAATTTATTAATTTTTCATTGACCATGCATTTTCGTTTTTGTTAAGTAAATAAAATAGGACCAGTGATATTAGTTCGTAGTGAGCGTAAATACAACGGGGTCCAGTAGTATGAAACAAAATGTAACATTTTCAAATAAGCATAAGACAAATAAATAAAAATTTGCGTTGGTATTATATTAAAAGACACACATCCTTTTATGCAATAAGATGATAAATGTTTTATAGATAAAAGAAAAATTTATTTTTGTGCATTTATAGGAAAGAAAATGGGTAAAAGGATTTTTAAATTTAATATTCAAGTACTTTTCCCAAAGGAATCCCTGTACGTTTTAAAGCACAATTTTTTCTCTATTCTGTGTGCAGCGTTGTCCACAACGTAGTAAAATACATTCCCTCCCAAAATTTCTATAGAAATGCTTTAAAACGTTAAAGATAGATTTTATATATATATATACATATATATATATATATATATATATATATATATATACACACACACAGAGATAAAAAAAAATTCTGTGCAGAAATTTCATATTTTGTTATACAAACAAAATTATTTTTGCAAACCATTTTAGATGAAAAATATGGTATAAGCAATTTTGGCAGACATAAAATGCTTTAAGGAAAGGAGAGGGAGTGAAAGAAGAAGAAAAATCCTTAGTGATTATATATACATATATCTATATCTATAGTAAAAGGCATAACTTACGAATCAACGTAGCATCCACTTGGCAAATACAAAATTCTAAATATCCATGGAATGATAGATGAGCAACAGTGAAACCTCTATGAGCGACAACCTCTACTAAACAACAATCCAAATTCTCTAAATATTTATTAAAATTTTAATTTAAAAATATATTTGTATAATTAGTTATGTGTTTGTTTTCTAATTTATTAAATTGCATACTAACATTTTTAACGTTTTTTTTTTATTTTCGCAATCAAATTTTTATATTTCCTTTAACGACCACCACTTTTAACGACCGATTTTTCGCGGAACGATGGGCGGTCGCTCCCAATAAGTTTCAGTGTATATGTACATTTTGTTCTGTTGTTTTTGAAATGACTACGAAAAATGCACTAGTCATCAAAATTAAAAGGATAGTGGGGAAAAACATGTTGCAAACAATGCCCATTGTTACAATTAATTATTCATGTTAATTAAGTACATATTGAACATAAAATTGCACTTCCACGCATACTTTAGCGCTTCAAATATGCAAGTTCGGTGATCGACATTGTGGTGAGCCATGGACGCTTGATGGAATTTCCGGCCTGCAGTGTTATTAAAAGTGATTGTGGTTTATGAGAGTGATCAGAATTCATTAGTTATGGGTCAAAAACATTATTCAAGTGAAGGTCACTCAAGATTTGAATAGCCCCAAAGTGTCATATCAAGAGTTTGGACCCCCTTTCTAAGCACTGGATCAGTTGTTAGACAGCTTGGCCAGTACATGAAAAATCAGAGCAGGTCTACAATTAGTGTTCGGACTATATCTTCACTCTGTGTAAAAAAAAAAAAAAAAAAAAAAGCACTAAGATACGATCGTTTGAACCGAAAATTTATTCATCTCACTAAACAGTGGGAAGTGAAAAAGATAAAGACAAACAAGCATGTTGCCACTTGGAAGAAAGAAAACGCGCAATAAGGACCTGAAAAAGTAGGAGTTAATTTACGTGTACTTGGGTAGTTAAATTCTTCATTAATTACAAGATCTCCTGGTTCGAAGTTAGCTTCAACATATTTGTTATCATATCTAATTTTAATTTTATTATGAAATTCTATTGTTCTTTCTTTTGCTAATTTCCGAGCTTCATCAACAGGAGGATAGGCATTTTCCGATATAGGTGAGTCTATGGCAATTTCTCAAACATTAAATACATAGGTGTGAATTTTGTTACTGAATAAGGTGTTTTATTGTATTCATTAATAACCTGCTCTAGTAACTTAGTCCAAGGGATTTTAGAAGGCGAAGAGTTAAGGTTGCATTTTAATCTAGTAACTATTGACTGATTTACCTTTTTTACTTTTCCATTTGTTTGTGGATGATGAGCTGAAGTTAATAACTGCTTATTATTGTAGTTTCTGAGAAATTTTCTAAAACGTGAAAGCAGTAAAAGCTGCATTTCCATCACTAAGTATCTTTTCAAGGGCTTGAATTTGGTTTTCGACAGTTTATATAGGTTTCATTAGTGACACTTTTCGAAGGAAAAGCCCAAACATAACGTGTAGCATGGTCAATTATTCAATTTAGTTTTTTTTTGTTGAATTGTAATAGTTAAAACCTTCTACAGTATGAATTGAAAGACATTTAAAGGGTTTATCAGTAGCAGGTACAGCCTGTAACAAACTAATTTTTTTCTGTTCAGGTTTTTTATTCAATTGACAAGCCGAACAACGTTTAATGTAATTTTAGATATCTTGAGACATACGAGGCTAATAATAGGAAGGTGAAATTATACTTAACATTTTTTGAACACCAGGATGACCAAAAATTTCATGCGCATTTTTCATTAAGTTTTTCTTAAGCTCATAGATACCGCTATTTTTTTTAATCCTTTCTTACTTATGGTGATTAAATCATTAACAATTTTAAATTTAGGACCATCCTGAGCAGCACACTTACGTCCCAAGTTCGAACTGTGAACGTTCAGTTTAAACGTTCACGGTACGTAAACAAAAAAACGCTCTACTAACGTCTATGTGTATGGGCAGCCGACGTGTTTAAAACGTAGAAAACCGGTTCAAATTATGTACTTCCCGAACTCATCCAGAACCATTAAATGTTTTGGTAGGACGTTCACACTGTGTTCAAATTATGTTTTCTCCCCAGACAGCACAGCAAATTTGCATCAACCTTGCAGTAAGCTTGATTTATCAAGTCAATAAACTTGCATTAAGCTTGATTATTTCAAGCTTGTAAGCTTAATGCAAGCTTGAATCAAGTGTTCAAGTTTACACCTGCCCAATTTGCATTAAGCTTGGCATAGCAAGCTCGATTCAAACTTACTACACTCTAAAAATTTTTCCTAAAAAAATGTTCCTAAATGCATGGGGCGCCGGTCGGCGAACTCGCCCCAAATATTTTATTTTTCCACGCATTCCCCCCCCCCCCCCTCTACGCTGAAACCTCAAGTTTTTTTAATATGTTTCCGTCTAGCGTCCGCGATCGACTTGGGACCTAAGGTGTGCGAGGCAAGTGTCCTAACCACCATGCAAATTTGACTCGAGGAGGAATGACTAAAGTTTGAAGTGACTGTTACGGTTGTCACGCCGTTTTTTGGTGAGATTAATCAGTATTGCCCATTTCGATCTACATATTTTACTTTTCCATTGGATGAATCAAAATTAAAATAATGTTATATGTGATTTATAGACTCTACTACTAGGGAAATAAGCATGATATAAAGTTAAAAGCAGCACACGTTTTAAAACTTTCAATATCGCAACACTCATGTTGGGCAATGTTGGCCAAAATCGAGACAAACGACTGATTTTGAAATCAATTTTGTATTTTATTTTGAAGAATTCCAATATTTGAAAATATAGAATCTTTTTTTTTTTTTTTTTTTTTTTTTTTTTTTTAAAATTCTGTGGTCAAGTACATTTATGACTGATGATAAATTATTTGTTATGTGGCTTTCGAAATCAAGAAGTGATCAAGTTGTATTCAAGCTTGGCAGTTCAAATGACTTAAATTCGGCGGGGAAATATTTGCTGACTCACGTTTTTGTAATCTCCAAACTTGCTGCAAGCTTAAAATGAATTGAACTGTCAAGCTTGTATTAATACGTCAAATTCAAAGAAATGTAAAGCTTGATTTAAGATTATGTGCTGTCTGGGAATCTCCAAGCTTAGAATGAATTGAACTGTCAAGCTTGTATTAATACGTAACGTTCAAAGAAATGTCAAGCTTGATTTAAGCTTATGTGCTGTCTGGGGGTAACACAAGACGTAAATTATGCAAAAAAAAAAAAGACCAACAGCAATATCACGAGGAATGCAAAATGATTTTGCCGCTTGCTCGCCCCCTTGCGCAACTCGGGGGCTCTTGCGCAACCGGGATGTTGCCAAACAAATATATGTAAAACTTTTTTTAGACGCCAAGTGAACAACTCATTCCGACGTTTCAGGAAAAATAAATTCAACGCGTCTAGTAGAACGTGTTATTAAACTTTCCTTTTAAACTTAGTACCACTAGTATTTTAATTATGCGTTGAGTATAACGATTTATGAGCTTTTGAACTGTTTCACGAGCACTTCTGATGTACGTCAAGTAGGGCGGGTTATCAGGCATAACTTTTGAACGGTATCAACAGCACTCCTGTTATACGTCGAATAAAACGTGTTATTAGGCATAGCTTTTGAACGGTAATACCAGCACATTTGCTGCACGTCGAATAGAACGAGTTATTAGAGTTAACGAATTAATTTTGATGACCAAAGAAACGAGTTAACGAATTAATTTTGATGACCAAAGCAAAACTCAAATAAAAGTTTGCTTTTTTGAAGTTTTGTAATTGGCAAGTTATTGAGATTACACATGTAAAACATGAAAAATCTTCCTTAAGTGTGTATACAAATTTCTCCAGCTAACTGCACATGCGAAAATAATTTAATAAATATGCAAATCTTTAAACAGAGAACGATTTTGCACTACTATTCAACTTAATAAGAAAACAAATCTTGTGCTCTGTATACTAGGTTTGAATGAGAAAAACTCCATAAATATGAAATTTGAAGGTAATTTAATATATTGTAGTGATGAAGATTTCAACTGAATGCCTGTTCTGACTGATCAATTTTGTTTGATTGGACAAAGTGGCAGCTTCTCCATTTGAGAACATGAGCTCGTGAACCCCCAAAGGAAAAACTAAAAATAAACACATTAACAAAATTAATTTAAAAATATATAAATACACTTCTAATTTTATGTGAATTTAAAACGAGAGTTTTACTCCCTCCCCACTGTTATGAAATACGCTTATAGCTTACGCACTGTAGTGTAGGTTACTACAGCACAATCTTTAATCGATCGCACATGCGAACGAAAAATATTCTCTTCTTAACTGCTCTCTGAGAGGAGAAGCGGAGACACTTGAGGAGAAGTACGGAGCTGCTGATATCATTCTGTTCACACATTTTGAGTGTGCGTGCATACGATTTTTTTTTTTTTTTTTTGTGGTTATCTCTTCCGGATTTTCCCTTGGTTTGTTACATGCGGTTAGTTAATATATATTTTTTTTCATTTTCTTATTATTTAGTTTATTTTTATCATTTTTCACTACAACAATTTTTACAAACTAGTTTAAATAATTAAGATGGGAGTAAAATAAGTGTTTCGGAGCGAAAGCAATGACAATTTTCAATATTATCCTTTGAAAAAAATTGAAAAAAATGAATCAAGATAGCACCTTTACTAAGACTTATGTTGGTGACGAAATGTAAGAGAAAATATTACTTGTTTTCTTTCAGTTGCGTGCATTGTTTTGCTTTAACTGCTAGAAACGCAAATATATTTTAATTTGTAAGGTGCGTCGTATAGCGTAAAGATAGAGAATTTTCACTGAACTCATCAGTTAAAAGATTTCACAAAATTTGTAATTAAATAGCATATATTATATAACACGCGTCCATACAACACGAATTCGTAGAACACGGCGAAAAAATTGCGATCGTTTACGTACAACACCTTAAAAGAGACTCGTACGGCTCGGTAAAGTGAGACAGATGTTCTGATTTTATGACGCTTTAGCTCCTGTATTTTACTTAACTTTTGCATGGCAACACTCAACATCATCTAAGGAGTGCGAGTAAGTTTAGCAGCGATTGTACCGCGCAGTTCGCGCTGCAGGTGGAGTACAGCTCAGGCCCCCATACAACAGGTATTGAGGGTGGTCTACTCTAATATGCAATTATAACTATTTAATCATACCAATAATACCTTATATTTTGATGTGCAAATGTATACAATATTTTGAACTAATATTTTAGAAGTTTTTTACTCCAGGTCGAAGTTCATAGTCCTTCAAATTACTTTTTTTTTATCATTTGTTGGGATACACGTTTCATTTCTCCTCTATACAATAATTTTCCCAGTTAGAAGATATACTATGTGTGATGGATAATCTCTCAGCTTGAAAACTTAACTTACTGGAGCCAGTTTTCCATTTGCCTATTTTTAAAACTCACCTTTATCAGAAAGGAACCTCTTAAATCAATCAATTTTATGATCGAAACGCATTAGTATATTGAGTTTTTTTTATCTCCAGTCTTGTGTATTACACTTTAACAGTGAATGAGCATTATGACGCAAACTACCTTGAAGATGAATGTTTTGAAGCAACTGGCAGTGTAATTTCATGTTACATAAATTGTAAAATTTGCCGTTCGGTATTGCGTGACTGAATTTAGGAACATAACGCATGTAATTTGTTTTTCCAAAACTGAATTTTTAGTGAGGAAAGGAAAATTAGAGATGTGCATGAAAACATAACTTTTACATGAGCATTACTCTTTATTTCAAAATAGTATAATTATGCCGATTTATAAATCACGAAAAGGAAATATGAAAAATATAAATAAAAAAATAAAAATATTTTTTTTTTAAATAATCAAAAAAGGCTATGTTTTTTTTAAAAAAAACTACAACTCACTACGGTGTTATTTGCATATTGTAGTTAGCTGATTTTAAAAATGACATGTACATATGTTTTATAAAAATTAGTGTTGTAATTGATTAATAACGACAGACTAATATTTGTTGTTTTGTGACTTGCGAGTGTAATATATTTTAATAACAGTGTATTTCGAGATTGCGCAATTTTTTCTTCGCATTTTGATTTCCAGTACATTTTGAAAGCAACACCATGATTTTGTAATAACCACTGCTGTAAGAAATTGATTAATAAACATTTTATAATTCAAATTTTTTATTTATTTTGTATCTATTACGCGTAGTTTCTGGAGGTTTGTTTCCCAATGGGCGGGCACTTGCTCATCAAGCATTTTTGCCACTACTAAGGTCCAAATTACTGACCATTTTCTTATGGGGGTACACAGTGGACGGCCAGCGTTACCCCCTATAAAGGAACGGACAAGCTCACGTCCCTGCCCAAGCCGGGATTCGAACCCGGACCCAAGGCGTGATAGAATAGTTCTTAAGCCCCTACACCACCTGGTAGTTTCTGGGAAGTCCTTAGCTTTTATTTGCTCAACTGACGGCCTTCGGCAATAACTTCCAATTTGGAAAAAAAAAAAATGAAACTAAGTGATTTTCATAAACGAAATGCTCGGAATAGTTGGCCAAAAACGTTTACCAACATGTAACATGATAACAATTTCAAGGGAATCCCAAAAGACAATTTTTTTCAAAGAGGTTTGAGAACTACCACTTCTGTTTAAAAAAAAAAAAAAAAAAAAAGAGAGAGAAAATACAAATTTCGGCGAATAGTCCTAGCACATAGTGCTTTCCTTCTGGCTATATTTCAATTATTTAAGATTTATATTTCAAGTAGTACTGGTTTCATAACAGATAGGTTAAATAAATAAATTTATTTAGTACGAAAAACAATACTCATAACATTTTTATGGAATATTAAATATTAATTTATTCAGATAAGTCTTTTAAATGTATAGCATCTTGCGTTTCAAGTTCTCTCAGAAAGCGGAAAATAGAGTTTAGAATATTTAAAATAGCAAATATTTACATTTAAATCTGAATTGATCAGAGCTATGAACTTAAATTTATTATAATAAGAGAAAAAAAATAACTAAAGGAACTTTCTGCATTTCCTAAACATTTTTCGTAATATGAAAAAGATTCGTTTAAGTAACTGATATTGTTTTAAGTAATTGTTACAATAAACGTAACTACATATTTTTTTTTGTAACAAAAATCGAAATTTGATTTAACTCAGAATTTTTTCTAAATTTAACAGAAAAGTCAAAATGGTGTGAGAGCAATTTTCGGCGTAAAAGGAATATGCTAAGTAGCATCATACCTTGTACGAGAGATGTTCGGAAAGTACATTTCGTCAAATTTTATTTTACACTTATGCCAAAAACTAATGCACATTGTCATCATGAATGAATCACAGTGAACTATTTTTTGACATAGTTGTCACTGACACTGAGACATTTGTAAAAGCGTACAATAAATTTTAAGAAAGAAAAAAAAAACATTCTGGTAAAACTTAGTGCCCTACAATGCAATGAATTGTATCACAACTGGCTTCACCTCAGCCTTGTTTTGGAACTGATTTTCAAGAGAGTGGCTTTCAATGCTGGGAGCAGGTGAAAGTCGAATGATGGCAAGATCAGGCCTTTAGCACGGATAATTCATACTTTCCCATTCGAAGCGACGAATCTGATCTCGTGCAACTTTCGGATCGTACTAATTATTCGCCATCAATGGTGAGTTTTAATTCTTTAGCGATTTGCTCATGCACATAATCGATAATCATTTCCCAATAAGGTTGCCATTAAAACAATTCTCCATACATTCTTATACACAATCCTTGTCAGACTGAAGTATTTAGCACCACGAAACTTTTTATCTTGCCGTGTGGCAAACATCCAAGCTGTACCATTATTCCCATTGTAAAATGCTAGGGTTTGAAAATTTATTGGAAAAGGTATCACCAAGTTGAGTTGAGCTTTGGAAACTTTATTTTTTACTTCAAACTTGGCGACGAACATTATAAGTGGCCAACCTTGGCGATTTTTGACATTACGATTACATACCTGGCTTAAGAATCACTGTCACTGGTAATTCTTTAAGCCAGGTATGGGCAACCTGTAGAAAGTCGCGGGCCAAACTTTGGGATATTAACGAAGTCGCGGGCCGTGTAAATGGGATTTATATGGGATATTGAACGGTTCATATAGGTTTTCCAAGGGGTTTGATATGTTCCGCGGCCGGATCAAAAGCCGGAGCGGTTCGGAGGTTGCCCATTTGTGCTGTAAGCAATGATTTAAAAACATGGGTTTTTCCAATTTTCGGAATGATAATAGCAGAACTTCACCAAATTAGTATGAGACCAAAAAAATTGGAAATCGGTCCGCGTTTTAAAAAATTATCTCTGTACATGCATAAATCACACCCACACACACACACATTAAAGACTATGCCATTTTATCTCTCACCCCCTTTATTGAAAATTGTCTCAAAGATGTGTCTCAAAATTGCGACATAAAAGTATGCGACATAATTTTACATATATTTAAATACCATTAGTTCACAACAGTTTTAATCTATTGTTGCAATATTTCGTAAGCTGAAGAATATGCATCACATGTATTTTTCTACAACTATGTTACAATCATAAAAATTTCAACATAGGGTTACCATGCGAAATACACGAAAGATGAGAGATAAAAGGGATAGTCAATTAATATGGCAATAATGAAACTAAAAAATTAGGGGAGTTCAGGTGGGTCTCTCCCTGACGAGGCTCGAACAGCCGAATATATATATATATATCTTCTTATAAATAAAAATGAAATTCTGTTTGTTTGTTTGTTTGTGGATTTGAGTTGTATACAAATCCACAAAAATGGACCTATCAGCCTGAAAATTTTCACAGATATGTAAAATAATATAGAATAAATCATAGTCCACTTTAAAACTTTGAAAGTCCACCCGTTCCCGGAATTTAAGAGATTTTTTATGTTCTCCATGCAAAAACCTTTCCGTAATTGTAACCCCTGTAGTGAAAAAAGTGTGAAATAAGGATCGTGGTTGCCATGTGTGGCGATTTTGACGAATAAGATGTTTTAAATTCTCAAAGTAAAAATAAAAGAATAATGATGATTTTTTTTTGTTAGTTTATATTCGTAAGGTTATTTTTTTTTAAATTATAATATCGTGTGCATGGGAAATCAGAACAGGAATGAAATGTTTTATACGCAAAACAATAAGAATTGAAGATTTCCGAGGCTAATATGTAATTTTTTTTTAGTTTGGCGAAAAAATAAAATGGCTCAAATGCTGATTTTGAGAAAGTGAGTTCTAGCGGTTTGCACAGTTTTCGGCTTGGCGCAATTTATTGAGAGCTTAAGGAAATAGATTTTTGAAAGCAAGTGCAAAGATTTTATTAGAATACAGCGTTAAATTTTAATGATCCGTGAAGAAATAATGCAGTTATTAAGGGATTTCAAGCGATCTATCTTCAGAATTCTCGCCAATTGAGTACATTGATTTAAGTTGGGGGAATTCCGCCAAATTTCAGAAAATTGAAATCTTCTCATTTAGTACATCGGAGTAACGATGAATAAAACACGTTATAGTTGATAATTTTAAAAAATTCGGCTGTATTAAGGGATTCCACTTTTAAATTAAATGCGTGCTTTACTTTTTGGCGGCCGAACCATTTCCCATATTGATTGCTGCTAAGTCAATGCTTCGAATGATTTCCTGAAAAAACTCTTGCTAAATGGCGTATGTTGGCACTTTGGCGAGGCTTAGATTTGAAACTGGATTTTATTTGAGACTGGGATATATAATGACACTGGTTATAGATAAAAATGAATGTTGGTATGTGTGTATGAGGTTGAAAAACTCCAGCACCGTTGGACCATGAAATTTGGTTCACCTAAGTCTTTTATCATTGAGAAGCTTTTTATGCTATCCGTTTTCCTCTAACTTGCCACTAGGTGGCGCAGCAGAATGTCGAATTCTATTCCGTTTAGCCGTTTACTATGCGAATATCGTCCAACCGATTTCGATGAAATTTGGTACACGCGGATATTAGAACACGGAGAATATTTTTCAGTACCCAATTAGCTGTAACTTGCCGCTAAATGGCGCTGCAACACATCAACTTCTATACCGTTCGACTGATCGGCATAAAATTTCTTATACTTACACATTTCAGCACGAAGAATATATTCTAACTGTGTTCCTTTTGATGTTACTTACCACTAGATGGCACTGCAATGCATTATTATTTTAACTCGCCACTAGATGACGCTGCAGCAGGCCAAATTCTTGACCATTCAAAAGGTCGCTATGAAAATCAGTATACATAGCTATTTGAACAATGAGAATATTTTGGCGATATCCATTTTGCTATAACTCGCCACTTGACGGTACTGTAGAAAATCATTACTTTAATTAACCACTAGATCGCGCTGCAGTGTATCACTTCTTGACTGTGCAACTGATCGCTATGAAAATAGGTATACATAGATATTTGAACACGGGGAAGAGTTTGGCGGTATCCATTTTCCTATATAATTTGCCACTAGATGTCACGTCGTCAGGGCTGTCCAGCCAATCGTCCTGAAATTTCGTATTCATCGATATCTGAATGAGAAGAATATTTCCGCTGTATCCGTTTTGCTAAAACTCTCCACTAGATCGCGCTACGCCGCATGGCCTTCTGCACCGTAAAAACGATTGCCTTGAAATTCGGTATGCATGGTTATTGAACACAATATAAAGCGATATCCATTTTGCTATATCTCTTTATTACAATAAATAGTAATACCCACAAATCGTAATATCAAAAAGTCCATTCATTCCCGTGCGATGAACGGGTACTTCAGCTAGTATATATATAAATATATATATATATATATATATATATATATATATATATATATATATATATAGTAAATTGGCTAAACTTACGAATCAAAGAATCATTCAACAGCTTTTATAGTAGTCTAATATATTCAATGAACATAAAATCGTATCCAAAATAGGCCCATAAGTAGATGTATCTAATAAATAGAAAATCCAAACAGAGGTAAAATGTAATTGATATCTATATAAATAAAATTAGACTTTTGTCTGTACATTTCTTGGAATTCAAAAATTTTGCGATTTCTATCCGTTTCAAGAACCCGGGAATCCGATGCGACCCTCAAAAAAAAGATTGTCTGTCTGTCATTCTGTCCGTGACGCTTTTTTTGTTTAAGCATCACGTAAAAACGGCTGAAGCGAATGATATGAAATTGGGTGTCATGATAAGTGGTCACTCAACTTAAAACATAGGCGTCGAATTTTTAAAAAATCTTGATTAGATTTTCAGATTTTGCGAAAATCGTTTCAAACTGCGTAAATTTGTGTTCAAGCATCACGTAAAAACGACTGAAGCGAATGATATGAAATTGGGTATCATGATAGCTGGTCACTCAACTTAAAACATAGGCGTCGAATTTTTAAAAAATCTGGATTGGATTTTGAGATTTTGCGAAAATCCTTTCAAGCTGCGTAAATTTGTATTCAAGCATCACGTAAAAACGACTGAAGCGAATGATATGAAATTGAGTGTCATGATAGGTGGTCACTCAACTTAAAACATAGGCGTCCAATTTTTAAAAAATCTTGATTAGATTTTCAGATTTTGCGAAAATCGTTTCAAACTGCGTAAATTTGTGTTCAAGCATCACGCAAAAACGACTAAAGCGAATGATATGAAATTGGATGTTATGATAGGTGGTCACTCAACTTAAAACATAGGCGTCCAATTTTTAAAAAATCTTGATTGGATTTTGAGATTTTGCGAAAATCCTTTCAAACTGCGTAAATTTGTGTTCAAGCATCACGTAAAAACGACTGAAGCGAATGATATGAAATTGAGTGACATGATAGGTGGTCACTCAACTTAAAACATAGGCGTCGAAAAAAATCTTGATTAGATTTTGAAATTTTGCGAAAATCATTTCAAACTGCGTAAATTTGTGTTCGCACATCACGTAATTACTGCAAAGGTGAAAAAATGATATTTGGTGAAATGATAGGTGGTCACTCACCTTAAACTATAAGCATCTAATTAAAAAAAATCCATCAGATTTCGAGATTTTGTGAAAATCGTTTAAAACTGAGTGAATCTTTGTTCCCACATTACGTAATAATGACTAAAGCGAATGATATGAAATTTGGTCACAGGATAGATGGTTGCTCAACATAAACTATAGGAGTCCAATTTTTTAAACATTTTAATTAAATTTTGAGATTTTGTGAAAATTCTCTCAAAATACGTTTATATTTCTTCAAACATCACATAATAACGACTAATACGAATGATACGAAATTGAGTGATATGATAGGTAGTTGCTAATCTTAATTTATAGGCGTTGAATTTTAAAAATATTTTGCTTACATTTTGAGATTTTTCGAAAATCGTTTTAAAGTGCTGAAAATTTGTTCCAGCATCACGAAATAAAGACTGCAGGGAATGAAACGATTTGTGTGACATGATAGGTTGTTACTCAACTTAAATTCTAGGCTTCAAATTTTTCAAAAATGTTGATTAAATTTTGAGATTTTGCGAAAATTATTTATATATGCATAAATATTCATTCGCGCATCCCATAATTACGACTAAAGCGAATGAAATGATATTACTTAGTTACTCTCTAACCTGTAATATTTTAATATTACATGAAAATTATAACATCGCTTTCTTTACTTTGGCAACATACTACATCCATTCTGTGTACTCCTACAATGCTGACGAAAGTTCTTGCTCTTGGAAATTTTCATTCACTAACCCGTCGAGGACGGGTACTTCAGCTGGTATATCTATATAAATAAAATTAGACTTTTGTCTGTACATTTCTTGGAATTCAAAAATTTTGCGATTTCTATCAGTTTCAAGCACCCGGGAATCCGATGCGACCCTCAAAAAAAAGCTTGTCTGTCTGTCATTCTGTCCGTGACGCTTTTTTTGTTTAAGCATCACGTAAAAACGACTGAAGCCAATGATATGAAATTGGGTGTCATGATAGGTGCTCACTCAACTTAAAACATAGGCATCCAATTTTTAAAAAATCGTGATTGGATTTTGAGATTTTGCGAAAATCCTTTCAAACTGCGTAAATTTGTGTTCAAGCATCACGTAAAAACGACTGAAGCGAATGATCTGAAATTGGGTGTCATGATAGGTGGTCACTCAACTTAAAACATAGGCGTCGAATTAAAAAAAAAATCTTCATTAGATTTTGAAATTTTGCGAAAATCATTTCAAACTGCGTAAATTTGTGTTCGCACATCACGTAATACCTGCAAATTTGAAAAAATGATATTTGGTGAAAGGATAGCTGGTCACTCACCTTAAACTATAAGCATCTAATTTAAAAAAATCCATCAGATTTCGAGATTTTGTGAAAATCGTTTAAAACTGAGTGAATCTTTGTTCCCGTATTACGTAATAACGACTAAAGCGAATGATATGAAATTTGGTCACACGATAGATGGTTGCTCAGCATAAACTATAGGAGTCCAATTTTTTAAAAATATTTATTAGATTTTGAGATTTTGTGAAAATTCTCTCAAAATACGTTTATATTTCTTCAAACAACACGTAATAACGACTAATACGAATGATACGAAATTGAGTGATATGATAGGTAGTTACTAATCTTAATTTATAGGCGTTCAATTTAAAAAATATTTTGCTTACATTTTGAGATTTTTCAAAAATCGTTTTAAAATGCTAAAAATTTGTTCCAGCATCACGAAATAAAGACTGCAGGGAATGAAACGAATTTGGGTGACATGATAGGTTGTCACTCAACTTAAATTCTAGGCTTCCAATTTTTCAAAAATGTTGATTAAATTTTGAGATTTTGCGAAAATTATTTCAATATGCGTCAATAATAGTTCGCGCATCACATAATTACGACTAAAGTGAATAAATTATTTTACTTAGTTTCTCTCTAACCTGCAATATTTTAACAATACATAAAAATTATAACTTCGCTTTCTTTACTTTGGCAACATACTACATCCATTCTGTGTACTCCTACAATGTTCTTGCTTTTTGGAAATTTTCATTCACTAACCCGTCGAGGACGGGTACTTCAGCTAGTATATATATATATGTATTATATATATCAGGAAGTACTTATAAATATAGCTTACTATGCTATATATATATATATATATATGAGTGAATATATATATATATATATATATATATATGAGTGAATATATATATATATGCTATATATATATATATATATATATATAGCATGCATAGTACTTCCTCTTTTTATGAAGTCGGTAATAAAATGAATAAATTTACAATAGCAGTAGTCATAATTGTAATAATTTTTTTGTAATAACATTCTGGGTTTAAAAAAAAATGTATTTAGATAAACTTGTGTTAGATTTGCTTAGAAAGCTAAAGATTATTTTGTAAATGTATGTATTAATAAAGTTCTATTAAACTTTAACACCTATACATTTGAGGTGTATTTAGGTATACAAAAGTCATTTCATCGTTACTTAAATTGGTTAGAATTCTTTTATATGCGTGCATTTTTATAAATAAATTTCTATTTATTCATATTAGAGAAAAATAAACAACACGTAAAACAAAACAAGAAATTAATTTTCAAAAGAAAAGAAAAAACAAAAAAACAAAACCAGTCTTAATAAAATAAACGTTGTAAAGCAAATATTCACGTCTAAACCTTTAAACATGAAGTAAATTTTCCGGGACCCATTAAATCGCGCAAGAGAAAAAGCAGATGCCTACAAAAGTCACTCAATCATTCAATCTTGCTCTGTACTTCTTTTCCAGACGTCTTTTATCGCTTGCGGATTTTCAACAAGGAGGGAAAATTATCATCTGTCACTTATCAGGAGATGGTTTGTTATGCGAGTAGATTCTGCTTTCGACCTGTATCGCCGCAAAGACTATGCTAACGGAAGATTTCGCACTTTACCTTTTCCACATCTTTAATGCAGAAATACTTTAGCGTTGAGTGTTAAATAGCAATATCAGAATTTCTATTATAAGCAAGATAATCTGAAGAGGTGAAAATCGACAATATTTTTTCGGATGGGTTATTATTGATGGGATGTTAAACCTACATCGCACCGCAGCCGGAAATGCGAGTGAAAGGTTTTCTGTTTAATTTATGTTTATCAGTAAATGCGTTGAAATAAATTTTCAATGCGAAATTGCCTTACTAATAAGATTTCCCCAACCCCTTCCAAAATAAAAGGAGAATAACAAACTGAGGAATCAGGGAAGTAACCAAGGGATGGGCCACTGGGGCTTGTGCCCATCTCGAAATTTCGATTTTTGTGAATTGGATGTCATAGAAAGACCAAGCATTCAGCAGGAAACTCTACCTTTTCCGCTTTTTAGGCCCTTTCCGAATATACATAAATTAAAATTAAAATCTGAAACACTTTCATATTTTAAATACGCACTAAAGTATACTATACATTAAAAGCGTATTATAATCCATGACTCGTTCCTACTTTTCTTCCTTATCTCTTTAAGTAGGAAAGTGTATCATTCTTCATGTGAATGATGTGTTTTTCTTCCTTATTCCATAAAACACATCTTTGGGATCGAAATCTATTTTAAAATCGCCTACTAAATCTGTTTCATAATCTTCGCCAAACATTTTGCAATTCACCATTTCAAATACTGTTTGGAATGAGGATCCTATTCGATGAGTGCACCATATTTGTCTTCCCTGTTCCATAAAACACTTCTTCGGAATTGAAATATATTCTAAAATCGCTTACTAAAACTACTTTACAATCTTCGCTAGGCATACTGTAACTACTTTTCCTTAGTGATAAACTGTCGTATTTGCCAGTTTCTAGCAAAATTTGGAAGATATCGCCAATCTTGGTTCGGTTCTGAAGAATTATCTTTTGGCACCAAACATGACGATCAGTTATCAAAAATTGCAAACCTTGTGAGACTTTCAACATTTTATTTCCCCTCCCCTCTCCGCGTTATCAGGCAAACATATTTGAAAAGTGCCACGGCTCGACATATTGTGTCGACGCTGAAAAACCTGTTCGATTTTAATAGCACTGTAGTGCTAAAAAGAAAAAAAATCACATAACGCTTGTGCGACTTTTTTTATGTTTTAGATACAAATTACAGTAATTGACTTTGCGTGTAGTTGTTTCCTTTGTAATTATTTTATAAGAAAGTTTAAACTACTTGATTCTGTATCATTTCTGATTATTGCTTATGTGTACGCCATTCTATTAATTTTGTTTGATGCATAGGGAAGTAAACGTACCCCTTGATACGCAAAACGCTGGACTACAAATACCAATGCCGGGAAAAAAAGATGGGCTCAGAAGGGGATTTGTCGCCGTCACGCATATGCAACAACGCAAGTTGCAGAACAAAAAGATTCTAAAATATAAGGCTGACTCAAATGAAAACGAGACAGAGAGAAAAAAGTAATTGAACTATATTAATTATTTCAAAAGTAATCGCTGTAACTGTTACAGGGTTCGTATTCATAAAAAAGAAATCAATACGATTGTTAATTATTTAAATTTTTGTCCAGTTTTCATGCACTTTATGCTATCGCGAGCAAAATTTTCGGGCGAAAACTAAATTTTTTATATCATCGAAAACCAGAGTTTTCTTTTTCAAATAAGCTTTGTCTCAAAATCGTACTTAAATTTGCAGAGTTTTAAGAATTTTTAAAAGAAAGACGGTGCGACAGTGACTTAAAAAAAAAAAAAAAAAAAACGTTCGTAATTTGAAATTGAAACTGTCGCATCGAAAAAATCTTACAGTCAAAAATTTTCTATCTTTTTACCACTGATAAAACATTTATTTCGCGCTTTTTTAAATTTTGAACTCTTCCGTAATAATTAGATTTTTTATATGAATTTTTTTCTGAAAAGATCTCGTAGTTAAAAATCTGTATTTCGGAAAGAAGAACAGCTTGGGAAGAAAATTCGTTCGAACTTTCCTCCATTGGCCGAAACAAGGCAGGTATTCTTTTTCGAAGCTGGAGGAGGGGGGGGGGGCACTGGCGGTATAGATAGCGAACATCTGCAATTATTTCTTAAGCGTGCTACTCGAGATTTCTCGAAGAATTCAATTTTTCTTAAAGGTACTTTGAGACAATAGCACTTTTTTGACAATTTTCAGCATTTCATTTTGTTATTACTATGATTTGTGGATTAGAAATTATGCAATGACTTATTCATTTATAAATTTTCAAACAGTGGAACTTGATGATTTTTTAAGAATTCATTTTTTTCTTTTTCCAAATTATTATCAGAGGTTTAAACGGTTATTTGTTAGTTGCGTTACGTACAATGTTTGAAGAATTGCACACATATGCAGACTAATGTTTTTAAAATTCATATTTACTTTATGCATTAATGATTGTGATAATAAATAAGCCATGAGAATAGATTAGCGAGCATGAGCAGATAATTATTTTTGATGCCTTCATACTTAATGCTCCCGGGCAACACAGCTAGTTTCATATAATTGAAAAACGATTTGTCGTCGAATGTTGAAATTTAGTAATTAGGATTATTATAACATATTGTTTCGTACTTTTCTTTCTAATTGCAATCCACTGGGTAGGTTATTTACAGAATACCCCTAAAGGCGTTCCATATTTTAAGTTCTATGGACAACTTCAATACATTTAATGTCTGTGGACAGTCATTGTTTGAGGCATGCCCGAAGTCGCCAACAATCGCAAATGGCGAATTTTGGCGTACACTGCAAAGTTTGGCGCCAAAAGGAGTTAGTTCCCAAATCTAACCCAGTTTACTAATATCTGCTATATTTGGCGAGAAATCGCCAGACTTTAATGCTATTGGAAGTTCTTTTTTTTAATCTCACTTTCAAATGAAAAAATTCAAATGCAATGCATTAGCATGTGCAATTTTTATAAACATCCAAAGAAGTCATGATGCATCCCTATCGAATTTTTCTCTTGCTCAACAAATAGTTGACTGGCGCTATTCTAACAAAGTAATTGTTTTACATCAAAAAATTTTTGTTAATTCTATTAAATAAATAAATATTGTGTATATCAAAAAAAAAAAAAAAAAAAAAATGTTCGGTGACTTATCAAATTTTTTGCCGATTCAATCAAATTATCTGATTAAAGAAACATCAACGAAATTTTTTGTCTAAAACTTTTTCTCTCATGTACTTAAAGGAAAATTAGTCTTAACAAACCAAAAACAAACACTTATTTTTTACAAAGAGAGAGCGTAAAAGATACCCTCTAGTCTTTCCATAATACATTTCTTAGCATAAATATTACCTTTTGCACCTTTTAAACTACAAATATGAAGCAAATGGTTCGAGACCTAAGACTTTTGAGAAATTTCGAAAGAAAAAATAAAGCAGATGCTTACAAGTCACTACTCAATCATTGATAGGAGATTCAATCTTGCCGTTATATTTCTTTTTCCCAGACCAGACTTTATCGTTTGCGGATTTTCAACAAGGGAGTGAAATTATCACCTGCAATTTATCACGAGATAATGGTTCGAATTTACGCGGAGTTCTTTTTGCGCGCATTTTATGTGTATCGCAGTAAAGTACGGAACATCGACGCTACATTACGGAAGATTTCGCACTGCATTTTTTTTTCCTTCTTTCTTTTTTTGGGCATGTTTAATACTAAAGCACATTGCTGTAAAGCGGCGAAGTAATATGAGAACACCCAGAATATATATTCCAAAGAGAGGAAAAGGAATGATTTATTCGAGTGGGGTTACATTTTTTGGGATGGAATATGCAAAAGGAATATTATATCGCTGAATGAAATACGTATGCGATGTCCTTTTTTTATTATTATGATTCTGTTTAATGTTCATTCGTGGAGACTTTTTCAATAAATTTTCGGAGCAAGTTTTCATTTTCAATAAAACTTTCAAACGTTTAATAAAAGCAAAAGCTAGAAACATACCAGTAATATGAGTCATAAGTTGAAAATAGAAGGTTTCTTTTTGTGGTGACATGATTTTACGCCAGCTGGCGTTTTCAAGGTAAACCAAAATAATAATAATAATAATAATAAAAAAAAACCAAACATAAAAAAGATTTACTGGACATACTTTATGTCAGTTAGTTATCAAAGTTTTTAATTAATTTATTATTTGTGAGTTGTGTCAAAATCTTCATGGTCATATACCGATAGTTTAATCTTTTGACAACACTCTGAACCAAAAGATGACGAACATATTTGTTTTATTTTGCAGATTAAATAAACCAATAACGGCATGGCATGCTGATGATGATCAAATGTTAAACATTTGAATCTCATTTAGATACTTTAAAAACTCTTTCTGGATTAAGTGCATTATACGTTAACAAAGGGCACTTAATTAATAAGAAATTAATTATTTTAAAAGTTAGCTTTTACAAAAAATGTGAGAAAAGAATTAAATTTAAAAAAGAATATTTTTTTTAGTCAGCAAAATTCTTTCTTCGTAAAACACAGTTAATAAAACTCTAAACACATACTCGTAAAATATATCCTGGAACTTCACTGGAAACGTCGCTGAAATTCTCCATTTATATTTTAATGCAGGCCAATTTCTCGTACGTCAAGGGTCAGCTCCTCTCTGTAACGGAATTTTTTGTGGAATTCACAGCAAGGGCGGATTAAAGGGGGGGGGCGGAGGGGGCGACCGCCACCCCCCCCCCCGAGAAAAAAGAAATTAATGTAAAAGATCCTATTTTACTTCCACAAAATGGATGTATATATTAATCTTCTAACTAACCACCCCCCCCCCCCTCCCGACAAACTTGCAATAACCCGTCACTGATTCACAGAAATAAAAATTCGTAAATATACAGAAATATTGCTGGTGTCACATTGCCCAGAGTATTTTCCGTATTTTCACTTCCTTGAAACTCCAGTAAAAGTAACAATTGATGTCACAATATAAAACGTCTATTCGTTCATTACATCACACGAAAACACAGTAAAACAATTGCATCTTGCAACAAAAATAACGCGTTAGAGGCATGCTACCGTCACACTTCTTTCTACCTATGCACAGGAACGCCAATATGACAGTCTCGCAGAAAATTTCCGTGCGGGGCAGAATTCGTACGGGATTGGGACTCCATGATTGGGCCCAAACAAGATAGAAGTGTTGTAATGGATTTGACTTTTTTTTTTTTTTTTTTTTTTTTTAAGAGGTTTCTTGATGCAAAGATTTTTTGGAATGTAATTAGCTTAAATAAAAAAAAATAAATAAAAATAAAAATGTCTAAATGCGAATAACACGTTAAGAGTTTCGATAATTGGTTCAACATTAGCACGAAGTCGACCATGGCCCACTGCATGAGACACTGAACATGGCAGATGGCCAAAGTGTGAAGGTACAGGCAGGGGCGGTTCCAGACTGTCAGTTTAGGGGGGTTCATGACGATTGACGAGGGACGTCTGAAGACTTCTTGAGGCCCTGGACCCTTATGCAAATGTAGGCCCCAAAGAGGCGGATAACTATGCAGGGCCCAATTATGATCCTCAGGGGCCCTGGGCATTGATGAATTTGGGGCCCCCATCTATGAAATTTGTTAAATTTGGGCCCCGTACACTTTGAACAACTTAATAACTATTCAACACCCCCCCCCCCCCCAATAATCATTGTAGCTTTATAACTTTCTATCTATCCTTCCCTACAAAAGTGCTTTTTGAAAAAAGAAAAAACAAAAACAGTAAAATTATATTTAAACCTCTTGTGTTCCAGCTCAATGTGCACCCCTTTTCCAGGGCCCGATTATTAGCAACAGGAGCCGGGCATTGATGAATTTGGGCTCCCCATCTATGAAATTTGTTTTATTTTTCATAAAATTTTGAGATATAAAAGAATATTTCAGAACAACATTTGAAAAGGGGGGCCCTGGGCAAAGTCCCGATTTGCCCCCGATTTGTTCCCGATAATAAGGCTCTGCCCTCTTCCGCATGCGTCCCTGGGGGGGGGGGGGCAGATCTCGCCAGCCCCTATCTTCGGCTGCCCCAATTAGGAGCTTTTTTATTAAATTATATAAACATGTATTCAACAAAAGCAATCCATAATAAAATTAATTTTTTATAGAAAATTCGTCTTTCCATTTCAGATCATTTTCTGAGAATGTGTGTGGAAATAACATTTGACGATTAAAATTATTCGGATCATCACTGATGCAGGTTGAGTCGAGAATGAGACTAGTTTTCCCTTAAGACCAAGGGCCTGGATCCGGGCTCAGCTTTGGCCTATCCCTTAAAACATTCTGGTCCCTGATCAAAATGAAAAATCATTCAGGCATTCGAAAGAGTTATTATAGATATAAATTTTAATTTAAAAATTATATGACGCTCCAAGAAAAAATGTGGGGAGGCTCATTTTAAAAAATCCTTTAATTTATTCATTTAATTTGTATTTGTTAAAAAAAGTAATATTTATAAACATGGCTTAAGCAAAAACTTAGATTTTCGATTTACCATCTTCAATCATTTATGTCTAAACGACTAGAAATTTCTTAAATGTTTAACATCTCCGTTTTTTGGTTTTTCGACTACTCAAAAAGACACCTTATGACTTTGATCAAAGTCAAATTTGTCAAAGTTATTCATGTTTTCTGTTGATAAGAGATTTATGTATATTTCTTTGTTATTATAGCTTACGAAAGTCTACTTGGGTGATCAAAAGGTTTGTTTTCAGCACTTTGCTTCAATTCCAACGCACGTTCACAACGTAAAAATTTTGGATGATTTTTTTTTGGAAAGAGCAAAATAAGTATTCCGTACTAAGGTTATTCTTGCTGGAGATTTGAAAAAAATTATATACACATATATTTATTAATATACATAAAATATACAGTTATTAGACATACAATCGAATTCACTGAATAAGTTCCTTGATATCTAGTTATATTTCTTAAAAGAAAAAACACATAAAACCTTTTTATGGATAAATGAAATATACGTAATTCTTTTTACAAGTTATACTATACATTGAAATAGAGGATAAACTTAGACCAGTTACGAACTTTATAGGGAAAAAAATTAAATTTAAAAAAATCTTAAGTATTGAAATTTTGTAACATGTATCCCTTTTTGAAAAATGTTTCTGGGCAATTCCATGTTTAAGAATTTTTTTTCTAAAAGTTCATAAAATTCACCGTTTATTTATTTCATTTTGTAGTGCAGCTTCTAAAAAATGATCCTTACTTTTTTTCGAACCTCTTGTGAAATCACTGAAATCAGTTCATGTGTAACAGTGTACCAAGATCGTGAGACAGATTTTGTTTCTTCGACATAGACTTTTAATGAGACTATACAAATATCTTTTCTGAGTAAAGTTAGAGATTTATTGTAACAATAACTGTTATTGTGACGAGATTAGGTTATTGATTAAGGCAAAGCTACACGAGGGGTATATATCTAAAGGGAGTATGATTTAGGTGGAGAACTTTTAAGGCGTTTTGTAGCATAATCACGTTACATTTGAAGAAAACCACCCAAAACTCTGGCCCTTTAGATCGACTGACATGCGGTAGGCCAGAACCCTAGCCGTCATCTATCACTTTCAGTGGTCTTAAGCACTCGGCCACTGTTATTGTTTCAAATCAATTGGAGAATATTAAAAAAAAATTGTTTGAAATACGAAAAAGTAAAATGTTATACACATAAAAATAAATAAAGGTAAAAGATTAAAAATTGAACACTTATAAATTACTATAACAGTTGAAAATCATAAGTTGGACACCCCCATAATAAAAAAAGTTCTATTATAAAAAGTTAATTAGGCATAATAAGCATAAAATCTGGAAGGTAGATACTTATTTTAATAAGCTATTTAAAATGATGGGGAGGGGGGGGCTATATTGTTTTTTCATCATTTCTCCTTGTCTATTGTGGCATTTTCTTACAACTTTTCGTTTCTAGTTTTGCAGAGGCAGACTCGTTTGCCCCATTTGAGCTTTGTCTCCGACACATAAGAAAATTCGCATTCAAGTTTAGTTCCTTGTATCCGAAATGCCGAAATGGGCGACACTGAGCCTTTTACTTATTAGTCTGGGTTTAAAATGGAACATTAGTTAATGTCTGCTACATTTAGGGTCCTAAAAAGTTCTACGCCAGATAGCAGATGCAAGGAGTGTATACTTTTCGAAAACAAATCCTCATGCTGTTCATTTGTGAAACGCATAATGGAACTGAAAAATGGCCTTTGGGGGTGTTGGCAACTCTCTGGTAAACTAATAGCTTTCATGCCCGGAACACTAAGAATTTATAATGGTTCTTGACCCCTTACTATACCCATCTTTAAACTTAAAAAGATATGCCACTACTAATTAATGGATTGGTGTTTCATCAATAGAAAACACCTGATAAGCGCTTAGTTGAGCATGCGATTTCCCTTAGAATTTTTTTGGACACAGAAAGGAAACATGAGTTTTCGGAGAGAAAAATGTTTTAAAGGACACTGGGTTTTTGGAGCTAATGTGTAGTATATCATAATATACTTAAATTTTGCAGAACTGCTTGCTTCGAGATATTCATTTTCAAAGGGAAAAACAGTTTTTCCTGCCGAAAAAATTTCACATTTAAAAGCTTATAATCATGGAATGTGATGACAGGGTTACGAAGGTTTTTTTGTTTAAAAGCCTTATTATGATTACCATAGCCCTTTCGAGTAGACTGCTAAAAATTCTCATTACTTTATTGAATTTCAAAAATATCACAATGATCTGTCTAATGCAGGTTATCACTGAAATATGCACATAAAACTTCAAGCTAAATAGTCAGCTTCAAACTTTCTAGCGCACATTCATTCAAATTTCAATTAAAAAGTGTAGTGCTGACAATGCCGGAAATTTTTTTATTGTGTACAAAGTCGCTAATTAATCAGAATTATTTTTTCAGAATTACAAGTGCTGTATAAATATTAATACTAAAATAGCTTTAATAACGTTTGATTATGATTTTTTTTTCCTTCTAAATTTTAACGCAGGCCCGCTTTGGAGCCCATAGCCCATAGGGAAGCATACTCAGCTTGATGTGTAATTCGGCCCTGTTTAGGTATGGTCCCCATCCCTCGTGACCCCCCCCCCCCTTCCTCTTCTATAATTTTTATGGTCTTGTAGTAGTTATGCTATATTTGGATTCCATAAATTAATTATTTACAAACATAGGTGCTCCTTAGAGTGCTTTTGAAGACAAGGAAGGCTATTTGTAAGGGTGTGTGTGTGTGTGGGGGGGGGTGAATACCAGTGTAATGTATTACGCACAGACAATTCCCACATTTTTCTACAAACCCTTTTTTGATTTTGAGAGTTTTCTTTTATTGTGGGTTCGGGGCAACTACTCCATCCACCCTTACCTTAATCAGGCTCGTTGTGACTCCCTCTTCCTTTGGTCTCTATATGGATGGATATGGATGAACGCACATATTTGCAAAACGGCAGCATATTTTTCTGCCAAAGAGCAACGTATGAGCACGTAGAATATTGTGTGCATACATTAGTGTTATAAAATAAACTAGTCCTCTTTAGAAGACCATTGGTCTTCTAAAGAGGAATTCTCTTTCAGCAGCACAGTGTGATATGTATGCAAGGCCTCTGAATTTTGGGCCCCTGTCCAAGCTCGACTTGGGCCCTCTTTTTTTTGGGGGGGGGATGGTTAATGTAGGCCCCTTAGTTGAATACCATTTGGGGGGGGGTCATGACCCCCGTGACCCCCCCTCTGGAACCGCCACTGGATACAGGGTTTGGCCTACCGCGCGGCTGTCTGTGTAAGGCCTAGAGTTTTGGGTGGTTTTCTGTATATCTAACGCGAACACTCGTTAGAATACCTCCCAAAGTCATTCCCCCCAAGGAATTTCCCCTTTAGGCCGATAGCCCTCTAGAGATGAGTTCGGGCTCATTTTTTGAAGCCCGAGTCCGCCCGAGCCCGAGAACTTTTAATCCGAGCCCGCCAGAGCCCGAGCAATATTATTTAAGTCGGAGCCCGAGCCCGAAATTTCAGCTAAAGGTAAAAAAAAATAAAAATTACTTCATTGATAGAATACAATAAATTTTGCTGTTTGTGCAAATTAATGACAAATATAGTTGCAAACTCTCAATGCTCTTTCTAATTCTTCATATCCATGTTTATCAAATAATGTCCGATCTGATGACTAACTAAACCGTTTACACGTTTAGTTAGTCATCAGATCGGTTAGTCACTGCTACGTTTACACTAACTAAGCAATATAAGCCGCCGTTCTGAAATACTAAAAAGAGCTTCACGCACCTTCTAGGTGCCCGTGCCGCTAATTTTCTTTTTATAAGTACTTTTATTTTCCTCATGAATCACTTTTTAAAATCTGTTTCAAGGAATATGTTCAATAAATGAAAAATTTTTCACGAGCCCGAGCCCGAGCCCGAACGCAATTCGACAAAATAGAGCCCGAGCCCGGTTCGGGCCCGGGCTCGGGCTCGGGCTGAGCCCGTCTCATCTCTATAGCCCTCGTGTGTCTTTGCCTTAACCAGAAAATCAATTACCATTGTCACACTGGTTCTCGAGGTCCAGTGATTCAATCTATTAACTTTTTATCGACTGACGGTATTTCTAAGTTCCACCGACTCTTAAATTTCATTGCAGTACTTCGCATTTCAGTTCCATGAGCAGTACTAACTCATATCCTGATCTACCATTTCTAAAAATTTATAAGCATTTTGAACCCCACCTTCTTTTAACTGTGAAATTCGCTCTAATTGAGCCAATCACCACTTTTTTTTCCATTCGAATCGAGAAATTTTTTAAGTTAGATCATAAAACATATTTCCGTTCTTTGAGATGCTAAATTTTTGACTCCATTGAGATTTGAAAAAATTATTGTACTCTCTCACCCTTTAAACAATACATTCTTTTTTCTCAAAAAATTCAACATTAAAGTAATCAGTTTCAATTTTGACTTCGTTACAAACTTTAGTTAATACACGAAAGCAGGCAACTTCCATAGAGCTAGAGACTTAACCCTTTATCGCGCAGTGTTCTCGCTCTGCGAACACCAAACTCTGACGTTTTGACTGTTGCTAGTCACGAAATATATATTTGATTTCTATAAAAATAGTTGCGGGTAACATAGCTCCACGAGAATCCTTTACTTTTTAGTACGTCATTTTCCGTAAAAAAAATGGTCACGATTATTTTTAACAGCACTGACATCTGCTGAAAAATGGAAGAATGTGAGAACAGCTGGATAGATTGCCCAATGCTGAAAGAAGGACATCCGCTGCCATCGCTCGACTTAACTACCAGCAAGATGGCGGACGATCGAAACGTTCATCGCGTGCCACAGATCTAGAGACCCCCATTTTTGACAAAAGCTGACTGTGCGCGCACAGCCAGCTGCGTCAAAAAAGGGGTCTCTAGATCTGTGGCACGCAATGAACGCTACGATCATCCGCCATCTTGCTGGTAGTTAAGTCGAGCGATGGCAACGGCTGCCCTTTTTTCAGCATTGAGAAAGGGTTGCGACTCAAAGGGTTAAGACAGGTTTACGCATGCTACTGACGCATAATTCAGTCATGCATTGACTAAAAAAAAATACTTCCTATTGAAGTGCAGAAAATGATGTCACATTTTCCTTTTTCGTCTGTAACATGATAAAAATTATGATATTTTCACGGCCGAATGCGTTTTGTATGAAAAGAATAACCGTAAAAATGCACGTGAATAAAAAAATCGTTACTTTTGCTCGGTGGAGTTAAAAGGATAGTCCTAAGTCGTTATCTAAATCTGTTTAAAGGTTTATGAAAGAGCCAGTATCGATTTCGTTATTACATCGAAGTGATAAATGTAATATTTTCACGAAAATACAAAAATGTGCAAAAGAAGTCAGATTTTTATTTATTAATTTATTTATTTAACATAGTATAATAACCGAACAATGCAAAGCATTTTTTTGAATATCGAGTTCCATATTTTATAGTTGAACTACAGAGGTTATTTATATTGACTTTGAGATTGCTCTAAGTTTGGCAGAGTATGCATGAACGAGTTTAAAAGAACAAATCGATAAATTTACAGGATTCAAAGAAAAAAAGATATTGCGAGAAGACCGTGTTACGAATTTTATCCAATAATTCAAAACAGCATTTCCGAAAACAAAATGTTCACTCATACATGAATCATAATACAAGAATGTGTATCATAATAGTTGAAAAAAATCTCAAACTGTCATCAGAGAGAGCTTCCAGTGCTGCATGTTTTCACGATATGTGACCGTAAAAAGTAATTGTCTGTTTGTAAAATAATTTTTATTTGTACAAATGAAAACCAAATGCATTTTATACTTGTCCAGATAAAATAAATTACCAATTTCATATTCGATCTTACAATTACAGTTACCATAGTAATAGAATCTATTTAGGTGGTAAAATTCATCAATCCAACGAAAATTGAAGCGACTTTACGAGTTCTTAAGCTTGAAAGATAAAAATCCTATTATAGTTACGCTCACTCTCCTGACTCATTGTCTATCTCACAATTCTGGTTCAACCTCTTCAAAACAAAACTTTTACCGTCATTAATCCAAACAATTCACAGCGTTGGTGCGACCGTCTTGAAATTTTTGGTAATAGTTAAAATCACAGAAAACAATCTGTGTTACTTTAAAAATCTGGAAATCCACCCGTTCCCTGATTTCTAAGCGATTTTTAGCTATTTTCAACTCTACCTAAAGTCTACCTACTTTCAACTCTACCTACTTCCGAGAGTAATAACAGTTAATTTTTGCGTAACAAAATAAGGTGTCGTAATTGATATTGAAGTCACGGTTATCAGGATTTTAAGAGAAAATTGCGATTCCAATTCGTTTAAAACAATTTTTCCAGATCACACAGTTTAATATTTTTTCACAAATAAAACTCTACATGAAACATTGATATTAGAGAGGCTGTTCCCACAAAACAAAATCGTTCGAATGCAAAAAGTTTCAGCACGTTTCCAGGAGAGCATGAAATTTGATTTCGGCATAAAATGAAAATTGAATATAATTACTTATTTTGTTATTTGCATCTTGCATCTTTCGCACGTGTGGCAACCAGCACCCTATTAGAGGCAGAGACGACTGTTGTTCGAAAAGTTGGTACCATTATAAGAGCTTTAGCCTCGTAGGTGATAGTTATCGTAAATATTATTACATTCATGGGCGCCGACAGCATAGGGAAAGGGGAGGGCAATGCCCCCCCCCTTGGATTTTTGTATGGAGCGTTTTCCCATGCTTTTTTGCTCTTTCCAACATGGTAACCATACGTTGACGTAGTCTTTGCCCTCCCCTTGGGTAGTCTTTGCCCCCCCTCCCCTGGGAAATATTCTGCCGGCGCCCATGATTACATTCATTCTATAAATTTAGTAAAAATTTAGTAACAGCCTACGATGAGCATTGCCGAACGTACTTCGTCAAATGTTACATCTTGACAAGTTAAAAAAGATATTTAACTTAAATAATACAACTCACCTAAAACATTTCGCCTATTTAAAATTAGAACAGTAAAATAATATGATTATATTGATTACGAAGGACGTTCTTTATGGCACTGCATCAGTCCTTACTCTACACACAAAATTGATTAATCGATGTTAATTTCAATTACCTATCGATTTGTAATTAATGCGAAATTTATAATGAGTTCTGCTCTATATTCTAATGGTACTAATCCTAGTAAAGATGATACAGTATACTGAATATGCGCATTATATATTAGAGAATAACTTGATGATAGGAATATGAGTGGATTCATCAGTCACTAAACTGTATTCCCCCTGTCTAAAAGAGCCTAACAGTTAACTTACTTTATTTATTTTCTATCGACTGTCTATTGAAGTAAGTTTTGAAAAAATATTCCAAATTCATGTTCAACATCCCTAAATAGAAGTGAAAATCCCTACAAGTATCACTAATTCCAAATTATCCGTAATTATCTTCCTTAAAGGTGGTCATTTGCTCATCCGGCATTCGTCGCTACTAAGGCCCAAAGCATTGCCATTTCATTATGGAGGTACTGAGTAGGCGGCTAATGTTACCGACAATGAAGGGACGAACGAGGTAACACCCAAGTCATAGGCTGGAATCGAACCCGGACCCAAGAGGGCGATAGAGTGCGTGTGGGACTGGCCAAAGTGCCAAAGGTGGGGTGCCTTGGTAGGAGGACTTCCTAAGGGGTTCTAACACATATTCACGTTACACCAGGAGAAAACCTACCAAAACTCCAGACCGTTAGATCGACAGCCGTGCGATGGGACCCGAATCCGGGACCTTCACACTTCGGCTATCTACCATTTTCAGTGAAATAACCCCTGTGCCATGTGCCATGGTAAGGCCAAGAGGGCGATATAATTACTCCTTAGCCACTGTGCTATTTTAAAGTAGCTAATTTCACAGCACAAAATTAATTCTTCAGATGAGGCGAAAAAATTGTTAAATACAGCGGAAAAATTTCTAAATTAGCAACACTGCATATAATTTACCATTCCACGAAATTAAACAGTGTAAAAAATTCCAATAGCTGAAAATTATGGAAGGCATTTAATTATGGTTGGTCGAAACTATATCCAATTGCCCAGTTTTTGCACAAAAAGAGGACCTAAGTACAAATAAAATAGTTATAAACTAATTATAATTTAATTTGCACTCCTTCACAATGCATTTTTATTCAAGCATCTAAAGGCGAAAAACGTTCATATTTCAACAAACTCCATCAAATTCGTGTAAGAATTCCAGTTATTCTCGCTAGGGACTTTTTCTGAAACTTACCATGATGTCAACATAATAAAAAAAAAAACCCGAGAACGTTCTAAATACCATTATTCACGTAAAAATAAGCAAAAAAGCCAAAATTCTACGTATAAAAAACATTTAATTTTCATCTAAAATAGAAACGAATCTCTTTTACTTGCATTCCAAGAGAATACTAATTAGTTAAAGCTCAAATAATGCAGTCTTAATTGTTTCACTAACTTATGTTCTAAACGAAAGAAGGGAACATTCGTTCTTCACCACCATTTATTCTTTCTGCATTGAATGTCTGGACAGGATCAAGTTAAGGTTTTTTTTCTCCCTCCGGATTGCTTTCTTTCTATGCCTTGCTTTTCTTCTACCCCTGCTACGAATAAAACTAATAAGAATATGTCATAGAAATAAATGATATTAAAGAAAAGGGTAAATCCGGAAACATCTTAGAGTTACAGATTTTTTTTTTTACACGTTTTATTCGCTGAAGTAGAACAAAAATGCACAAGCATTAATAAATTCTCCTCAAGGACTTCATTTAGCTTTTATTGATTCTGATGTTCTAGAAGATGTTTTGTTTATTGAAAACTGAATGCACTAGCGCATTTTGCAGATTGATGCGCATATGTCCGCATACATCATATACAGGGTGCCAGGGGCCGCCCTAGGGTACGTGACGCCCCTCTGCAAAAGTAATAAAAGCGACTCTTTTATGCTCTAGATTAAATATTTCTCAGTTTTTGAGTTCGAGATCGTGTCTCTTCGAAAAGGGCGCCCTAATGTGACGCTTACCTTGCTTACCGTGCAGGGCAGCCACTGCAGGGTGCATTAGCATCAGAGATTAAAACTTCTAGGAGGGGTAGACTAAATGAATCACGTAAGAATTTAGGGTCGTAAACATCGTCTTTATCACTTTTAAAAAGCGATGAAGCACCAGAGAAATTTAATAACTAAGTTTCATAAATAGTAGGCCATATTAAAAAAAAAGGATTTTTAAATTTTAGTAATAAGCTTTTTGTAAGACACCATCAGAATGTTTGCTACTACTTCACCACGATTTTAATGGTGAATATTGACTGTTACATGAAGGGTGCGTCCATGGCTCCCACATTCGATTACGGGCCCTGGATCCAGGACCAAAGACGAGCCCCATTCCTCTCCCTTGTTTTACAGTCGTGTGCTGCATTAATATTGCACTGTTATTACCTACCCATACTCTCTTTCAAATGTAATTTAACCTGAAAATATGGAGAATAATCATGGTAACTTTTTTATAGGTGCAAATTAAACTTTATTTATAAAATTATGTTACTTAAAAACTACAAGAGTTAAGTATCACGTGAATGCATTCAGTTTCATACTGAAAGTGCTAAATTTTAGGATTACTACAAATGGTTACTTTTGACTTATCTCTTTTGAAACAATATTTTCACATACAAAATTGTAGGAAAAGAAATAACTTTTACACAAAATAATATAGTGTGAAAACCTTCTCAGAGATGACAGGTGGACTCAAGTCCTGTTTATCATATGGGTACTTGGGTCCCGTGAAATGAGTTCTACACTCAAAAGGCGTAAAAATTGAGCTTAGACAAATACATCCATATCAGCAAGGTGATTCAGATGTAGCACAAAAGTTGAAAGGTGCCTTGGACACGAAAATGTTGTAGTAAGCCCTTGGATGAGCAGCAAAAAAAAAAAAAAAAAAAAAAAAGCCAAGGCAAAAACAAGGCCAGACGAAAGGAGTTTAGGGCCCCAGGGCAGGTTTGCGATGGTCTCTCCGTCCCCCCCCCCTCTCTCTCTCAAAAAAATAACCCTTATCTTCAATCTTTTTTTTTCCAATAATTTTTTTAAAATAGTGTTGAATAAGTACACTTTAAATTTATCCTAAGCCGCATATACAAAACCTTATACATGATAAAATTTCCATTTAATTATGCGGTCCCCTAAAGCCCGGGCACATGGGCAATTGGCCCGGGCACTGTCCTATCCCCCCCCTCCCCCTCCATCTGGGTAGTCCTGGTAGGTAGGAAGGATGGAGATAACACGCACACAAGTTCACACGATGACAATTTTACTAAAATTTTATGATAAACAGTTTATCATAAATATGTTATTTTAAATTGTAAGCTATAATTAGCTGAAGGGACTACTAAAATTTCATTGAATAAAAAAATAGATTCAAAATATTTTTTTCTAGTTTGCATTAGTTTAGTACTTAAAAATTGAAACTGCGTAGGGGTGGCCACCCCCCCATGAACGGGTTCAGGACCCAGGGGCTAAGAAAAGCGGGATCCATCTTACGTATTACAGGAAGGTGAGAGACACGAAACCAGACTTAATTTTTACACTTTAAATAGTTTTATTAAATACTATGCTTTGGCATAGTTATACATGCAACACAGTTAACAAAAGTTAAAAAAATCAGGCAATTTAATGAAAAATTAACATTAATTATTAGTTTTCTATCCTTATGATCAAAACAAATAGTACTATGAATGGTAGTTAAATGAATTATATATTCCAGTTCCTTTCACAAACAAAAACAAAAACATTAAAAAAATAATTAAAACAACCCCAAGTAGGTACCGATAATATACCTTTAGAAGAGAAATATAAAGATTATTATAATCATTTATTTGGAAAAAACTGTAGGTATATTAAACCACTTTTACCGAAATCATAATATTATTTTCTTAGAAAAGAAATGTAAAATGTACCATCACTTCTGCTGAAATTCTATTTATTTACGAAAGAAACTAAATGCTTAAACCTTTTCGGATATCATTATAATTTATCAAATTATTTATTCTATTAAAAAATCTATTAATTAAACCGTATAATCTCGGTGATCTATTTAGAACCGTACAAAGAGTAAATATGACGTAAATAGTGTGGCACAGTTTGTAAATCTCACGCAATTTTAATTAAAATCGCCACTTTTTTCACTAACATAAGAGAAATCCTGGGTGGTTCACTTAGTTAAAATTGGTTAGTTCACACAGTCAGTTATTTAAGAGTAATATTGAAAGTTACAACAACGTTGAAAAAAATTCTTATAGGAATGCAACATCCTAACCAGAGGAGTTTTTTAAAATATAGGATTAAAGGTGAATGGTATCACAAAATAAATTAAACTAGTGTTACAAACAAAGTACCTTTACCGACCTTCAAAATAATCATCATTAGCTACAACACAATTCTGGTATCTGTTGTACAGTTGATGGTAACTGTCGGCAAACGCTTCGTCTGCAGGTGCCAGATCTGGAGAGTATGGACGGAATGTTGAAGAACTGGTTCAAATGACTCATCCTCGACAGCTTCCTTTTCATCTATAAGGCGTTTAAACCACTCGAAAACACACTTTTTACTCACTGCTTCCACATCGTGAACTTTCCTTGATATTTCATGTGTCTACGTCGCTGCTTTTCTTGATTTGATATTCACGCGTTGCTACGTTTCTCAGCGACATGCCTTTCTCACTGACTGCGTTACAGCCGGTGTGGCCATAGCACTCGTTTTGAGGGGGGGGTACTAGTTGGCTCGTCTTCAACTACGTGTGCACAAACGCAACTTCCTAACCAGCGCGGGGGGGGGGTTAAGATAACGGACAAATTCCATTCATGGAATTTTTCAGACGCACCTTGTATAAGTAGTCAACTTGTATAGTCAGTTGTTGATGAATTTTATTTGGCTACCGTTGTTTGACGTAGTTTTTTGCCATTCTATAAAATATTAAAGATTATGAAACAAAAATCCAGTTCATTTATTTTTATGACGGCACGAGATTTTCAAGCAAAAATTCAGAACAGAAAGACTAATAAAATATGTAATGCCATCATCATTCAACTTTTTTATTGCATGACACACAGAAAAATCTTTTTGTGAAAATGCATTGAACGTACCATCCAAGATATTATTCCATTTAGAAGATCATAAATTTCCACCATCATTTGAAAGGAAAAAGCAAAACAACAGCATAAAAACGAACTTCGTAAATGGTAAGGAAAGCAAGAATCATGACAAAAACGTATTAGTGAAAAGACCAGAAAGATATGAATTGAGTTCAATGGAAAATATAGATCTATTAACTTATTCAGCTGAACAAAAAGAGATAAAAGTTAACGATTTAATATCTAGATTATTAGGAAACTGCGCAAAGCCAGTGTTAAGCGGTATGGAATTCGTTGATTGCGGAATCGAAGCAAAAAGAACACAATTAAATTTCAATACAGAATAGCATTACAATTTAACTGTAATTATTACAAAATGTGGTTCACGGATAGTCACCCTTAAAATCAATCCATTAGCCCCACTCAAAACACAGATTACAGAACTTATTGTTATACTAAAATAAAAAGTCGCGCTTTATGATTATGGATTCCAGTCTTTAATTACATTTTACGCCGTTTATTGTGTCTCGAAAGGCAACAATTGTAAATCTTTCCAATCAGGGAAGTAGCGAGAAAAAAATTTCGAGGGAGCCCAAAAGGTGAGAACCGTAGAATTTATCACAAAAAATACTTGATTATTGATAGAAACTGGGTCAAAATACTGAATAATAGTAAATTGAGTCAAAATAATAAATTGATAGATTACTGGGTCAAAATAATAAATTGATAGATTACTGGGTCAAAATACTAAATTTCTGAGAATGCCCAGACCCCCATGGCTCAACCCCTGTTGTTGTTGTATTTGGATTTGTGTGCTTGTTCCGAGGAACCGCTTATAAATCCACGTCAAAGAAAAGACAAACTGAAGGGGGGGGGAAATGCCTTGGGGGGAGGACTTTTCTGGGTATCTAGTGCATATTCACGCTACAGCTGGAGAAATCCGCCCAAAACTCCAGACCGCTAGACCGACGGCCCCTGTTCCTGACCGACGGCCCCTGTTCCGAGGACAGAACCCTGTTCCTCCACTTGAGCCATTTACCAATGTCAGTGGCTTTAACCACTATGCTAAACATTGGTGTAAATGGTGTAATTCCTTCTAATGGTATTCTATTCATTTTTTATATGAGCCATTGACTTATTTTGTTATTATTGTTGTCAACATGTATATCGGATTTGTGTGCTTGGCTCGAAGCTGCTTATAAATCCTCGTCAGAAGGACAACACAAGGGGGGGGGTTGCCCTCCGTGGGGTCTTTCTAAGGGGTCCTAACCCGTATTTACGCTAAGTTTCGGAGAAAACCACGGAAAACTCCGAACGATTCGTTCAACGGACGCTTATAAATCCTCGCTTATTATATAAATCCTAGCTTAAATTCCCGCTTATAAATTCTCGTCAGAAGGAAAACACAAGGGAGGGAGGTGCCCTCCGTGGGCGTCTTTCTAAGGGGTCCTAACCTGTATTTACGCTGAGAAAACCACGGAAAACTCCGAACGATTAGGTCAACGAACGCGCGATGGGACCCGAACCCGGAACCTTCTCAGTTCGTCCGTAAGTATCGTCTACCATTTCCAGTGACATAACCACTGTGCCATGGTGAGGCGTCATTGACTTATGGTTCTAAATTTCGAGCTTGGGTGTTTTGTTGCCACACAAAATGTAGTTATGAGACATAAAATAAACAGTAATTCCGATAATTGGCCTGTTCTTATTCTACCTCATTTATTGTAAATGGTGTAATTTCCTTCTAATCGGGTTTCATTAAATTTTTGTATCAGCCTTGGCTTATCAGATGCGGTTCTAAATTTTGAGCTTGGGTGCTTGGTTGCCACACAAAATGTAAATAAAAAGGTATTCTGATTCCAGTCTTTAGTTACACTTTACTCACTTATGGTAACTCGAAAGGTAACAATTATAATTAATTCCAACAGCATTCAACTTTTGCTTTAGCCATTGGTTTTCCGAGATTAGGTGCTTGGTTAAATCTTTAGATCTGGATCAGGGCCTCACCATGGCACAGTGGTTATGCCACTGAAAATGGTAGATGTCCGAAGTGTGAAGGTCCCGGGTATGGGTCCCATCGCGCGGCTGTCAATCTAACGGTCTAACGGTCTGGGGTTTTGGTAGGTTTTTTCCAGATGTAACATGAATACGCGTTAGAACCCCTTAGAAAGTTCTCCTACCAAGGCACACCCCCCTTGGCAGATCGCTCTAGTGTAGTGTTGCCATAATCATGCACAACCACAACCTAGATCTGGATCTAGTTCTAAATAATAGATTTCACTGAAATTAAATACAGGGTTAATCAGAAATATGCTGCAAAAAGTTCTTTGGCAAAAATCGGAAAAAGTCGATGAATTTCCAAAAATTTCGCTAAATTTTTTTTTCTATTAATTATAAAAATGTAAATTTAACTATTATATATCTGAATCTGTTTTTATTTCAGTTTAAAAAATAAAATTGGCGATTCGATTAGGATACTCTTTAAAACACTAGCTTATGCATTATTCATCCTTATTTACATTTAAAAAAATTTATAAATCGGTTAGAAACCCAAATTAAGAATTATAACGAAAGTACCCAGATAAAACAAAATTAGTTAAATGATCAATAAAGTTGAATAATCTCCATAAATTGTTTAAAAAATTAAAAAAAAAAACTTAAATTGCAACGTTCGACGATTGATTCATGTATTGATCATGCAAGATGCATTAGTATGCAAAACTCCAGTACGCTTGGAAAAAGAGAAGTAAGCAGAAAATTTGATTACAAAATCTGCACCAGACGTAAAGTGAGTTAAATCAGTTCAGGATTACACTTCATTGCTTTGTTAAAAATATGAGAGTTGTTTTATAATTAAGCACAACTTTAGAAACATCATGGCCAAGTGCATAAGACACTAAATATGTTAGATCCGTGGCGTAGCCAGAAAATTTTCATGGGAGGGTTACGACTACTGCAACCCATACATATGTATACGTGTGTGTGTGTGTGATAAGGGAGTGAAGAATATACATTTTGTATGGCGAAAAATTCGTCATGGGTGGAGGTTGTGACCCCCCCCCCTCCCTTGGCTAAGCCACTGTGTTAGATGGCGGAAGTGTAAAGGTCCCGGGTTCGGCCCTTTCGCGTGGTAATCGATCTAACGGTCTGGAGTTTTGGGCGGTTTTCTCCATACGTAACATAAATACAGGATAGAACCCCTTAAAAAGGTCATCCGAACAAGGTACATCCCCCTAGCTAAATGCCCCTCGTATAGACTTGCGATGACACACAAACACATAATACTGGTTTCTTAGATACGACTAATTGAAAGTTTGCAGGTGAAGCCAAAACTGCTTTATTTTTGAAAACACAGAGCTGAAGAACAGAAAACTGTTAAATTTTGACATTTAAAAATTTTTTTAGAGCTAGAAACATACAGCAAGAAGGTAAACAAAGGTTAAAACCTAAAAACACGAGCAACGACGAAGAACCCCAAATGGGTTGATTTGATACGGTATGACGTATTATTAAATGCAAATATCTTTCATAAAGAAGTTCACATCCAAAACTCCGTATCTTAATGAGGAAGAGTATTGTGCTTTGACTGCACAAAGAATAACTTGCAGCTGCTGACGAAAATATAATATTACCAAACTTGGTAGCTGCAGAACCCGTATAGAGTTTCACGTTATTTTCCACACAGAAAAAAGTTGTACAAGAGAAACTTTACCAGAGAGGATTTAGCATAACAATTCACACGAGTTTGAAGGCACACGCAAAAAAAAAGAAGTATTAATTTTTAATTATTTAATGATTAATAAATATTTATGAAGTACTTTATCATTTTAAAACTAATTTTATCAAACTTTACAGAAAGAAAAAACGAAAAATACTCCTTCTTCAGTATTAGCAAATTATTTACAAGACCTCAATGGAAACTTGAAAAGGCCTTTTTTTACAAAACGGAAATTTAATAAGAAAATTCTATTACTAATGGATTAAATAAGATAAACAAAGAAAAAGCAAACAGAATAGTTGGATGTATTTTTAATTGTTTTTCGGTACCTCCCGTATTACCTCGGGCTTGGATCAGAACGAGGCAAATAAACATGACATGCATTTTTTTTTTTTTTTTTTTGAAACAACAAAAAAATGTCCTTTTATTTCCTATAATTTTTATATTTTTATGATTACTAAATTATATTGCGTTCACAGAAACATTTGCAACCTCCATTAATTAATACTTTAGTATTTTTAAAATATGTATTCTACTCAGGGGCGTAGCCAGAAATTTTTCATGGGGTGGGGTACGACTACTACAACTCATATATGTATACGTGTGTGTGCTAATGTAGTGAAGAATATACATTTTGCATGGCAAAAAATTCCTCATGGGGGGGTTATGACGCCCCCTAACCCCCCCCCCCGTGGCTACGCCCCTGATTCTACTTGATACTTTGTTTTGAGCCTGGTTCCCCTACATGCACATAACGGAGTAAAATTAAATGAAGATTCAAATTAAGTTTGCATCGGAGATGAGGCTCGGATATAGCGTTAGTGAGTCACAAAACTCGAAAAACAAATAATACAGAAAGAATACCCTCTTTTTAATCGAACGTAATCTAAACTAATTTAACGAAAACCAGGATACTTTTTACTGTACTTTTATACATTACATGCATGTCTGAACCTAGAATTTTAGCTGATGTTAGTTAGTCAGCCAATCAAATCCAAGTCCATTTAACTGTTGAGGTTCGACGATACGTACAAAAATTTTACCTCACAAAAGACACAAGAAGACTGAAAAATGGAGAAATCATATTACCTTTCGAATGATTCACGAAACACCATTTACGTGAAATCGAGATGCAATATAACTGCAGAACACCCCTATGTGTTTAGAGAAGTAAAGGTAAATCTACAACAAATGTTATAATAACTTTTCCTCGTTACGCCTGTTCTCTAGTTTTCGATATTGATTTCTAGTAAATATATAAAAACAGGAACAGTTTCTTACAATTATTAAAAAAAATTACATAACAACTAGTTTAATCTGGAACTCCCTCCCCCCAAGGTTTAAATTTATAAAGAGCTTCGTAAATAACACGCCATATAAGACAGCGTACAGTATGAACATTTTGGTTGGTACAAAGGGACTATTTTTGTTCAATTGCAAAAAAAGATTCTACTTCTACGCAGTTAGAAATGTGAGGGAACAAACAATTAAAACAAAATGCAAAGTAACAAATAAAGAAACCAGAGACAATGACGACAGTTGAAAGAAAAGAGGGGGGGGGGTAGGAGAAGCAAAAAAGTGATAATTTTAAGAAATAATAATTAAATAAAATAACAGAATGATCAAAAAGGTGATAATAAAAAACATAATAAATAAATAGAAAATAAAAGAAGAATGGCATCACCAACACTATTTGTGAAAGCTATTTAAACTGACAAATTTCCAATGATTAGTATTATAAAAGAGTAGTCAGCAAAGAAACTCTATCAGAGCTCCAGTAATCAATAATACTATCGCTGATGGCTAGAACAAAGTTTTGAGTTCAAATATTAATAAAGCATCATGATTTTTTAAAGTGTTTTCGTTTCAATATTTTATGTTCATGTTATTCTAAGAAAGAAATAATTATTCAAATTACAATAAAAGCACTTATAAAATCAGGTGTTTATAAGTTTAAAAAAATGTATTATTTATGTTTAACATTATGTTTTAACATTTTTGTTAACTTTATTTATGCGTTTTTTATTTATATCTTCTTAGCTTACTATTCTCTTTTGCTATCTTCTCTTGACCCTTCCCTCTTTCAATTTTCATTCTCTCTTGTTTTCCAACTTTTTTCTTCCTCCGAATAGCAAATTTTTCTTCGCATTTTGTGTGTACTTTTTTTTTCTTTCATTTTACCGCCTGCGTGGAAGTATGAACATTTTGCAGCTGAAAAAGGGTTGGCCTCTTGTACCATCTGAAACGTTCGTACTGTACTAATATAAAATAATATTAAAATTTACAGAGTAAAATTTATAAAGTCTATCTTACTCTCTATATATATATTTATAAAGTATATATACTTTATAAATTCTACTCTAAAATGAATTTACATAGTTTTATTGATTATGCGGCAGATCTGCAAGCCGAAGATATAAAAGTATAAATATACTCTACAATGTACAATACAATAAGTTAAACATTATCAACTAAATTATATTTTACCTATAATTTTGCTAAAACCCCTAAGTACGATCCTGCCTATATTAAACAATAAGTTTCCGTGCGTTTTAAAACGAGATTTATGATTGAAAGGAATCGAAAATGTAAACTCAGCCCATTCCTAATCATCTTGAGAACAATCTCCTCCCATTACGGATATCATCAAGTTACGTCGGCATATTGGGTCCTCTCATTCCAAGCCCCTTTCACCGCCATCTTTGACCTCGAGTAATGGCTCCGAGAAATGAGCGAATCAAAATGGATAAGGTGTTTGTGAATTCTTTTGATAAAGTAAGTGTGCCAGTAGAACACAACAAGACGATAATGTTCTACGATTAATTAAATAGTACTATCACCTAAAATCATCTAAATCAAATACTGTCACCTAAAATTAAAAGTGTGAATTAAAATAATAATAAGTATTCGGTGTTATGCAAATAGTATAAATCTGTTAAAGAATTTTAAGAAGACATAAAAGTATAAATAATTTCGTACATCACGGCTTAGCAAGAATGTTGAAAGCCCACCCAATAATTTACCACTAAATACAGAAAACTAATTTATACTAACATAAAAAAAGTATTTCACGCCATTTACAAACGTTTAAAAACAACCTTTACTTGTACTTAAAAAATTTTTCTTCTTTTGATTTCAATCATGATTTAGTATTCATTGTGACGCCACGTAACACACAATGTTACTATAAGCTGCCCCCGCGCAGGCTCTGGTTAATTAAAATCAGATTATGCAATGTAAAGTATGAAATGAAGAAAAGTTCAGATGTCTCTAAAATGCACTATCTCATCGAAAAAAAATCCCCCCCCTCCTCCTTTCGATTTTCTACTTTGCTTCTTTTTTTAACTTATAACATGGTAGGAAGATACTAACATGGATACTTACCTTACATAGGTGTAGAATTCTATGGACCCATAGAGCTCGAGCGCCTCCAATAATTTACACTTAAGTCTAGCTGCCAACTACTACGGAATATAATTAACCACTTTTTGTAAACAGTATATTTTTTAATTATTTTTTTTTTTCAAAATAGTAACCAGCTCGCGAGCGCAGCACAAAAATTTTGCTATATTTTAAGCCGAAAAATCTTTAGAAAAAGTGGTTAATTATATTCCGTAGTAGTTGGCAGCTATGACAAGTTATATGTACGTGAATCCGTGGCGTAGCCAGAAATTTTTCATGGGGGGAGGGTTACGACTGCAACTCACATATATGTATACGGGTGTATGATAAGGGAGTGAAGAATATACATTTTGTATGGTAAAAAATTCCTCATGGGGGGTTATGACCCTCCATCGGCTACGCCACTGACGTGAATATATGTGGTTGTGCCCCCCCCCCAATAATTTTGAAAACTTTACGCTTATGGTTGAAAGTTAAATTATGCGCTGGGTTGCCACTCAATTTCCAAGCATTCTATACTTTTCCAAGTATTCCAGAACCATCTTCATAAAATTACAGATTGCGTTGTTATTACTTTAGCTGCAATATCAATACAGATAATTATTAGCCCTTGCCACACTTGTGTCAAATCATATTTGGTGTATACCATGACAGCACTCGCCGAAGACGCCGAGCCAAGCTTCCTCAGGTGAGACATTATTGCTTAGACCGAGGATTCAACACTGGACTTTTCGGTACAGCAGCGCAATCCGCGAACCAATACGCAAATGGGCTTTAGTTATGCTGTGACTGGAACGTTATCATTTAACTTCACCCAAGAAACGTTTGAATTTGATATTCTTTTGTTGTTTTACGTAAAAATCGCCACATGGTAGCATGGAGATTTAAACTTCTACCCAGGGGGGGATATCGGGATATATCCCTCCCCCAAAATTTTTGGATGAGTGATGAAATTCCGTCAATTTATACACATATAAGTTTATATCCCCCCCCCCCCCCCGAAAAATTTTCCTGGCCACGCGCCTGCTTCTACCCCATAAAAAGTTCAGAAAAATTTTCTTTTTGAAGTAGATACATTTACGGGAGTTTGGAACTAATATTAATTTCCCTGGAAATTTCTCATACTCCCCAGATTCTGCGTAGAAGAGGTGTCGTTTTCCATTTAAATCCATTTTATTTTTTTCTTTTATCGTACTTTTGTTTAGGGAATTTCTCGCAAAATGATATGGATGATCTTGAATGAATACTACGCGAGTAATTTAGTAACGCTTCTTTTTCCAGGAGTAAAATTAGAGGGAAAGTTCAATAGTTTTTTTTAAATACATTAATAACGTTATCATTTTCAAAAAATAATTAAAATTTCAAGATCTCACATAATTCAGGATAATGAATAAATTTAATCGAAAGTCTCCACCACTTTTAACGGATCAAGTTTTTCAAGTCTCACTCAGAGTTGCAACTCTATGATGCAAGTCTCATTGCCCATTGCAACACTGTCAAATATGGAAAAGGAGAATTAGAGAATTGGCTGTTTTATTTTAAGTGGACCGGGCAAGTCCTATCCCTTTCACGTTAAATTCGCCATCTTTATTTACCTTATTCCCAGAAATTGTAAAAGATAATGTAAAATTTTTATAGCAGTTAGAATAATATGTTTTACGTACTTTGACATGGCAGTTTGATGAAGAAATTTTTATATTAGGTTGAAAAATTCTATCAATAATGAAAATTTAGAAGTAAGTTTAAAAAAAAAAAGAACTAATAATGGTTTTATTTTTACAAGATAATTGCCATATTAAAGTATGTAAAACATGTTGTTCTAAATGTTGTAAAGATTTTATAACATTATAATTTACACTTTCTACAATAAAGGTACATAAAATTGATGATTTTATCATGCCAGAGATAGGGCTTACCTGGTCTTAAATGTGTTTTCTCCTTCTATCGCAAACATGCAACTGTGTAGACTCTCTTATAAACCCAGCGTTGCTTCGCTGATTTGATGTTTGTAGAAAAATGTGAACGAAAATGGCTAAAATTTCTTTCGAGCGTTTCTAGAACAATTCAGGATAATGAGTAAATTTAATTGAAATTATCCACCATGCTAACGGATCATGTTTCTGAAGTCTCATTTTGAATTGCAATAATATGATTCATAATCATTGCAATAATCTTTAAATGTTCAATACACGATAAACTAATTTAAATTGTTACAAGATTTCTTTTGTTACAAAGGCATAAATTTTCACAAACCCGAGAGAAACACACCATAGTAAATAAAATGAAAATAACGAATGTTAATTACGCAGCCCGGTACCATCTGATCTAAGGACAGGTATCGGCCCGTGGCCCAGGGGTTGAGAACCACTGCTCTACAATCGCAAAGATCGCAAGGCACATCTACCCTTACAATCCTAGTATTGCTTCCTTGGTTTAGTATCTGCAGAACGAAGCTAACGAAAATGCTAAGCCTCGAGGGTATTCAAAAACCAGCACCGTTGCCCAAAGTCGCGGGAAAACGTTTAGTTTAGTAATTATTTAAAATTCAGATCAAAATATTGCTAGTCATAGCTAGTTAGATAATCTAAGTTGCATAAAGTTAAAGGTTAATTTATCCGAGAAAACTTAACACATAATTCACAAACATCAAACCTCTCAAAATATTACCGTATTTTCCGGTAATAACGCCGCGGCATTAAACAATATTTTTCTTTTTCGGAAACAAAAATGCGGCCAATAACTGGGTGCGGCTTGTAAGTAGTTCCAAAGTTACAGCTGATCATTTACCCCCCCCCCCCTCCAAAAAAAAAAAAAACTTAAATCTGGTTAAGGAACAAAATAATCCATAATCTTTTTCCGTTCCTATAAAAGTCTGGCATGGCGAAGACCCATCACGGTGTTTACGTATAGTAACATTTTTCAGGAACAAAAAACAGTACTTTACGAGTGGATTTTGGACTCCTGGAATAAAATTCCGAATGGTATGGTAGAGAGAGCCTTTCAAAAAGCCGAAATCACGATTTTTCACAAAATAGTGCAAATGGGATTCCTGCAATTTCTAGTATGTCTTCCGATGATGAAAACGGTTCAGATGTTGATGAACTTTTGCCATCTGAACACTTAAAAATATTCCAGACTGACACTGAGGACGAGGATTTTGACGGATTTTCTGAAGTAGAAAACAGTCTGTAGAATATATATATATATATATATATATGTACATTCTAAAATTAGATAAATAAATTGTACTAATAATGACGTATCGACAAACATCGTAAATTTATATATTACATGGTAAGTTATTTTAATTATGATTGTTTAATTTTATGTGTACTACTTTATAGTATTACCTAAAGTAACACATCTAAACTTGATAAGTTTGATTCTATAATACTTTTAAAAAAGTGCGGCGTTATTCTCGGTGCGGCGTTAAACTAGTTCTTTAAATAGAAATAATTATCTATTTGCGGCTTTATACACGGTGCGGCGTTATTACCGGAAAATACGGTAATTTTACAATAAGCTTCCTCCCAAATAATTTTTACGCATGATTTAGTCAGAAATTACTTTTGACATTCAACTTCCCTCTGCATTGTGTCAAGAGAAAGGATTTATTGACGTTTAACAATATTCTCATCAGAGGTGAATACGAGTGAATTCGAAATCAAATAATTGGTGTTCATTGAAGCGTTGGATTTTACAGATCTCCCAGACCTTATTCCGAGGAATTTGGAAGCAGAGATTACGGGAACAATGCAGGTTTAATACCATTTCAATGTCTGGAATTCGCAGATAAAGTTAATAAGTACATTTCGTGTGAGAATAATTTTGAAAATTTGCTTAAAATAACATTCCTTTAAATTAAAAGTTTGAGTGATCAAGTTTAGTTTTCAAGGTCTCCCTTTTGTCATCGCAGTGAAATACTATTCTAAATTCTTTTCAGACTGTAGTTCCAAAAGCACAATCCGATTTCCTCACACATTTTAGAACAAACTAATTATGTTAATGCCTTGCAAGTTTTGTAGGATGTCTTTTCAGTCACTGAAAAAATGGTACTTAAGGTAATGAATGCTTGTTGTGAAAACTTTTCGAGCCCCTAAAATAATTAATTTACTAAAATTATGAACTTCGTAGTATAACAAATACAAATAAAGACTACCACAACATGATCGTTTCGGGTTGTAGAAAAGATCCACCCTTCCTCAGTTAAGCGGAATGGAGGAGACTTTTTCTTGGATTCTCTTGAAAATTTTGCTTAGATTTTTGATTGCTTCTTATTTCTATTGCTAAATGAAAACGAATACAAAACTATTAAAAAATAAGTATTAAGACTCAATAAAGTTGAATTAAGCTGTATTGCATTCTTTTGCTTTATGAGAAAGATAGAGTGGATATTCTAATTTTTCTAATTTGAACATTTTCATGATTTTTCTGGGAAACTAAACGATGAGATTTTTTAAAAATATTTTTCCTAACACGAGTAAGCATAAATGGAGTCACAATTTTATTTTCAACCCATTTTACAAAATCATGCATTTTAGAGTTAAAGCTTGTAAGTAATACTGGGAGTAAATTTTTCTAATCATAATACTTCCAATCATTCCCCCCATAAGTTTCATAAGTTTAAGGCTTCATGAAATCTGTACCGTGAAAACAACTTTAAGTTATCTTGCACAGTTCCAAGAAGCTCAGAGGCTTGACTTTCAAAACAAATGTAGAAAGTAAAAAGATTTTTGTGACAAAGTTGGGGTAGGGAAGATATCAGGACGCTACTCCTATGACTAGGAGTGTAACATCTTATAATCTCTCTTTTAATGTGTGCGTGTGTGCGGCTTCTGAAAAAGTAAATGGTTTATTTTAAATTTAAATAATTATTTTGTTGAAATTTATTTATTTAAAGTTAGCTATGAAACAACAATTGGGTTTCAGAAACTCAAAAATACACTGATCAATTAATTACATTTACGTTTTGATAATTTTATGTTTGTTTAAAACAAATGTTAAACGAACACTACGGTAAATTACACCAGTTCAAATTTTAAAGAATAATCACTGAAATACGGTTCAAAACTTTTCAGTATTATTTGCAAAAAGTAAAAAATTGCAGAGATCTAAATATTCTTTTTTTTAATGTATAAAAAGGAAGAAAATACAGAAGAGTTTTCTAAAAGAATAAGAAGGTTATTTTGTTCATCTAGAATTTAATTGTCCAACACAAAATACATTTATTTAACGGTTTTAGAAATTACATTGGGTATTTTTATTAAACGCAGACAGCTGAAATGCCTTTAAAAAGCATTAAATACGAAGATCCTATCCAATTACATATAATGCGCTTTAGGCCATTGAGACATTGGCGAATGTAAATAAGCCCTTAAATAAATTGTTAATGCTAGGAACGAAAAGGAAATCCTCATTTCAGTTATGAAATTTATACTCTTTTTAAAGTTTTGAAATTGAATCTTATATAAAATTATTCTTTTTTTCCCAACACATCTTAGAAAAAGAGAAAGATAAGAAAATATTCTTATTTATTAGAGAATATCTTAAAGTTGAAAAAGAAATTAGTTGAAAGTTTCATTCGGTATGTTAAATAAAAAGGAATATTTTGTCTGAAAGTTCACAGATAATACTCAATCATGCAAAAGTAAATGTTCGAATTCAACAAAGAAATTTTTTTGCAGGTAATTTTAAGGTTTAAGCAACCAAAGCATATTTACGAGAATCCGTACACAGATGGAGAGATATACTTTTAAATTTAGCTTCGGAACTAAATCTTGTTATTAAACTGTAAGTGCAAAAAATATGCATTTATCTTTCGCATAATGTGATTATGAAATACGCCTAGGTTCTCCTTTCCCTATAAAAAATATTTATGCAATATAAAAGAAGTCGCACAAAAAATACGTAGCAGTAGGCTGCCAAATTATCAGAAACATTACACATATTTTTGTATTTATCAGTCAAGTTGATTTTTTGAGTAAAAACATGGTTTTAGGTTTTGTAGATTATTATTATTATTATTATTATTGTTTATGAGAGTGCCAGTTTTCGAGAAATATGTTCGGTTCGACTGTTACTAATCTAGGGAATTGCTGTGGAGATTGTTCAACGATTTTCTAAAGGCAATAAAGTTTGTGTTTCGTTAAGCCAATTGTGCTAGTTCCTGGAAGTTTCTAGATATTCTTAGTTCAAAAACATTCAATCCGTATAAACTCGGCAGATTTTCTTTGCAGAAGAAAAGCGTTTTGAGAATTTTTGCAACTCAATATTTACACAATAATACAAAGTTCAGCGTGGCAGTATATCTTTAATATGAAAAAGTAACGAAAAATATGGTGGAAAGAATATCCGAAATTAAACTTAGCCTGAAAAATTCATTATATACTTCATTAAGCTCATTTAAAATTATTTTTAACACCCACCCAGCTGTGCAGCTGTGAAAGTAGTAAAAATTAATGATATGGTTTTGGCATTGTGATGCAGACGCGAGGATTTTTTTTTCTGGGTACATAAATTTTTATGTTTTAAGCTTGTTTTATTTTCAGTAAAATACATGGAAGTAAGCTTTTAATTCGACATTAAGTTAAAAATGTTTTAACTGGAAAAAAAGAAATACAGGAAATGGCCTCACTAAAAGACTGAATTCCAATGTTTGCTTATAAATTCTGTTTTTTTTAAGATATTGAATGAAAAGATAGTACAGTATGGTATCAACGCAGAAACATAATTAACGTAATTATGAGGTTTTCATATGAAATTAAATTTTATTCGCATGCACAGCATCGTAAAAAAAGTAATATGAAATGAAATAAATAAAAAAATAAATAAAAATATTCGAATGCAAACGATATTTAAAATTTTAAATGTTGCCAAAGAAATCCGAGTGCTTTGTGCTACAGCAAGCCTACACGAAGTGCATCTGCCTACTGTAGCCAGAGGGCTTTATAAGGGTTTCTAAAGCGTTTTCAAGTTACACGTGAAGAAAATCGCCCCAAACACCAGACCGTTCCATCAACAGCCGCGCGGTAGGTCCGAACGTGGATCTTCACACTCCAGCCATGTATCATGTTCAGTTCAGTGTCTTATCTACTCGGCCATGATGGGGCAAACCTATTGAGATCAATGTTGATTAAGACCATTCTTAGCAAGGGAAGAACATATTTCTCTCTTGGGAAAAAAAACAAACATTCGAAAAGCAGAAAATCTTTTGTGAGACATTCAAAAGAATCCAAAGGTTCTTGAACCCCGCACCACTAAATGCATGGAGCATGATAATTTTTAGTGGTACGTTACGAGTTTTTGGTGGTATCTGCACTTAAGGTTTAATTAACTCTTTAATTAATGTTTTATTCGGTAAATAAAATCAAATTTCGAATTTTGTTGGAGGCAAATGGGTTATTTAGAGCGGCGAGATGTGAATCTTTAAACGCGCAGCATTTGGGTGTAGCGACTTCTCACCATGAACAGGAGGTAGATGAAAAAAAAATATCGAAAACCACATAAAACAGAGAATAAAAAATGTTTTGAATTCGAATTTCGAAGCAACCGACCGATGGCCGAGTTACTGAACAAAGGGAGATGGTTGAAGGAGTTGTACGAATCGTCTATAGATGAACTATTTGAAATCAAACAGAAATTTCGTTTACTGAGAAAACAAGTTCGTTTTGCCCGATTATGTAGAATTAATTAACCTGACTTGCTTTTAAAAATACAGCCATGATAACTAAAATTAAACTATTATTTTGTTTAAACTACAAACGAGTTCATTTGATTTTATCACTGAATTTCCTTAACCCGACTTGTTTTTAAAATGTCAAGTGTAACAGTTTAACTATACACTGCATTTCCTGCAACTTTTTAAATGAGGTGTGATTATAATTACACGGACTGGGATATTTTCTTTTGTTGAATCAACCATTTATCACCATTTAACCAAAAATGGGGGAGGGCGGACGCTATGTGTGCAGTTCCCTTACAAGCATCGTAATTAGCAGCGGATCAATAAAAATCCTATTTAAAGAGGGAGACTTATCATCGCTATGGGGTGATATGTCGTTAAGAAATGACTCTCCAAGAATTTTATTTGTAGATCAAAATATTTCTTAAAGAGTACAGGGCACACCGTTTAAATCGTAACTATTGTTGTTAACCCTTTAACGCGCAATATTCCCGCTCTGGGAACACCAAACTCTGAAGTTTTGACTGTGGCCAGTCACGAAGAATAGATTTGATTTCTATAAAAATGGCTGCAGGTGACATAGCTCGACGAGAATCCTTTACTTTTTAGCACATAAAAAAATTGCCACGATTATTTTTAACAGCACTGAAATCTGATGAAAAAGGGAAGAATGCGAGTACAGCTGCATAGATTGCCCAATGCTGAAAAAAGGACAGCCGTTGCCATCGCTTGACTTAACTACCAGTAAGATGGCGGACGATCGAAACGTTCATCGCGGGTCAAGATCTAGAGACCCTTTTTTTGACGACAGCTGGCTGTGTCGCACAGCATAGGAAGTAATAAGGACGTATAAGGAAGTAATGTGTGATCCCGAAAAAATTCGGGGGCCAAATTTCGAGGAAAAAACCGATTTTGACTAACTCCGAATTACTTTTAAAATTTTTTGCGATGCATATGATCGTATGCCAGCATGCACGTTCATATAAATGCATTTGCAACCCATTTTGACCGACCGCGAGTCTATTTTGACCAGTTTTTACATGCCGTCTGTACGTACATACGTACGCATGTATGTAACTCACATATCTCAAAAACTATTGGTCGTAGAATAAACTTTATGAACTGGCATCAGTTTTTAAAATTTGAGGAACAATTTTTAAAAATAGGAGGAAAAAAAGAAATTTAAAAAATAAACTTTTTATGCAGCTAAAAACGAATAAGAGCATTTGCCTGAACATAAATAAAAATTTAATGCAAACAAGTACACTCTTTTGATTTACACGTCATTACATTCTGTTATCATCTGTTGTCATATTTCAAGCAGATTTATCCTCATGCATAAAATTTTGCGTTAATCGAGTAAAATAATTAGCAATTCACCTCTTCAATCAATGCTTTCAACACGCATTCAAGTGAGCAATTAGAAAACTGTTTCAAAAAGAACTCAGTGTCATTGAAAGCTCGCAGAAACATTTCAAGAAAACCGTAGTAAATAAGATTAGGCGTTAATCAGCAGTGAAACATGTTTGAACAGGCGCAAGCGCTCCTTCCAATTAATAATCAATGCATATTGTAATGAATCTTCACGGTTCATCTCCAGCATTGATTGAAACAATTTCATGTGCAATTAATTATTGATAATCTAACGCTTTTGAAGACGTTCTCTGAATTAAATATCCGACAGTTTATTTCTTAAAAATACTGGGTAATTTTATCATGTAAATACACTGATGTCCAGAATTAAATCTACTAACTTGAAGTATGAGATTTTTTGAAAAAAAAAGTGTTTAATGAACTGGTACATATACTAATACCTCAAGCTGTAAGGCAAGAAATGGTAAGAAAAATATTTGCACACACTCGAAAAAAATAACAGTACAATTACTGGAAACTTTCCGTAAAATTGTACGGAAATGGCGGCTTATTTGCCAGAACATTTACCGTATTTTCACAGATTTTTCAATTTTATTTGAAAGAGTGAACAAAAAAAAAGTGTAAATTAACTACACACCATTTTATCTAATGTGTATGTGCTCGAAAACACTGTTGTTACTGACTTTTAGAAACAAGTAGACATGATGTAGACAAATAGAATTCGTTTCGTATTGCTTAGCAAAGCCAGGAGGTAGTTTTCTGGACTTTCTTTTATGGAAAAAGCAAAATGGAGCAATTTTACTGGTGAGAGCTATAGCCAGAAGCAAACAACTTCTGAGTTGTGAGATGCTTTTCTTTTACGTAAAATTAAAAATAACCACGAAAAAGTTTAATGAAAGCAATAGCATAAACCTTTTCATGCATTTTCCCTAATAAAACTAGATAACTGAGATTAATTTACAAATACAAAATTTTATATTCGATACTTATTAATATGAAAAGAAAATATTGAATTATTTTGTTAAATGTTTGCATTAAAATGATATTCTTGGCGAGAATCAATCATTAAGCTTTCTCAGCACCTGCAAAAGGATACAATTATGCTTAGAATTTTATTGCTAAGAATGAATTTACAAGTTTTAAATTGAAGTTTTAATTATATGAATGGTGGCTGCACTTTTCATGATTTGGGGTCGATGTATTTGTACTGCAAAAGAATAACAAATCCTAGCGAAAATCAAATTATGAAATTAAATTCAATCTTCAACGTATAAAACTGAAACATTGTCTTGCATTAAAAATGATATTTGAACTGACATTTTCACGTGAATAAATGTATATTTCATGTGCAAGTGCATTTCTTTTCAGTAAGATTGATAAAATTCTAGATATGGAATAATTGAAATAATTTTTCACTAGATACCATTCTGTCATTCCTGTAATTTATCTATCGTGTAATGAAAAGTATTATGTAAAAAGTAAGACAAACATTTAATAAACCATTATCCTGGATTCCAGAAAGACATTACTATTTATCAAAAGTCAGCAAAACGATATATTTGTTCTCTTAGATAAATGTACGCGTTACATGAAAAATATTTCCTCCGTGTTTTTGGCAACAGCGTCGTTTAAACTAATGAAACCGAATGGCGTTTTCCATTGTTAAGGTTTTTATCTTTTTTTATGTGCTTTGTATAAATAAACCTCAGGTCAAGAATACAAGTACATGGAAATTGGAAATATAAGTACAGTTTCCTGAGCGTGTTTGTCTGTGTATCTGTGCCTAATGATATTTTGTGGAAATATGTAAAAGTCCTTTAAATTTTCTTACCTTTCAAAATTCATCCATTCTTGCTACTAGTTTTCGTGAGAAAAAAAAAAAAAAAAAAAAAAAAAAAACTGGCAAAAGCTGAAGTTGGTGTGATTAGTATTTCTAGTTTCGCGTTTGAGATTTCAGTTTATTCAGTTTCATTGCCTGAGTTATGAGTTTATTTATCACAACCTTCTCGAAGAAACAAATTATCGAAAACTGAATAAACTTGTTCCTCTCTCAGTTTATTTAGTTTTTAAACTAACTATAATCAGTTGATTTTAAGAACGATGATCAATCGGTTTAGGTTTGAAAACAGAGTTTAAGAACGTCTTAAACTAAAATTAGTTGATCAAGTGGCAATGGTAGAGAGCTTACGAAAGTGCCCAATATAAAAACTAATTCGAGTCTGGGATAGTTATTCACTTTGTTTTTTCCACTGTAGTTGGTTGTCGTTTTCACAGATGCTGAAAACTTTTTCGCATCTTTTAATTTCCCGCGTTTCCGAAAGGTGAAAGGGCTAAACCCTGTGCAAAAGTCATATCCAATCATCGCCCGCTGACATCGACTTCCTGCGCAATTATCACCCCTGTTTACGTCTCTGCTATTACGAACGAGTTTTGTGAACCACGTGACTCATTCGTAGTGAACCACGTGACTGCAAAGTGTGTACACGCGTTTGCAGAAATCGAAGGCGGCTTTTTCTATCGATTGCGGGTTCTTTTCTTACTAATATCGAGGTTCTGCTTCACCAAAATGCTTGTAACTTTTCTGTCATTACAAATTAAATTTCTACAGCTGTGCTCATGGGCGCCGGCAGAATATTTCCCAGGGGGGGTGCAAAGACTACTTCAACGTAAGGTTACAATGCTGAATAGAGCAGAAAAGAAAGGGAAAACACTGCATACAAAAATCCAAGGGGGGCATTGCCCCCCTTGTCCTATGCTGCCGGCACCCATGGTCATTTTTTCCAACTATGCACCTGCTTCGTATACATATTAATCATATTTTGTCAGCTTTATACCAGGGCCCGATCATCACAATATTGAGCACAGGGCAAATACAATTTTTTTGGGCCTTTGCACTTACAAGAAACTGCATGGTAAGCATTTAAGTTGTTTTGGGTACATATATCTGTAGAAGTATATTAAAAACTAAATACTGAGTTTAAATACTAAATATGTAAATCTATTTCAATAAAGAATATTAAAGAATTTTTGTTACAGAAATAACATTAATTTTCACAAATAATAAGTATCTATGCACATTCTACATACATGTACTTTTTAAAAGTATAAATGAAAAGAATTGCAAACCTTACCATATATATCTTAAAAACTATGAGATATTTTTTATAATAAATCTTACAAGGAGAGGCTCAGACTTTGAATTCACGGATTTTGACCGAATGCTGGTGGGTTTTAGAGCACCTTTTAGAGTAAAATACCAGAGAATTAACTGCCAACTCTTGAATATTTTACAGAAAATGGCAATTAAATTTTTTGTAAGTTCTAATAAAGTTCTACAATTTTTTTTAAGAATTTCATTTTTTTAACACCAAAATTTTTGGACGCTTTAAAATGGTAGGCCGAGGGCAAGTGCCCCGGTTGCCCTGCCGATAAACAGGATCTGCCTTATACAATTCTATTTATGCTATGCTATTTTAGATCTAATGACAGATTGACTCATGTTTCATAGACAGAAATAAATAATATTTGCAAATAGATCTGTGTCTAGTTATATGACTAATTAATTTCTCAATCACCCCATCGGAACCATGTAAGCGCAACAATATATGGCAGAATGCATTAAAAGGTTATCGATTAGCGAAATACAAGAAAAAATACCAATTTATACGTTAAAGAATAACTACATTAGTTTATCTTACATTACACATGAAGTCATGTTTAATTTTCACATGCATGTGAATTAATTGGCTGCAATAATCACTGCAAAAATGATTCCAACTTCCGAAAAAATACAGCAGAATACAGGCAGGAAATTCAAATCACCACGCTTATCAGCGATAAAAGTAGTATCTTATACAGAACGATCGAACAGGCATTTGGCTGCTAACACAAAATCCTATTACTCAATATTGCTTCATTAGGCAGAACGATAATTCAATTTTCCGTCCCAGCATGCGTTTCACAAAACTTAATTTGTTGGGACGCATTACGAACAAATGGTTGGGGCCTCCTGAACCAAACTCGTTGAGAAACAAAGTGAGGCTCGCGTACATTGTGATTAACGCAATTCAAAATCGATCGAATTCCTAATGGGCAATATTTATATATCATTCGGAGAATCAGCGGTAAGTACTAGAGGGACAGAAAATTCGGCAGAGAGGTCTAAAAATTACCTGGAAAAAGTTCAGCACGCAAAAAAAAAAAAAAAAAAAAAAACGATATGGAAAGTTCTAATAAAGTTCTGATAGTCTCAGAAAAAGAATTATGCACACACTTTGAAGTCACAAAAAATTTTCTTTTCAACCTGCAAGGCTTAATTTCTGGGAGAGGTAAGGTTATACAGTCGAACCTCGATTTAACGTACTTTGATTTAACGAATTCTCCGGTTTAATCAGGCCCGGACTGGCCAGGTCGGCTGGTCGGCGATCGCCGAGAGCCCCAGGCACAAGGGGGCCCCGGTGAGGCATTCAAAAGTGAATATACAACTTTATAAAAAGAGTTATTTGATTATTTATTTTCCAGCAATCTTACGCAGTGACACAGCGGAGGATCCCAGAAACCCCGCGACGCAAGGGGGCCCCCGAAAAGTCAGGGACCCCTAAATCCCTAAAATAGTTAAATGTGATTTTTAGGAGGGTAAGCCTAATTTTCAAATATTACATATTCTAATATTCTATTTCCTCTAAATTCCTCAGTAAGAGGCAGGGCCTGATTTCCGGGAGGGCATTCGGGGCAAGCACCCGGGCCCCCAAATTGTTCTTTAAAAATTTGTAAATTTTGAAAAAGTTTTCGAAAGAGGGGGCCCCCAATGAAGCTTTTGCCCAGGGCTCCCAAATCGACAAATCGGCTCCTGTAAAGGCCCCTTTTAAATCTCTAGCCGAGGGCCCCCAAGAGAGCCAGTCCGGGCCTGGGTTTAATGAATATATTTTTTTGTCCCGACAAAAAGTGATTTAAAATACTCTGATTTAACGAATTTTTAGGTTTGATTTAACGAACAATCGCTGAATAAAATTCGCGACTTTGAATTTTTCGCACCAAGTGTATGATACAATAATTTCTTTCTCATTTCTCCAAACGTAGCAAGTGCCTACGAAGACAGCGATACAGAAACAGTCATTTGCAATTACGCAGTGGATAACCATGATCAAATACCTGGATGGGAAAATTTCCTAGTAATGGAAATTTTACAGAATTATGTATCTTGCTATGTACAGTTAAGTACCTGCGATAGTGAACAGAAAAGGGAATGAAGATTCTGAAAGCAGCGAAGATGACGAAGAAACGGAAATTGAATTAAAAAAGATGACATTGCAAGCAGCAGTTTGCAGCTTGAACGCTTAATTTTTTTTTTTTTTTTCTCACGAGGTTGATGTTGTTTTTGGGAAGTTAGAAAATATCGACAAAGAACTTTGGAAAGTCAAAACAAAACACTGTATTTCGACACTGTGGTTCGACTGTATTTCGTTTAAAGAAAAGTATATTTTCTGGTAAAAATGAATGTGTCAAATGGTGGTCAAAATAAATGGTCAAAATGGCGGCTTTCGGCATTGATATGTTTCTGAGTATGTGTCACGACTACCATTTCGTACTTCGTACTAAAATGTACTATGTGATTCCTGTTCATATAACCTGAATCTCATCCCAGAGTGTGTTAGGAAAGGATCGAAAATTTTTTTTTTCGAAATCTTTATCTCCTGAGGTCTCAAAATTTGTATATTGATATATGTAAGACGTGTGTAAAATTTGAATGTTCTACGACAACATCTTGGGGTTGCGCATCGAGCTTGAAATCTAGAAAAAAAAAATGACTTTTAAAAAATCGACCAAAAAATGCTTTTACAAATTATCAGGTTCCCGAGGTTTTAGTAGTTGTATATTATTATGAATAAGATGTATACAAAATTTGGAGGGGCTAGGACAATTTCTAGGGCTATTGCACATCGAGCTTGAAATCTATAAAAACTGCAAATTATGTGTTTTTTGAAAAAACTATGTAGAAAGCAAACTTTATTTGTTAAAAATAATTTGGTCCTTTTGTATGTTAAAAGATGTTCAGAGAAGCACAGTAAATCACAAAAAATGCCTTTGCGAATAGTTTGGATACAATACACCCGTTATGCTGTCGTTTTGTCTTGGGCGCAGTACGCAAACTGTGCTCTATACAACAAGCACTAGTTGGCCTGCCGAGTGATGGCGATGCACATGTGTTCGGTTAAACCAGACACGAGATATTTTGATGAAACAGGCATTTAGTTTGACGTTTCATATAGATGGTGTTTTCAGTTTAGTGTAAAAAACTAAGGAGGGTGGGGTTGCCTTGCACTGATACGATCCTGAATAAAGTGAAACTCGCTGCTCAAGATATTGAACAAAATCGGCGTTCTTTGAGGAGCTGGGAATACCGAAAGAATTAACTTGTACCAAGTTACCAACCCGACAAGACGTGCTTCTATATTACTATTTTGCACTTAAGAATAAAAAATTCTGAGTAAAGGGCAGGATCCACTGGAAGGAGATATAACCTTAGTTGTGGCGATCAAAATACAGGAAATTTGGATCAAGGGAAGTATCCCTACTGTGTCAGTCCAAAGAATTCATTAGATAGTTAGTAAAGTTGTGAGCAAGTTCAGCAGCTAAATAAATTGTACGCTAGAGACGGACATAAGGAATTGTTTATGAAGAAAGTGGGAAAAACTCTTACTATTGAATATCGCAACTTCCAAATATACTGACTTTTCCCGGAGCAGGTGTGGTTCAGAGAAGTTCATACCTTATACAGAACGGGAATCATTGGCACACCAGAGGGAAGCTAGATATGCGACAATCGATGGAACTGAAAGAATACAAGTTTATGGAGAATGGGTGAAAAGTTGAAAGGTTTTAAAGAAAAATTTCGAGATTGTTGGAGAAAGAGGTGAAAGTTCCAATATCCAGTGTATGTCTCCTAGTCGTTGATTTGGAAAGAGAAGTACGAAAGACTGAAGAAAATGCTGAATGCGTATCTACCGCCATGTTGGAAAATGCGTTCAAAAATGACCAAGTAAGAATAAAAATCTCAGTACTTTCACAAGTCTGCGACACAAAGTTATTACCGACTGTGAAGCAATAACTCTGGAATCAACTTTATTTCACAACCTAGAAAGCAAAGTAATGCAAATGCAGAGAAACCTTCTCAACTGATTCTCGAACAATATAATAGAGGAAGGCTCGGATGACTCGCTTTGAATTACAGAAAGAAAAGGAAAAAATACTTTACAAATTTCTTTGGATTATGTTTTGATAGGAGGAAGAACAGAACCACATACATAGAAAAATTTGTTGACGGCAAATTACACCCAAGTGTTTGTCACAAAGAACATATCTCGCTGATAATCTAATCTGGTTCAACATACTTTGGCCATGTGTCACCATCTGATTTTAAGAATTTCATTGGAAATTTGGGAGAGTTTGACATGAAATCCATTGATCTTGGGACCCTCACATGCATTGGCGGTAATGGCGAATCATCGAATTCTGGAGAGAACAAAAGCGTCATCCGAAATCTAGAAACGCAGTTCTCTGATTTAACAAAATCTCTGCAAGGTTGGATTTGCCAACTTCACACCAGCAAACAGCCACTCCAAAATTGGTCTGTCCATCTATCAGATGGTGGTTTCATACGATCTAGATTATTACACTTGACATAAAATGCCACGGTTTAATTTGAAGTCGGGCTTTACATTACTCATTAAAACGGATGCTCCAATAATTGGGTGCTTGGGCTGGCACGAGCAGGACTCGGATAGTAGCAGCGAGATGGGTCATGGGTAATGTAGTTACGATTGTGATTGTACTAGAGAAGAGCTGCGAACGTTACTGGCTATTTTTCAACGGGACTAATTTATTAAAAAATATAATTTTGCTTTCTACATATGTTTTTTCAAAAAACGCATTACTTACAGATATTTATAGATTTCAAGCTCGATGTGCAACTCCTAGAAACTGTTACAGCTCCTCCAGATTTTGCATACGTCTTATTCATAACAATTTACAACTTTTAAAACCTCGGGAGCCTAATAATTTGGAGAAGTATTCTTTTGGTCGATTTTTTAAAGAAGTCATATTTTTCAAAAATTTCTAGATTTCAAGCTCGATGCGCAATCCCAAGACGTTGTCGTAGAACATTCAAATTTTACACATGCCTTATTTATATCAATTTACAACTTTTGTGACCTCAGGAGATAAAGATTTCGAAAAAATTTTTTTTTCGATCCACCCTAGTCCAGGTTATTTGGTTCAAGACATTTCATCTCGTCTTTTACAGTGCCCCGTAAGAAAAAGTCGAGCGGCGTAAGGTCTAGAGAGAGGGCAGATACTCGTTTGCTTAAACATAAAGTCTAAACACAAAATTATTTTTTTCTCAGAAATTCAACATTGTAGGTAGGAAAATAAATTTTGAGTTCAAAGTGCGTGTACATTTTCTGACGTACCCTGTATAGATTTTTTCTCTTGAATAAAAAAAAAGCGCTATTCATATCTTCAGACATATATTTAAAGTAAAAAAAAATTTGATAAACATAGTATTTTTTCCGGTTCATCTAATGTTTCAGACTTTGCCATTAAAATGATGTTTTGGACTGAGTAAAAATATATTAAGGAAGAAAAATATATTTTGAAATTCTTTGACATGAAGTTTTACTTTTAAAATCTTGTTCCAAAAATGACACAAGATTTGGCAAAAACTCGAAGGGAAAAAAGTATCTATAGTTCACGCTCTATTTAATCTACAATGTCCAGAAGCTTTTTTTATGTTCTGGGTCAGTGTTATCCGTCTTTCATAGTTCACGCAAACAACGATAGTTTGTGCTATCATTTTTACTGGAGGAAAACAAATTCGATTCGTTGTTTAAAAAAAGAAAATCGAGTTCAGAGGAAAATACATGATAAATATGACCCAGTGAAATTTAACATGGATTTTCAGAAACCAATCATAGTATATGCAAAGCTGAAACGTTTCGGTTTTTAGAATGTAAAAAAATTAATACAGACAACCTAGTTAGCAACTCAACCGTATAAGACATCATTCTGCATATTACATCATTTTTCAGAAGAATCCCGATCTTTTTAATAAGCATTTTCGCAAACTGTAACCCGCTTATTGCGTCAATATTCTGGCAACCAGTGCCCTTAAGACATTTTTAGAATGCAATGTACACACTCAATCCCATTTCTTTGTTAAAGTTATCTACTAAAAGCATTTAATTTTTGTGTTCGGCACAACTCTCAGCATTTTTCCTTGCAAAGAGTGTTGCTTTATCAACAAATTTTAGTAATTTATCCAGGATAAATCTTCATTTCTACTTTTGTACGATGGTATATTAAATGTGACAGATTGTACAGTTCAATTATAAGTATTACATACCGTCTTTACTTATAATTTCCTTAGTTTGTCACCCATTTTATTGATTTAAATTCTTATTCTACTAATTATAATGTAAGTTAATTATAGACACACTTATTTTAAAAACATTTCTAATTTAATTTTGCATTTAATATGAACTCCGTTATGAAGTCACTCCGTTCATTAAGTCATGTGCCCCGCGAGAGTGATGTACTAACGAGGTTTGACTGTAATTGTGCATTTTAATTGGTTATTCAGGTTATTCCCTCCCCATAAAGCAGTGTTAAGAAAAAATTAACCACTGTTAACGATTGAAAACCAGCCAATAATATTTAACCACGCTTAAAGCTTGAAAAGTTTTAGTCAGCAATCAGGATCAAAAATGCCGTTAATTGTAATTACCGTTAATTGTAATTTCCAAACTCTCAGACTTTAATTGGGATTAAATATTAATCGTAGTTCTCAGTCGTTAACTGCCATTATATTTTTCTCAATCTCTAGCGTTAAGTTTATTATTCATCAGCGCTTGAAAACAAAGTTTGAGACTATACTATCTATCGATGAACAAATACTCATTTTGTTGTGTTCTATCATTCCTTTTGGCTATGATACATGCATAGTGTTTTTAATGAACACTTGGCATGGATGCATATCCAGTGCGTAAGTGTTAAACAAAAATTTTAAAACATTATAAAAGGAATAAATTATTGTTAATTCTGGAGATGAGTAAATTTTGTCCTCTTTAATTTCCATTACTGCGATGTGAAACTATTGGGATAAATGATTTTCAAAAATATCTCTTCTTTAAAGCGTCAGTCAAATTTCTAAACTTTCTTTTTTACGTTCACGCTTGTAAAACTCTCTTTTCTCGCAACAAGAAAGAAAAGGCTGTCGTGTATATTAGGCAAATTTCTGTCAGTCGACTTTCTTCTATTCGATTTTCTGTCGTTCGTTTGATGTGTTCAGATTTATCTACGATTTAACTTTGAATTATGCTAATCATAGTTGAATATGTATGTAAAAAATGGCGTCAGATGTAGAGCTAGGCCTAGTATAATTTTAATAATTATACTAAAAAAAATCTCTGTAAAACACACTTAAGAATAAAGTAAAATTCCATGCACTTTTCCAGTGAGCCAAAAATTATCTCTCTTTTTAGGAGCAACATGCCGGAAAGCAATAAATGGAACACGTAAACAAAAGAAAACTTAGTCATCAATGTGTTGTTACGAATTTTCGGAGTGATCTGCTTTTCTGTGTTTCAATTTGTTCTAAATTTAATGTTGTTGCGTGGAATAGTCAAACTCTGCATTTTTTGTTGCATGCAAATCGTTTCATTAGAACCCGAGGTACTTTATCTTTAAAATTGTCAACGGATAACATGGTGCATGCACATTGGTCTTCATTGGATAACATGAAGGTTAGAAATTTCTCGCCAAAAATTGACAATATCGCCAAGCTGGATTCAGTTTTGGAGACTTATTTTTGGCACACTATTTGGCACGATTCTGGGTGTATGGCTTGCTTTCCCGCAAGATTGTGCGATTGAACTGTAAGAAATTTCTAGTGAACAAAAAGGATAGAAATTTTTAGAAACGTCTCCAGTGAGAGTATGAAAGGACAGTTCTTCGATTTCGAATTTTTGCTTTTAGAGAACATTATTAGTGCGATGTAGCAATGCGTTATTGTTGCGAAACGTTTGTCGATTATTTCTGAAATAGTATCTTGAATAACAGTTTGTGACTTTTGTGAATTATACTGTGAAGAATTTCAATGAAAGCAATAAAGTTTGCAATCCGGACAGCTCGGTTGATTTTTGGAACATTCTTGGCACCACGAGCTCCAAAAACAGCGTACCTATTTTGGTGCAGAAGAAAAACGTTCAGCAGTGTTGTGCAATAGTACATTCATTCATTAACTCATGAAAAGATTCAGTCAGAATTACATTAAAAAGATTGCAAATTAACCAAACACTAGCTCAGTTGGTCAGGAAATTAGAATAAAGACAGATGTACACCTCTCTTACACTTTTCCATTGTGTGAAGCATGTTTCAAGAGACACAAAACGTATGAAATCATCTCTTATTTACAGTTAAATGAGAAGTTTAAAATTATATTTCTTCGTAAATAACTTACACGTATGAAGATTAATAATTAAAAAAAATGCAATATTTTCTGCATATAATTTAAACTGAACTAATCAAAATACTTTACAATGAAAAACATCAAAAATCCTGCCTCCAAGATGTTTCTTCCTTCAACTTTTCCCGAAATTGAAATATATTAAATAAGTAAGTAACTCTTTTTATTTATATTAATATATGAAACTCACTTTTGCAAAAGTTAATTATTAAATTTTTCAATTTCTAAGTACACTATGGATTTAAAAAAAGAAGATGAATAAGAAGAAAATAATTCTCTTCAGACATAGTTATTTTTTTGGCGCCTTATCATGAGATATTTCAAACGGAAAGATGATAACATGTTTTTGATCTCATCTATATCTGTAGCCATAATCAATCGACATTTCATTTTATTTTTATTTTCTCCCATAAAAAAAAAAGATAGTTTCACCCATCTTGTCTAATGGAATTTCTGATAAAATTTAGATTGTTAAATGATTGAGAATGTGAGCTTAGACAGAAATATGATAAATTTCTGGAAAAGAAAGTTCGTTCAACTACTGATTATAAGCTTTTGGGTATTAAATACCCATTACATCAAGGTTTCAGTGAGTAGAGAAAGGTAGACAATATAAGTACAGTTTTGAGTGAAACGCAGTATAAACGCTTATAGTGTATTGTCAGTGTTATTTATTGCTCTACTCTAGTAAGCACATTGCTGAAAGACACATACGAAAAATTTAAGAATTAACATTTAAATTTATCAATGCAATAGTTTTTTTTCAAATGATAATATGTATACAGGGTGATTCAAATTAATGTTGACAAACTTCAGATAAGAGCAAGTTACCCAAAGACGAATTAGTATCCATTAATATCCAGTTAGTGCATGGAGACAACGTTTCCGACCCCTCATTACTATGCGATTCTGATTCGTCTTTGAGTAAACTGCTCCTGTCTGAAGTTTGTCAACATTAATTTGAATCATCTTGTATATTTAACAAACACAACAAAGTTAACAAACAAGTGAAACGTTTGCACAAATGCACGAAGTTTTCATTTGTTGCTGGAGCTAACGTTGCAGTTAAACAACGTTCAGCGATGGAAAAAAAAATATTTTGTTTGAAAGATAATTTATGCTGGTTTTCAGATTAAAATTCTTGAGTTCATGAAAGAGTTAATCACAAACACAAAGTGGACAAACAAAGTTGATAATGCTATTCAATAATGATCCAATTCGTTTATGATCCAAATCATACACGAATTCGGATTCGCGCAGATTCGGCTCACACATGAAAGTGGATCATTTTCACTTTTTCGTTTTTGGAGTGATCGACCTGATGGTCCATGCTGAGTACATGTTTATGAAAATGACTTACCGTCTTGGTCTACGAGTCGGATCATATTAACAAGCTCGGCTTCAGTTGGCCTTTGACCCAAAGAACGCATTACGACGCCTAACTCTGCGGCCTCAATAGAGCCGTCGCCGTTGTGGTCAAACAAGCCAAAAGCCTCCTTGAACTCTGTAAAAAAAAGCAAAAAATAATGTGAGCTTAAATATTTTGTACGCTAAAAAACAAAACAAAAACATTTGTGCTTAAAATTTTGGAAAGATTAGACTTTGGAATATTATATCAGTAAATTATAAGTGTCACACGAGATAGAGGGCTGAGACATAGTGTACACCAATGTTAGCATGATTTTGTAGTTAAGAAATAAACATATATGATTTAGCTTCATTTAAAAAAGAATGAATAAAATTATAAATTAAAAAACTTTATGTACTATACAAGAGCATTTTTTAATAATACGATTTAAAAAATAGATTAGAATGTTTGATGAACGACCAGTCGCGCAACTTTGAAAAGAAAAGGGAGATAAGAGAAATCGAAATCTGATATCTAAATGAATCGCCTGGAGTAAAGTACAAGTAGCGCGCTACTGTTGCAACTATAATTCTTTGTAATTAACGGCAGCGTTTGCCAGTTTCTTGCAAAAAAATGGAAGATATCTCCAAGTTAGGTTCAGTTTTGGGGACTTGACTGGAGCCAAACTTGACAATGAATCATTAAAAATTTCAAACCTTGGCGACTTTCAACATTTTATACTCCCCCCCCCCCCGGTGCTATCTGTCAGCTCTATCAAAAAATGCAACGAAAACTTGTTCACGCAAATCGGCAGACAAAAATATGTCGACAGCAAAACTCGGAGTGGATGAAACAGCGCTCTAATGTTAAAAAACAAACCAAATAAATAAAACAGGTAGATTATACTGACAACTTTTACTTGTTTAAATGCGTGCGAATAGGTATATTTATTTTCTTAGGTAGCTGTAAACGGCAGTACTCTGTATTCGAGTGTTATTAAAAAAAAAGAATATTTTTTTTTTTTAGCTCCAATCGAACTAGGATGAAAGAATCGAAAGCAAATTTGGTATGTGAAGAATTGACAAAATCGTAAAAAGAAGCAAATAGTTTCCCATCACTACTTTTTATTTCCAGTATATATTTGACTTTTTTTTTATTTTTAAAGGCTGCGTCACGTTCCTAACGGGAGCATTTTACATTTCTTTATACTAAGTCGGAATTTACTTTGGATGAAGCATGAACGAATTTTCTAAGAGTAGGGACGAAAACATGACACCATTATCAACATCGTTTAAGCCTTTTAAAAACTGCTATGCAAATGGCGCTTCTTTTTCTCTTTCGAAATAAATGATTCACAATCTGGGGGGGGGGGGTCTCTTTGTAAAGATACACTGTTTACTTTCTCTTCTTCCCCTCCCACCCCACTCCTCACAGAATGTCTTTTGTTGAAGATGCTTTTGCAGTTTTAAAACTATATTCATAAGCACCACACTCAAAACTTTTCAGAAAGAGACGTTCGAATTCTTTCGCAGAGGTTTTCAAGATTTTTATCATCACGCAAAACAGAAGTGCGAAGAAAAGACGGACTTTGGGAATCTGGGAAATATTTAACTTTCTTCAAAAGTGTGGTCTAAGTTATTGTAAAGTTTGAGGAGAAAAGTTGAACTGTAAGTGACTTGTCTTCGCATTGGTATATGATTGCATTTTGTCGATTTTGGCGCAAGAGAAAGCTCATGTTATTTTTTTTTAAACGCAGAAATGAAAGGCTTCATGCATTACTTAACATTTCAAATTTAGCAGTGCAGTAGACATATTTGAAGAGCGGGACGTTTTTCCGCAGTTCGAGATCTTAACCCTTTAACGTGCAGTGTTCCCGCTCTGGAAAACCAAACTCTGAAATTTTGACTGTTGCCAGTCACAAAGAATAGATTTGTTTTCTATAAAAATAGTTGCAGGTGACATAGCTCGAAGAAAATCCTTTACTTTTTAGCACGTCATTTCCAGTAAAAAAATGGTCACGATTCTTTTTAACAGCACTGACATCTGCTGAAAAATGGAAGAATGCGAGAACAGCTGGATAGATTCCCCCAATGCTTAAAAAAGGGCAGCCGTTGCCATCGCTCGACCTAACTACCAGCAAGATGGCGGACGATCGAAACGTTCATCGCGTGCCAGAGATCTAGAGACCCTTTTTTTGACGCAGCTGGCTGTGTGCGCAGTCATTTTGCTGTTAGTTAAGTCGAGCGATGGAAACGACTGCCCTTTTTTCAGCATTGAGTAAGGTTTGCACCTCAAAGGGTTAAAACGAGCGAGCGTCGTTACAGGACTTCTGAATAACCCACTCCAAAGTGAAAAGTTCCTAATAGCCATGGTGGCTGGTAAGGCTTATTTTTAACCAGAAACTTAGAAAATCTACCCGCCACGTTCGTAATACAAAAAATGAACCATTAAATGTATTTAATGGTATTATTTGGTGGTATTTAAACTTTGGTGGTTAAAATTAAGTGGTATTTAAACCACTTAATTTTTCATTGCAAGGAGACAGAAAGAATAATAAGAAAGGAAAAACAATAAGACAATTGAGGATTTTTAATCATTTCAGTGTAATTATTTTGTTGCAATTTCGTTAAATGTCAATTAGCAATTACTGTCTACTGTACAGTATATGCATTATGCTTATTCTATCTTTTGTATCATTCCATCACAGATTTACAGCTGAACGTGGATCATTATCTTCAATGGAGACTCCATTACATTTTACCATCATTCGATGACCTAATGACTCTTCTTGAATCGATGAACGAAAAGCTGTTCTAATTCTGATCCATTGCAGAAAATCCCCGTTCACATGGAGCTGTGTGCATGGAGTAGCTGGATCAATTCCATAAGTTTAAAAAATCTGAAAGTGCCTTGAAGTTCTTTTTCCTTAAGCAACTAATCAGTCATATAAAGAATTAAAAGAAACTCTTTAATTAGGCCGCAGGTATAAACTTTTAACCTTGAATATTCTGCTATGAAGGATGGTAACTCGGACATTTCAAAATATTTTCCCGTCTGCTGAGAGTTACTCGCCATTGTGGCTAGCGGACCTAAAATTTTACAAGCCAGTAAGAAATTTTTAATCGCTATTTGGCGAGTGGCGACCGACATTCGAGAGGGTTACTTCTGAACATTTTTAAAAACAAGCCAATGATGTTAAACACTCGAAAAAATTAAAAGTTCTTCTTCCCCAATGCACTTTGGTCTAATATCACAGCAAAGCTTTATATCTCATGCAGCTTTAGGAAGAAAATTCATAAGCAGAAAAATCGCCTTCAAAAATAGGCAAAGGATTTTACGTGTTTAGGAAAATTGTATTGCAAAATTTTGTATGTTTAGCATTTTTCTCAGTGTTTCCCAAGTTCGTTATTTGTACAGTATAATGTGTAAAGAGACATTCTAAATTTGTTCGAGAGTCTCTAGATCAATTAGAATCTTTAAAAACTTGTTGCATGATTTTCAAAAAGAACAATCTTAGCTACAGCCTCAAATGACTTATTATTATCACTTCAAATGAAAGCTGCTATTTCACAGATGAAAGGAATTTTGTTTTCGTAAACATAAATAACGTTATATTCAGCATTTTCAATAAAAGAAACATTTATTTAAACGGAGGGTTAGGTTCCTCTATAACGGTCAAATGTGAAGAATTTTTTTTTTTTTTCAACGTTGTTGTAAGTTATAGGTAGTAGTAGCGGCTCGTGGGGTATTTAAATGGAGGTTCACAAAATGAATTTCGAAAATTTAATATGCAGATATGACGCACCTTATAAGTTAAAATATATTTGCATTTCCAGCAGTTAGGAAAACAATGCATGCAACGGAAAGAAAACAAGTCATCTTTGGTCTTACATTTCGTCACCTGGATAAGTTTCAGCAAAAGTGATTTATTTTATTTCAATTTTTTTTTCAAAGTATAATACTGAAAAACGTAGTTGCTTTAGCTCCGAAACACTTATTTTACTCCCATCTTAATTATTTACATTAGTTCGTAAAAAATACTGTAGTGAAAAATGATAAAAAAAGGAAAATAATAAGAAAACGAAAAAAATGGATTAACTAACCGAACGTCACAAACCAAGGGAGAATCCGGAAGAGATAACGGCAAAAAAATCATCCGTGAGCACACTCAAAATGTGCGACCCGAGTGATATCAGCTTCGCCTTACTTCTCCCACAACTCTCTCCGAGTCTTTTCTCAGAGAGCGGTACAGAAAAGCCATTTGGCCAATCGCATGTGCGAGCGACGAAATACTAGCATGATGAATGTAAATATATGTATATAAATGTAGTAACCTACGATATAGTGCGTCAGCTATAATAAGCGTTTTTAATAATAGTGAGGGTGTGGGTTAGCGTAAATTCACAAAAATCTAGAAGTGTACTTAATATTTTTTAAAATTTAATTTGTTAATGTGTTTTAGTTTTTCCTCTGGGGGTTTACGTGATCATGTGCTCAAATAAAGGAGCCGCCACTGGTTATAAGGCTACTTCAAAACTTCCTTTCGCGAAATTTTCTCAGGAATCAGATCACACGCAAGCACGTCACGGGTATAAAAAATCGGGATGTCAGTCGGCCGATTGAAATTTCGAAATCCGAATTATTTTTAAAGAAATTATCAAAAATTTAAAAAAAAGCATCGAGGTTGCCATGCTTGGTGATTTTCGGTCGTATAAAATGACTTCGGTTTTCTAATGTAAGCAAAACAGAAATGATGCCACTCAAAAAACTATTGAAAAATCTTTGTCAGTTTTAAAATTTTGCAAAATATCGTCTGCATGCGAAAACAGAGCGGTACTTAATTGTTTTAGATAAAAGAATAAGGATTGATTACCACAAAATGTACCAATATTTAGAGCTTGCGAATGAATAACGAGGCTGGTTTGTTAAGTTTAAGCAATTTTGAGCAGGTAGACTAGAAAAAAAAGAAAAAGCAAAGATAGTAATCTTACGTTAATAAATCCCGCGGTAGTTTCAACTGAAGCGGCTACCTGTTTTTTTCTTTTGTTTTTTGTACTTAGTTGATGTTTTTAAAAGTACTGCTTCGAATGAAACCAAAATGTATTTTCGTAGTTTTTAAATAAACATATTTTAATGCAAAAACAAAGAAATAAATAAATAAAAAATAAAATCTATCAAACAAAAAATATTGTTTTTTTCGGACTTTTATACATAATTAAAAAAAAAGTGTAAGGGAATACTTCCAGTAGATCGCAAGTTAAGGCTTAATGTTTAAAACATATCTTTAACATAATAAATTAGAAGGGTGATTTTTTTTCCGATGTTTATGAATTCGTACGCTTTTCCTTGGAGTTGATGAAAACTTGTGCTTTTTAAAAAAAATGTTAAACTTGCTTATTTCTTAATCAATGCATACTTAATTAAGAAGAATATTGAGCTCAGGAAATATTTTAAACAATATTGTTTTAAATAATGCAGTCTTTGAAGTACATTTTAGAACAAATAAAATGTACTCTTTTTTTTTCAGCATAATCTTTAGAAACAGGGAAAAACGAGACAAAAATCAAACAATTAACCATCGTTTAATTAAACTAACTTTAAAAGTTAATGATTATCTGATTAATTTCACACGCTAAACTCGATAAACTAATAAAAATTTATGCTGAATGAATCTAATAAACCTAGATATTTTTCAACTTGTCTACTGTTATTTTTTTAGGAGACTATCCAATAATCGATTAAACCCGACTAACTTGTCTGTTTTTTGTGAAAACATTTATTCACCTTCAATTTCCTGTAACTTAGGGTTTATCCTACCATGTTTTTTCCTGATATTAAGTGCTAGGAACGTGATTAACGTGAAACATTGGCACAGCTGACGTTTCATTTCGTACAGGTCAGGAATAATAATTTTTTACTGCATCATGATTTTGCTCATCGTGTTTTCTCCTAATGCACCAAACTATGTCAAAATAGGATTCGTACGAGTTGAGTTGTAGAGTAGAAGTTAGGAGCGATCTTTTTTTCAGGAACAAACTGTGAACATAATTTTTACATTAATTTCTGATAATTCTAAAAATAAAGTAATTAAAATACAGATATTAACGAAATTAGGAAAAATATTTTTAATTAACTTTACACAATAAATATTCATTGCTACTTGAATTTAATTTTTAGCTTAGAAGAATAAAAACTTCGGAAAAAACATTATTTAAGAATAAGTTCACTTTTTTTACAAATATCTCCCCCCCCCCAACATACGCACACACACACAAAAAAAGGTTTTCTATTTCTGAAGCACTCTTCATTGTTTTATATTCATTGATGTTCAGTGAAAAGTAATTTTTAGTGAATAAACTGATGAAGAATTTCAGTCATGTTTTTTCCACCAGCGATGATCCTTGTCTTATTCTGCAGGAGCGAATCAGCTCTCTCAAAATGTTTCAAGAGGGAAAATACCAAAGAATGAGGGCGTCAGATTTCATGCCCTCAAAATAAAAATGAAAATAAATAAATAAATAAATTTTAAAAAGTAAAATAAATAAAATAAAAAATATAGTATTATTCCTTTTTTTATATGAGTGCTTTGAATTTTACAATCACTGGAATTAAATACTATGTAGTTTATTTAAAACTTATGCTTGATAATTAAACAGCATATAAAGCACATCGCCAGTAAGCAGCTTTCTCCAACAACAGTTAAATTTAGAAAACAACTTGCATAAAGATTGCTTTTTCGTCTTATAATTTCAACGAAAATTGAAAAATCAAGCAATCAAACATAGACAAATGATAAGAAAATAGTAGAAAATGCAAATTTTTGAAAGTTCCTGATATGTAATTACGGTTGTAAAAGGATTTTATAATATTTATATTTTTAATAAGATAAAAATGCTGAAATTCATAAACATGAAGGAACTTGCTATCCATAAATTTTGTTTCTAGAGAAATTAAATAATGTTAAGTAAAAATTGTTTAAAAATCGAAATATAGGAACGAAAAAAAAAAAAAAAATTCTGTATCAAAAGTCTTATTCTTATGAGTCAAAATATTTGAAACGCCACTTAATCGAATTAAAAATTGTTTTCAATAATTAAGAACTTTCGATGTTAATTGTAAAATAAATATATAATTAATGAAGTTTCAGGGAAAATAATATACAGCCAGCATGGAGATATATTCCGATCTTTGTTAGTCTTTGAAAGTGCTACTGTGTTTAATAAAAGTTTATGAAATGTTACCCGTTTGCATTAAAAATTAATTATCGTACCACACAACAAAGCGGGAGAAATTTTCTAAATAGAAGACGGTGAAATGAAATGAATTAATGAATATGCAAACAATGCAATGCTAATATGCAGAATCTACAGACATCCTTCTTTCTTTAAAAACCTATTAAAACGGTTAACAAAAGTTTATGAAAATGGCATTGTGCTTGTGCATAAAAGGCAGCAAAATTAACGAATTTAGAAAGGCCCGATACTTTTGTAAAGCATTTAAGCAACGAGAATAAAATTAACAACAGATTAAAGTACGTACATTCAACATATAATTACGAAGCTATCAAACCACTTTAAAGTATTTCTCATTTAAATATGCAAGGTGCTTCATCCCATAGGGTTACAAACTTCTAGGAGGGGTAGGGTACATGAATCACACAGGAATGTATGGACGCTAACATCGCCTCCTGCATCCATTAAATCATTTTAAAAGAACTGATTAAGTATTAATAAAATTTCTTCGAATTAATAAAATTTCTACGAATCATAAACAATGGGCTAATGGGTATTGAAAATCTCAAACTTTCATATATATGCTGCGGGCAGTATATGGATTCTAGCGTTGTATAAAAGACGTCCCGAAAACGTGGTAACATGCTTTAATTCTTTATCTATTAGAGATAGCGGGCAATGTAAAGTGAAAAAAAAATGTTCAAAATACGGTAGTAAAAAAAAGACTGTTTAGAAAAAAAAAATCTTGTTAATTTTCAAAAAATTACATTTTTAAAATTTGTATACAACCTCCGTACAAAAAAATTCCGAATTAGTAACATGTGCCCCATGCACTAATGAGGTATCCTTTACAGAAACAGAGCCTCCCACCTTTAAAGTAAATAATTACCACTTTTGAGGATACTGTGTTTCATAACACTTTCCAACATGGTTGAAAAGTGTTTATGATTTCGGTTTGTCTGTGCTTCAGTGCTCTAGCTCCCGTAAATATGTATCGATAACTAAGAAATTTATATACGTTATTTCTATGTACTGTATCATGTACCCTATTGAAAATGGTGTATGTAGAACTTATGGTTCTTTTACAGGAACACTCAAAATATTTCCAATACATTACGCTCTGTTGGCAGTCATTCTTTAAAGCATACTTTAGAGATATTCTGCTACTTGAAATGAAACAAACATGATATATGTTATTAAGGATTACAATATGAAACTCTAAATCGAAAATAGAGTTTGTATAATTAATAGTACTGGTATAGGAACGCAGTCAAAATAATTTGAATACATTACGGTCGATGGTAGTTTAGAGACAAACCATGTCAAGCACAATGCAATAACTATAAAAATGTTTGTAACAGTTTACTGTTCAGTTAAGTGATGGAAAAAAATCGATGTCTTTGACATGATTTATCTTTCTTGTTAAATAGTTTTTTCAAATGAGCTCTCATATCACACTCGGACTAAGTACTACATTCTAAGCTGAACATTACTGTTTAGAAAAAGTACTTTGTTATATTACATAAAGGTTGGAGACTTCGAAGAAAAATATCAGTAGCTGTAGTTAACTATAGCATTAATGAAAAAAAAAATGTAAATAAAGAAAGTGATTACTTTTCTAAGAAACCACAGATATTTTTGTCGGGATATGAACGCAATCATCTCTATAACGTGTTTCAAAATAATAAAAGGGAACCACTTTCATTTAATCACTGTTTTGGCGTCATTTTTTTCTGATACTAATTTTCAAAGTCCCTCAGGCAGTAATGTTCTAAAGAAATATGCACAAAGTGTTATATCAAATTGTTATTCCTTGGAAGATTATCAAAATATTATCTTTCGATAATTAAAAAAAGTCACTTTTTTGGGTGACTTGCTGCAATATCATTTTTTCTACCGACTAGTTGGATAAACAGAAAATGACGTTTACTAACATGATGGATTACGTGTTAGAATATTTTTTTATCGCGCAGTCAATTCATATAATTCAATTAAAATTGCTTTTTCCGTTAGCTTTTGGTGGACTTAAGGGAAAGAAATAAAGAGAAGCATTATACACGACATATTTATATATTAATCCAAGTGCACGGAATTAAAAAAAGTATTAGTAAAAATTCAAATGTTTGTTTCACAAACTATTATTATTGATAAAAAAAACACAATTGAAATACAAATTATAAGTATGCTCTGCAGTGTTATATATTAAAAGTATATCATAATCCATGCATTGGTCTTAGTTTTGTTTGTTTATCTATTTGTTTTTGTTTCATTATGCTGGAAAGTACAGCGTAATACATTCCACATTTGCTTTTCTTGTTTCATTTCTTTTGGGAAGTATATCATAATCTATTTTCATTTATTAAAGCAGCGGTTCCCAAACTTTCTAAATTAAACTTGTCATTAAAAATTTCATCTTTTATTTTTATTTCACGAGTATCATATCTGATAATTATGCTCCTTGACTTGCTGGTACTATTTTTTATAACCATTTAAATTATACCTACACGTTTTTTTTGAAGCAGTAGTTACGAAATATTTAAACTACACTATATCGAATTGTCTAGACATGTAATTCACCTATATAATGAGGGAGGATTTGGATATTCTTAATAAAGAAGTAATCTAGTAAAATGACTGACTGCTGCTGAACTTCTACCAAGAAAGAATTGTAAGTTCTATTGCTAAAATGCTTGTTACGGTCGGTGACTGTAATCAAGTATAACTTCTTCGAGTTTTGTTTTTTTCACAAGCTATAGAGGGTGTCCTAAAAAGGTGGTAATACGTTTCATTCCTTTACCTATTTCATATAAGTGGGCAATGGAAATTGAAAAAAATATTCAAAACAAGGTAGTAAAAAATTCAACGTTATGAAAGAATTTCTCACGTTAATATTCAAAATGTTACATTTTTTTAAATTTGTAAACGCCCCACCCCATGAGAAAAAACTTACCAATAAGTAAAATGTGCCCCAATACACTAATGAGGTGATGCACAAAATATGAGAATTATATATCCCAAAAAGTGACAGAGGTATGAAGATAAATATATTGTCTTAAACCACTTTTCAGTGGCTCTCAAAGAGAGAAAAAAATCACATCAAATGATCGAATTTAAAGGATGGTATAGAAATTAGAAAAGAAATTAGGTTTTTTTTTTGCATTCTAGCATTACACTTATACATTCAAAAACATGTATAGTCCCTAACTGTCACCGTCTTTGTCGAAAGAAATATCTGAAATATTTTATGATGAAAGACTGGAAATTTAAACATCACCTCATGAGTGTATGGGGAACATATTTGCTGAGATTTTTTAAATTTTATTTCTGGTAGAATATAAATTTAAAAAAATATAACTGTTTATAATTAAATAAAGGAATTTTGTGTTAACACAGTCTTTTTCTACTTTATTTTGAACATTTTTTTTTTCAATTTGCATTGTCTACTTGTCTCTAACTGATAAAGAATTAAAGCGTGTAACACGCTTTAATTGTGTTACCAACATTTTGGGACACCCTGTATATTCAACCTAGCAAAAGTGCCATAGAGTTAAAACACTGTACATAGAACTCAAATCGAGCAGTTTTAAATCAAACGTAGCAAACAATGCTTATTTGAAATCACCATAACAACAAGATGATAATAAACAAAAACAGTGTGAGACAAGTAAGTTCCATACGGAATCAGAACTGCTTACAACTAGCGGTAACACTGATTGAACTTACTTCACTGTATTTATAATGCATAAAAAGTAGAAAAAAATGACGACTTTTACTGTTGCTTTAACAGTACGAACACTGGCGATTTTAACAGTTAGTAATTTTTAAGATGTTTTTACGCGCTTGTGTGAACATGCATAAATTCTGCGTTAAAAATATGTAAATTATGCGAAAAAGGAATTGGTAGAGCTCGTTTAAATTCTACTGAATATGTTTTGAAGTTGTTTAAAAAATAACGTTTTATTGGAAAATTGACGAGACCTTGCATGAAATTCATCGGATTAAAATAAATATGTCGTTGTACAAAAATACGTTATAAATGGATTCACTGTACAGATTGTGTAAGGCTTACACATAATCAGTCTGGAATCAATTGCTCACAGAACAGTTTTAATGAATTATGTCCAGGAAAACTCTATGTATATGCACAGGGGCATAGCCAGAAATTTTTCATGGGGGGGGGTTAGACTAATGCAACTCACATATATGCAGACATGTGTGTGATAAGGGAGTGGAGAATATACATTTTGTGTGACAAAAAATTCCTCATGGGGGGGGTCATGACCCCCCTACCCCCTGTATATGTATAGAAATAAATTTTATTAAAAACACATGCACCCCAAATTTCGTTTTAATTGGCTTCCGGCTGGGCGATATACAGAGTGATTTTCAAAACTTGTAAAAAATAAGAAAGGGGCAGTAGAGAGAACCAAGGCGGTGTAGAATCAGATAGCAATATGGGTCGGAAACGTTATTTTCATTATCTGTTAATAACCATTTTAATTCTTTCAGACCTGATTAAATAATTTATATTTGTATTAAATAAATTTTGATAATTAAATTTGTAACTAATAATAAAAAATCCTGATTATTAAATTTTCGAGGAAAATTGGACAAATTAGACATCCATCCTATACGACAGAATAGGTAATTTTTGTGTCCTCAATTGAGGACGAATGGGCTGAAAGACCAGGCAATCGCAGGATTATCGAAAAATTCTGGATTATCAAGATCTCGAGTTTTTGACACGAACTTAAAGTCATGTGCTATCGTTTGGTTGACATTGTAGTGCACTAGGGGTCCCCAATACCCGGACCGGTACCGGTCCGCGGATCAAATGGTACCGGTCCTCCCAAGAAAAAAAAAAATCCATTTTATTTACTGTAGTGTATTTCTCTCGGGTTTCTTCTAATTCATTCCTTGTAACAGGAGAAATCTTATAACTTTTAAAAATTAGTTTACCGTTTATTAAACATTTCAAGATTATCAATTAAAATTGCAGTCATAAAATTGAAAATAAATGCGGTTTCCTGAAAAAAACGAAACAAATAAATAAACAAATAAAACGAGTTATTTATTGAGCAATAAATAAACGTAACGTAATTTATACATCTAAATGATAATAACATCAGCATTATCGAATATTATTAAATCAAAAAATAAATATAATGTAAACAATAAATACCACACCCCCAGACTGCGGTTAAATTAGCGAACGTTGACCGGTCCGCGGCGATAAAAAGGTTGGAGAGCACTGCACTAGATAAATAAATTAGGTAAAATAGAAAACAATTGCGAAAAAGGGAGAGAAGCACTAGACCGGGCATGATTGTTTATAACCGTGGTGGTCGGCTATTCCGAAGACAATACGACATGTGTTTTTGAAGATAGCCGGATTATTGAACGTGCCGGACTAATCAATCACCGTATTATCAAGAGTGTAATGTACTGACAAACTGAAAACTGACATAACTATCCGGTTCCCTAAAAAGAAAATCTAATTAAAATTTAGAGGTGACCGTGATTCTAAAAAATAATTTTGAAGTGCTTTATGATGTTAATGAAACACTTTTTTTGGAAGTTGACGTCAAATGAGTTCATATTTTGACACAAATGACAACGTAAAATTAGTTAGGGTGTCGTATAAGCGTGGGAGATCTTTAATAAATTCTGCCATGCATTATTTTCAGTTGCTGCTTTAATTTTGTACAACGATGAAAGCGTTATTTAATCTTATCTTTTTTTAGATCATGTGGAAAAAAAAGTAATTAACTTTAAACAACGTGGCAAACGGACGTCATTTTTTATGCAAAATTACCTGCGTCAAAGTAATCAAAAACAATAGAGCGAAATTTCCGTTAGAGCTTATCTCTGATAGGGATTAAAGTTAGTCTATATTTGAGTAAAAAACGTGGAGAGATTATAATTTTCATGCAGTGTGAAAAAAGTGTGTTGGTAAACAGCTTTTAAGAAGGTAGTGATTAAAGGACTTTTAATTAAACTAGATTTTAAAAGTATATGGATTTTGTCCGAGTAATAATAATTGGAAATATCCACGCCGTTATAAAATCAGAGTTTATCTATTTAACATGCGCCATACTTTGATGAGTTTTTCATCTCTAAACACCAACTTTCCACGTAAAACTTATTTATTTTTGCCAGGCAAAACACATTTCTTAGCACACTATCAGAAAAGCCCGTTCTCAGTACGGGGGGGGGATTAAGTTCATAAGTAATATCAATACTTAATATTTTATATGATTATTGTTGCGTCTTATATTTCTGTAGAAAATTTCACGCAAAATGGTGTTACAGTTTTTTTTTTTTTTTTGAAACCTTGAAAATTGCGAAATATCATATAAAAATGGATGGATTTTTAAATTTTTAACATAAATATTTTTTACGTACCTACGTATGTGTGAAAAATTTGAAGCGGATTACTTAAAAAAAAGAATACAAGATTTTTAAAGTAGTTCCAAAAAAAGTGTTCGACAATAAGTGAAATTTCTTAAGCTAATTTTCTGAATAACTGACTAATTTTTCATAAAACATACAACTCAAAAGAAATACGAGGAGCTTTTCTTGTAACAGCATTATCCACAGTTTATAAAGAATAATACTTTTTATATGAAACCGACATAGGAATCTTTATTCATACTCGAACACTTTTTTGAAGGGGGTGGTAACTTTGTGTTACGTCTTTTGAAGTATCGGTTTAAAAAATAATGAAATTATTAGTTCATATTTATTCTTTTCTTTGATACACGAAGGATAAAATGCACCCAACATTAAAAATGAACACGAAACAGCAGAATGAAAGTTTTAGAATTCTAACACGCAGTCCGAGTCACTGAAAAGCAAATAACGTGGAGAATTTACGAACGCGTACTATTTTATGGCAACAACCCACTCTAGTCTCTAAAATTACAGTACTATCTCAACTTATGAATGGAGAATGAACGTACAAAAGTACATGTAAACATATTATTTGAATGCTTTCAAAGTAAGATGCTCTGTTATGTTTGTAACAGTACTGAACACATACCTTGGGATTGCTTGCTTGACGTCGTCATGAATTATTTTACTATCACAAGAAGAAATAGTGCATTCGTAGCTGTGCGCTCAATAGTCATAGTCCCAGTAAATAATCTGATTAATCTTTCTCTAAGGACTCCTTAACCCTAATGCCATAAGTGTTTTTTAGATTTCTTTTGAACTTGAAATAGATTTGAAGTTGTATTTTTCTTATGTAATACAAAGTAATTGATTATATAAGATACACATTTACAAATATGTTTCAAGTATACAAGATATCTTCAAAACACTTCCGAATATTACGATTACAGTTGGCATCATTGGTACTGAAATGATTAAAATATGTAAGAAAAATGTGCGTACATCACATGCAGATTCTTAATTTTCAATGATTGGTTAAAAACCTTATCGCAGTTTACGTTCCCTAAATGCAACAGCATAACGACTGGTATAGTATGGCCTCTAATTAAAGTCCAAAAAACCTACCTTTAGATTAAATAAAAAGCTTATATCAAAATCTGATAATTAAATTTGATGTTATAATATCTACCGATTTTTTTTATTATAACTTAAAACAGAAAGAAAACACGTAAAATTATACACAGACATTAAAAAAAAGTCTTTTTTTTGTACAGCTTATTAAAATATTTTGCTTTCACCGATTACATTAGCTACTAAAAGAGATACTGCATTTTATAAACCCAAAAATGCTTTCATATAAATATTTAACGCGAAAAAAAGCTATATAAGAAAAAGTTTAAAGGCCATGAAGTAATAATGGAAGGAATGCGACGCCCAATGATTTCGTATCAACAGTCAGCCTTAATTAATATACCACATATCGTGAGATTACTTTTCGCGGTTACTTTTATTCCACGTGCATAATTAAACCCACCAAATCTCAATATTTTCTTCATTATTTTTTTTTTCTTCAAACCCTGATTTTGAAAGGAGTCTAAGCAATAAAATTGATTTATTTTTGCTGCCAGCAGCATATGTACATTTTGATAAATTATGGTCCTTTTCTGCATCTTATATCTCCCTTTTTTCTGGTGTAAAAAGTTATAGGGATGATACTAACATAACAGGATAGTTTAAATATCTTTTCAGCGAAGGTAAGAATAAGTATGTTATTAGTAAAGTGATGAATTGTGTTTTATAAAATATTAGCATTGGTTTAAAGATTTAACAGGTTTCACAGAAACTTCTAATATCGTTTTTGCTATGAATACCGGATAAAATGGATTTTTTTTTTTGTAAAGACTGGATAAATGCTTAATTTTGCTTAATTAGTTGTCATTGGGATGCAAGGATGCTCATGTATTGATGTGTGTTTAGTTAAGCATTGTGAAGTTACATTTGTTTAACTTTTAACTGATTTAGTTTAATATACATTCTGTCAGAAGAGTTCCGGGAATTGGTCATTTAAAAAGCGCGCCAAAATTCTTTTTGTCGCCAAGTTGGCACAACTGTCTTCTATACTGACGCGGAGTTTGAGCGTTATCTGTCGTTTAGTTTGTTTACAGTGCTCGATTTTGTCAGTTCATTTCAAGTGTGTTTAGCGATTTTTGCATTCATAAAACGCATTGTAACTGGTGATGAGACATGTGTTTACGAGTTTGACATGCAAACCAGTGAACCAGCTTCGGAATAGCGACTTCCAACAGAGCCGAAACCGAAAAAAACCTCAAGGTAATATTGACTGTTTTCTTTGATTATCGTGGTGTTGTGCCCACGGAATTCTTGCCAGAATGTCAGACGGTAAATAAAGAATGTTATCGGTGCGTTATGAGGCGATTGACAGAGAAAAGTTGTCGAAAAGGTCCGGATTTCTGGAAAGAAAACTCTTGGATTTTGCACCACGACAACGCACCATCTCACAAGGCTATCATTAAGAACGAATTTCTGAAAAACTTATGAACAAATACCATTGAACAACCACCGTATTTACCCGATATCGCTCCAGCCTTCTTTTTTTTTAAAAATCCACAGCTTAAATTACCACTTCGAGGCACCCGTTTACAGTCGATAGAAGACATGAAAGAGAATTCGCAGCGAGAACGGAAGTCGATTCCGAAAAATGCGTTTAAAAAATGCTTAGATGATTGGATTATTCGTTGGCATAAGTGTATTATTTCGAAGGGGCCTACTTTGAAGGTGATAAAATAAATTTGGATGAATTATAAACATTTTGTGTTTTATTGACCGATTCCTGGGTCTTTTTGTCAGAAAGTAAGTATGAATGACAAAATTTTAGGCTCTGAAAAAATTTCGGAGCAAGATATACATACCATACAGTTGAATTGATCGGATGAGTTGATTAAATGCCACGCTAATGGGATGAAATAATCCTTTAGAAATTCCTGGAAACTTTTAAAGGTTTCTGAAATTTAGGGGTTTTAGAGATTTGTTGGGGGGATTGTAGTGTTTGAAGTTACATTAGCACTTTATCGAAAATAAATATAGAGTTTGCTTTTTGGGTCAAAGGAAGTGTCCCGATTCCGAAAAAAATAAAGTTCATTGTTAGAAATAACTACCGTAAAAGTATTTTTTTTTCGACAGGCTTTAATTTCGCGAGCCCGTCGTAATTTCGAAAATTAAAGCTTCGCGAAATACTTTTTTTTTTACGCTTCAAACTCAATCAGAACAATTTTATTTACCAAAATTTAATGATTATTGCACAGTTAAAAACTCTTCTTGACAACTTTCTTCCTTGCAATTTGACTATCTTTCTTATAACTATTTCTCCAATACTATACAACTATTTCTTGAATACAACATAATAATACAACTAATAGAATGTAGCTCATTCATTTACAATACTTATACCAACTTTTTTGAAGCCATTCAAAATGCGGAAGTGGGAAGAACTTTTCGGACAGAAGGAAGTTTCTTAAACTGCCTTAAGCGAAAGGGGTTCTATATTTAGGTACTTTAGGGAATTTTCAAGTTTCGGTTCTATTTATACAAAATTCGAGAAATCCCAGATATCTCCATTTTCGCGAAAATTACGGCTCACGAAAATAAGTTTTTTTTACAGTATATTAAAAACAATTTTTTTATTAAAAAATATTTGCTGTCCTCCGGAAATTGCATCATGTAGCAAATCAAAAATAAAACCTTGCAGAAATTACAGAATTGTTGCAAGTGTGATTTAATTGATTCATTACAGCCAGCTAAATTATTAAATTTCTAAAGCATTACTAAATCGTTATATCAAAATGACGTCTAATCGACATTTCTCTAGAATGATGAAAAATTTTGAATTAATGTAAAGGATATTATCGCCTATTATGTTGGCGACAAGAAATGCATTCGTGACGAGTAATTATAAAATATATTCTTCTTTGTCACATTTAAAAACAGAAATCTTTTCATTATCGCCTTTTGGCAGAGGCTCAAAGAAATCTGCAGTAAAAAGCTTGAATTAAAACTTTTATAATTGATTGGTGTATTGCTAGCTAGGATAATCTTAGTATACAATATTTCAGCTCAATTGAAGATTGGAAAATGGGCGAAAAGTCAATTAGAAAATTTGACAGGGACCTACAGCGTGCATACTGCGTGAGTTAGAATAAAAGAGTTTAATCTGTAAAGCTGGAATTAAAACTTTAATAACTGATACGTGTATTGCTAGCTAGGATACATATTAGTACACAATATTTCAGCTCAACTGAAGATTGGGAAATGGGGAAAAGCCAGTTAGAAAATTTGACAGGGATCTACAGCGTACATACTGCGTGAATTAGAATAAAAGAGTTTAAGAACATTAAAAATGTTTTCTGTGCAAGGCAATTACAATGCGAGATGACCGTCAACGGTATCCACATGGATTACTGAAAACTCGGTTTATGCGGACTACATAAAGTAGAATAGAAAAAATCCGTTTTATACATATGTAGGTACAGAGAGCTATAAAAAGTGATAAAATAACGAGCACACAGATTTGTAAGTTAAAAATGTATTCTTAATAACCTCACTTAGTTCATTTAATGTTTAAAATAAATTAATCGAAATTTGTTTGTTTGTGAGCAGAAAGTTTTTTTTTTTTCTGGCTCGCAAGCTTTTCAAGGGAAAAAAATCTTCTCAAATAGTTACATGGTAAAGATGTGGTTACTATTCAATGTAGTGAAGGACAATAGCTAAAGCTACCGTGCCTACTGCATGCAAAATGTTTTTTTAGTACTTTAATTTTCTCTTACACGGATTAAGTGCAGCTCGTATTAACACAATTCTACTGTAACTTTATCTCTACTATTTCCAAATCTTATTATTTTATAAATCGTATTTATTGTTATTCAAAGAAATAAGATTAACTAGAAAATAAAATAGCTTACGTAAACAGAATCAGATAAAAGAACATTTTCAAAGGTAAAACTTTATCTCATTTTATATTCAAATGTCATTTAAGCACTATGTTTATAAAAATTTTCTTTAGTGAAACACACGAGCAAACTTCTTAGGTAATTTTTTAGTTTCGATCTGAATGGGGCTTCGTTTTGGATTAGAGTAAGACGAAAATGAAAGCCTCGGTGTGGCATTCTTCCTATAGATTTTTGTATAATTTTTTTATAGACATCGAATTTAATAGATGTTTTCTAATAGAAAATGCTTTATTGGTAATCTTTTAGCGTGGAATAATTTAGGGAAGCGACGGGAGGGGGGTGGGACATTTTTAACAAAAATGTTTCTTACAAATTGTTTTCTATTTGTATAACTTTGACAGATTCAAAATAACATCTTCAAAGATCACCGGTGGCATATACAACTTCCAAAACCGATACACAGAGCATAGTGACATTCTATATGAAACATCTTTTACAGTTTATCAAAATTTCATACAATTCGCTTCAGTAATTAAATTTTTACAGTACAATGTAATCAAAAATTAATGTAAATTACGGTGAAAAATTAAACAATTCATAAAGACGCTTTTGAAAACAATTAAACCATTATTTATTCTCATTGACACTCATTGGACCTCTTCTTAATCGTTTTATACGCCGGTATTCTTTCAGAGTAGCTGAATAATTGCTACCATTCTGATAAGAATATCTTCACTAACAATGCACGTTCCTTCTTATTCAGAGTCATGATTGACCATTACTCAATGTGGTCTTCTTTTTACACTGTTCAATGGGCTTAAAATTTGCATATATGACGTCCATAAGCATTGAAACACGATATAGTGCCATCTATCCGGTGAAAATGGCGATTTTTTTTATGGCATATTTGACTTGCGCATGTTCTGAAATGGGTAGATACCAAGTTTCACTGAAATATTCCTGGTAGTTTTCTCTCCAGCACCCCTTGAACACTTGCAGTTTAATTATGGCCACCCTGTATCAATTTGGTGGTAATTGCTAAAATCTTAGTTATATAGGCAAATTAAAATTCTAGGAAAAATGTCCCAGCGCTCCTTTACTTGAGGGAGGGATGGGGCATGTTTTTAAAAACTGAAATTTATGTAGAATTTTCAGAAATATTCGGAAAACTAGAAGTCAAAGCCCGTTGTGGAGACAATTACAACTAGAGTGTAGACGAAAATATGTCTACACTCAATATACTTAATCTTCATTCACCTAAAATAAAAAACTTCTTTTTCAATTTTTATTATGTACCCAAATCGAATTTTATGCGCTTCTGGAAACGCGATAAAATTTTTCGCATTCGAACGATTTCTTTTTGTGTAAACAACACCTCTTATATCAATGTTTCATGCAGACGACCATTTTAATGAAAAAAAAAATGCACTATGTTATCTGGAAATACTATTTTAAGCGATGGGGAATCGCAACTTTCCCTTCTAAGCCTGATGACTTCAATATGTCGTCATGTCAATGGCGACAGCTAATTTTGTTCTCAAATGATTCACTTTTTTGGCTCTGGGATATAAAATGGAGCTGAAAATAGCGAAAAATCGCTTAAAAATAAGGCAACGGGTGGATTTTCAGATTTTTAAAGTAGCGAAGATTGTTTTCTACATAATTATGAAAAATTTCATGCAGATGGTACAAACGGTGTAGATGTTATTATACTTTTTGTAATTAAATCTTTAATCTTTTCGGAATAATGGCGGTAAAAGATTTAACTTGGAGTGGTTGCCCGGAATCGTTAGAGAGTCAGTGAGCCAGCGTAACTATATAGTAGGTTATGACGGAAATAGTGTATGATTTATTTCGTATTATGGCATGTATTTATTTACATATTGTCCAAATAAAAGGAAAAATATTCCTATACACGACTAGTTCCGCCAACCGACTTTGGTGGGTGTAAAATAAATAAAAACTTTGTATAAAAAACACACATAAAATGATACTTATAACACGATACGATCGTTTCGACTGAAAATTCGTTCAGTCTTCCTCAGGCAAAGCCCTTCATCTAACAAAACAGTGAGAACTGAAAAAGATAAACAAACAAGCATATTGGCACTTGGGAAAAAGAAAAGGCGAAAAACACGGAAATTAAAGGAAGGTGAGAAAAGGGGATGGGATAAAAAGAAAAGAATAAAGTAAGAAATAATAACAATAATAATAAAAAGCAAAAAATAACACAAGAACACAAACACACACAAAAAAAGAAAAAAAACAATAGAAAACAGAACAAACAACATGCCTGGTTGTTTATCTTTTTCAGTTCCCACTGTTTTGTGAGACGAAAGGCTTGACTGCGGAAGGCTGAACGAATTTTCAGTCGAAACGATCGTACCTTGTTATAAGTATCATTTTATGTGTGTTTTTTTAAAAAAAAGTTTTTATTTATTTTATTGTTTAACACCAGTATTTTGAGTGTTTTTTCTGTAGTTCTGCGGTAGTACCTTCTTTATCTATGATGGAAAAGTCAGTTTCTTGTGGGCATAGAGAGATTATGTAGACGCACACTCTGGGGAGATGCATTTGAAGGTCTGCAGATAATTTTGCGATGATTCTGAGGAGTTAGTGGAGGTTATTTTAAATATGGATAGTTTAGCTAGAAGAAATATTTTTTAAATTATTACAGCCTACGCTTATTGCATATACGTGTGCAGGTACACGTATACACATGTTCATATATTAAAATTTGTAGATTATGCGGAACATATCTCGATACATATTAAACATGAAAAAAAAAAGTAATTTTAGTAAAACAACTTTAAACATGCATTCAACGTAAGTGAATCTATGCAAATATAAGTAGAAAAAAAAATCATTTTCCCCTTCTTTATAGCATGTTAAATTATTAAATTGCTAAGAAAATAATATTCACATAGTTGTATAGATATTTTATTACAATTAATTATCTTTTGATTGTCTATTGTATAAAAAGAATCTAAAAAAAAGTCTAATTAGCAGAATTTTTGAGATTTTTTTTTTTTTTGGGGGGGGGGGAGAGGATATGTAAGTTGTTGTTTTTTTCGTCCTACGGTGTCGCAGGCGGAAATTATCTCGTATAGTATAACAATCTTTTAAATATTCTTTCTGGCATATTTATCGAATATAAATATTTTCTTATTAAAAATTACCGCAATAATATGCTAAATAATTATTAATGCACATTTTTCAAATATCCGTTTTTTGGATGAAAATGTATGAATAATTTTTTGTAACTGCTTTTGATTAGATAAATATCCCAACTAATTACATTTGGTAGCTAAAACATGCTTGCAGCATTCTTGAAGATAAATATTTATGAATAAAAATGATTCGTTTATTTTTCCAGCCGTGTAGAAAATGTTTAGGGCATGCTATTTTCCCAGAACACAATTTATTTTGTCCAAAATTTACCCCAAATCGAAGCATTTTCATTCTAGTTTAAGCGACTATCTATAGCTAGATTCTTTTGATAACAAGTGCATCTGTACAAAAATATTTCTTTTTCTTTCTTGTAATTTTTCTTTAAATACACTCGGGACAAAAAATCCCCTACAGCATCAAAATTTCCCCCGAACCTGGTTCGTGCGTTTGGACATATTCTGCACCTGTGTATTTTTCTATGGTGAGTTTTATAAATGTAAATATATTTGGAAATAAAAACTCCTGAAGGACCAGTGTGATACGGATCATATATTTAATATTTATTTTAATATGTTTTCAGTTATTTTATTTTATTTAATCAGTTGAAAACTAAAAAGAAAAAAATAGCTTTTATTTTCTGTTCTTATTTATTTTCTTACTTCGGCTCACAAAATTTGTATTGTCTTTTTCGCATGCATTAGTCTCTTCTTCAATATTGTTATTGTGACGCAACGGCGGTATCTGTTGTAAAAATAGTCTTCCAATATCGCGTTTGTTTGCAGGAAAAGACAGCTCACGTCATTGACTGTGCCGTTTAGAGCTACCTTGTTATGTGTCCTTCCTGCAGTTTCCTTTAATTTGGATCCCCAACAGAAAAATCAATGAATATTGGCGCCCTTCGGGAACTAATAGTGACCGCCGCACAGTGGAGTATTCGTATCAAAATCCTGGCCAAAAGTCGAAAATTTTAAATTTGTTTAAAAACAGTAATATATATGTTTTTGAATAGCCTAGTAACTGATGCATCATATAATGCATGTTTTTCGACCATAATTCATATCCAAAAGATGCAACACTGGGTTTAAAAGCAAGTTTCTTCATTTACGGCAAGAGATTTCAGCGTTTTCTATTACTTCGTCTTGCATTTTTTACGGGCTCTTTAAATTAATTTACTGGTTTGATACTTAGTATAATTGCAGTAAAATATATGTATTTTAATTATATGTATCTATTAGCTTGAAAAAATAATATGACTTTATTTTAAAAAATTGTAAACTTTTTTTTTTCTAATTTTTTTTCAAAAATTCGCATTTCAAAAAGCTTTTTGAAGGGGTGTCGCGGCTTGTCGCGCCCAATTTCAACTATAATCGTAATTATTACAGTATTGAGTGTCTATTCCAAGAAAAAAATGTTCCCCCAACATCCACCATTTTTATAAAAAAAATTATTTGTATAGCGCCATTTTTATTTTTTCGATCATTTTTCGACGGGTGATCGCAAAAGCTATACAAACATACGCACTTGTATTTCTCATAAACTATAAATTATGTGCAGGTGTTTGAATAAAGGTATATAAAATTCATTTTAGTCAAGATTTAACATCAGTATTTTAAATTCAGTATGTAATTTCTTATTTTTCTGATGTAAATTTGCTATAAGAAGAAAATTTCTACATATTCCAAAATTGCCCTTTCTTAGTCATGTAAATAGTCCCATCTATTTACAGCTTAGTTTTCTATTTATGTAGTAAATTGTGTCCAAAGCAAAAACTCCCCATTTTTGGTTCTCAAAGGTTGGCAACTGTGACTTCGGGTCATTGAAGTGTGAGTGTGTAAACAGAAAAGTGCTGGCTTGAAATAAATTACTTTCTCCTCGAGCTTGGAATGAGATTTTATGGGTTTGCAAAGGGGGGCATCTTTTAAGCAGTGCCCTTATATGATCTGCTCTAGATAAAGGCCAATGAAAAAGAGCAAGCCTTATAGCAGTGAGACCCTATAACTTCTTCTTCCAGAGGGGTCCGATGGTGCTCTCTCTCTCTCTCTCAAAAAAAAAAAAAAAAAAAGAAGAAGAAGGAGAAGAAAAAGAAAGTGATTCTGAGTGAAGACGAATATCAGAGTTCAAAAGAATCGGAATGAAAAAGTTAATCTTCATAAGTCATTAGAAAACTAAGATCCAAATAGTAACTACATTTAGAAAAGTGGAAAATCTGAAAACTTTTATGATAAAAATTGATTTATAGATAAGTAGTATTATATTTATAAGTATTATTATAAGTAAAGTATTACATTTATATATTTTTATTGTGGTTAAGGCAGCGTTTCTTAACCTGTGGGGCGCGCCCCCCAAGGAGGCGCAGAGCGTTTCCAGGGGAGGCACGAGAAAAACCAAAGAGCAAGTAATGATGCACGATTTTTAAAAATCGCCTAATTTATTCTCATTTTTACTCAAAAATATATCCATTTTCGCTTAAAATGTTCATTCAAACTTTACTGATAACATTATTTTGTAGAAAATTCGAGTAAATGTACATTGTTAAAGATTAAAAAACTGAATGTATGCTGGACAATGTGAAGGGGGGGGGTGCTACCGTAAGTTAGCCTTTGTTGGGAGGGGGCGAAGTTAAAAGGTTAAGAACCGCTGGGTTAAGGCACGGCTATTTTCCTCACGGGAAGGTTGCCTTGGCGGAGGGCTTTTTAAGAGGCTCTAATGCGTATTCACGTGACATCTGGAGAAAATCGCCCAAAACTCCAGACCGTTAGATCGACAGCCGTGTGGTATTACATTTATAAGTGGTATTATACAAAAGCAGTACTTCCCAGTAAGGGACACTCCCCGGACAAGACATTTGTTAGAAACCAACTTCGAGTCGTTTAGCGATATATCGCCAAATTTGGCGACAACACTCTTTTTTACATAATTTAAGAAGTATATAATACTAAAAAGTAAGTCAAAAGTCAACAGTAATGATTTTAACGTTAAAACACATGAAAAATATTTTTGGCCAGGATTTTGACACAAATACTCCACTGTGCGCCGAGGGGACTATCGGAACAACAAAAACACTGTAAGAACAATTTCTAGAAGCTCAGTATTGGTGTTTTTCCTACCATACAGCGCCGAAATCTAATTATTTTTTCCCTAAAAATTCATTAGTATAAATAGTATTTCCTTTTAAATGATCTATTGTCAGAGAATAAACCGTTTGTTATAAAAATTGATAAAGTAAGTTAGCTAACAGTTAAACACATTTCGCGAAATGATCATTAAAATGTGTTTGACAACAACGTTTTAAATCTAGCATTGCAGTATGATTCTGACACCTTATCATTACTTCACCTAAAAATTTGCTTCTATGTTTTTGGAACATCCTCTTAATAGTACAGGGTGTCTACCACAAAAAGTAAGCTTGATTTCTTGACCTTTTCTTGACCATAACAAATATGAAACTCTAATATCAAAAATACATCGTGGCAGGGATGCAGAATATGTTCTATCCAGCGTTCTAGGATTGGGGGAAATTTTACAGAAAAATGTACAACTAATTTTGATTTTAACAACGAATTACAAAATTCTTCGAGTTTTTCTTTTCCCTGCCCATTTTTAAAGCGTTTTTTTTTTTTCAATTTTTTCACTGATCAGCCGTTTGCTTTCAGTTAACTTGGACCAATTGCTACTTTATAAACATGTATGTAGCTTGTACATTGTAAATCTTTTTACATCTATGGTAACACAGAACTTATGAAAGTCTATAATATATCATAAAACTTTTGGGAAATTAAAGTTATTAGCTATGAAACATGGGAATCAGTGATAATTATAATTTTAAGTGGAATCCAAGTTATTGTTTCTAAAAAGGAAAATGTGGAAAATAATCAAAACACTGAATTTAACAGGGAATGGAGAAAAAAAATTACTCTTAAATCCAACAATTTAAACTTTTTTTGAGGAGAGAAGGTGGATAACTGATATACTTTTCTCAAGGTTTGAAGACACATACTTGCCAACTTTTGAAATTCCCAAGGTGTAAAACAACACGCACGTGACATATTGAACTATTGTCAGTACACTATACAACTATTTGGCAGACATAATTTCTGATGATTTCTGCTAAATAATATGTAAATGACATTTTAAATGAATTTAAGAAATAGCAAACTTAATGTTTTCCTATAAAATAGACACATGAAAAACTGTTAAGTTTTGTCTGTCACAAAAAATTAGAAACTAAGAATTTGAATGAAATGGAAAAAGCGTAGTTGAGTTGCAAACCTGACCTAGTGCTTCATTTCTTGACCTTTTCTTTACTTTCGTGACCTTTTTCCCATTTCTTGACTTTTCCGTGACTTTCGTGACCTTTGCATGATGGTAGACACCCTGTAATACATCGAGTTATTTATAGCAGGCTAGGCAGTGTTTCTTTTCTATACCATGGTATTTAAAGAAAAAATAACGATCTTTTCTTTCATTTCAAATAGAAAAGCTTTTTATCAGTGTAAAATTACAAGACTATTGTGTACATGATGCAGCATAAAATAAATAAATAAATAAAACATAACCACACATCTCAAACAAAACTTTCGATGAGAACATATTTTTACCAGGATGTCATTCTCCTGAGGTAGACTTTTGAGTATTGATATTTACGAGATCTTCAATCAACTAGAAATAAAAGCTTTAGTGCATTTATTTATACTTTTTTTGTTTTTTTGAGATTTTTTGTCCCCTTCAAACATCTTGATATTTTGATAAAAGAATAGATGAAAGAGATTGAAAAGAATGTAGTAGATATATTTCAGAAAATAAAAGCTTTGGAATCTAATACTGTATAAAACATATTTGAGAAATGATTGCAGCTCCGACATTTCATTTACTGTTTTCAAAAAATGCGAAATAAAAAGAAAATGTTTAAAAAAAGAAGATTTATGATAGCAGGTTTTTTAAAGTCTCTCTCATCCATACTTGTTCCGATACAAATTGCTTAATTCATTGCAAAAGCTTGGTCTTCAATTATGCTGCTTTTTTCTCCGGGCCCATATCACACAGGGCCTGATTCATCACCGATAGAGGTTCTACAAAAACTTAACTTCATTCACGATCCCGTATATGTAATATCTGGTCCCTAGAGTGCTAGATGGCTACACTGCCTCAAATGAGATGTTATATGAATATACTACTCGCGTGAATGGTGTGTGGTAAATACTGAGAATATCTAAAGAACAGAGGACTGTACTTTTAAGACAGACTAATTGCATTTAAATTAAATTCAATAGACAAACCAGTCTTTGAAATTTCAACAATTTTCGCGTATCATTTTTTTTAGAACTATAAAAGTAAAAAAAGCTCCACGACCCTATTTTGCCAACTGAGTAGAGCAATATGGGGTAGTAGAGGGCAAGACGGGGAATGGCAAATTCCCAACTGCTGTATACAAAATTTGCTGGAGAATGTGGAGGTGAACCTGTAGATGTGAAAGTAGTCAAGCTCTTGCAAATTGCCTTGACATTTCTTTTAAAGCAGTCTGCGGCACTGGAAATGTCTTCTTTGCTATTAGGTACCTCATTTCCCCTTCCCCAACAGCTTTTGCAATATTTCTTGCGAAAATTCACCTTTATATTTGTTTTTTTCTTGTATGCTTTCATCATCCTAAAGCAATGTAAAACCGTAATCATTACACAATGATCATAATAATACCCATTATCGCTCCCCCATTCGACTAATTGCATATTTAAAAACACTCCTGAAAAAGAATGCACTACGGAGAAATTTACAATTTTAACTGTTAGCGTGTAATCGTTGATGTATAGAAATAACTTTGGAGCTATTATATACTACTATTATTGGTTGAGTTGTAATCAGTACCAAACAAATGACAAAAAATAAGTGAAAAAAACAAAAAAAAAACAGTTTTCTATGGTAAACATAAGGAACACATGCTGCAGCGAATGAATCAGCCTGCGCACAAAAGCCAACATGGCGAGACGGGTCATCCCGCTTCTGCACCTAGTGGTTGGCCAATTAGAAGTTATCATAAAACTGAGTACCCCACATTAGTGGTGTATCGAACAGAACTGGCGCCTGGGGCACCATAAATTTTTGGCGCCCTCTCGCCCTCCCTTCACGTTGAACTCCCCTATTCTAAGGACCATTTGTTGCCCCTCTGTGAGAAACGCCCGGAGCATGATAGACCCTTCCCTCCCCCTTTGCTACGCCACTGGCACCTGCTTTGCCCACCACTGCCTCTTGCCAACGTCTCCCCCCAAAACAATGCGTACGATTATTTATGAGAACGGTAAAATTTATTTAGGACCGATATAAAATTGTCAATAGCTGTCCTTGTTTACGGTTCAAATTTTGCTGATTTCGAATACAAGATGAAAAATAATTCTCACATACTGCAACAACGATAGACATCCGATGCCCATCATACATAAAAAAAATAAAATAAAAAATAAATCTAAAATTTTTCCAGATTTTATATACGCACTCGGCTGGAAGAATTTCAGATTTAAAAAAAATCTATTCAATCAATTCTGCCATATAGAGGAAAATGTTAACTGTAAGTGATCATATAGACTCCAGTTCGCATAATTTTGTTGCTGAAAACTGCATCCATTGTTGATTCGCCCCCAGTGGTGAAATGTTTTGGATTAGTGAGTAATGGAAAATCCATTTCAGTATCCATTTGAGTTATAAAATGGGATCCTTGATCGGAATTTAATTCTATGTTAAAATCTCCTACTAAAACAGTCTTACATTCATCCTCCTTCAGTAAAGTTTCGAATATAGCGTCTAATTTATCTTCATAAGGAATTCGAGGACTAGAGTATGTAACTGCAAATCTCACTTTATTTTGAATATACGCAATGACCATTTCAACACCATTGATTTGGCTCGTGTAGGCACGGGTAAAGTGTTTCATATTCTTTTTATAAAGGGATTTTGATAAAGTTTTCCTCTATAAAAATCATAATTCCAGATGGCTTTCTGTTCTGTAAACCACTATTCGACCGAAGTGAATCCTGGTATTTGAAAATCATCTGAAGGGATAGTCCATGTTTCCGTTAGCAATATCAAATCACTCTGCAGAAAACTTGAATCAAACGGAAAAGTGACCACGGCACGCCGCGTAGAAAAATTCCCGTGCTTGAAAGAAATAGCACCCGAGTGCTAAAAAAAAATCAAATGAAAATTATTTAGTCTAACTGTCATATATTTAAAAAATAAAACTTTTAGAAGCTAATTTGTTTAACAGTTTTGCAAACAACTTAAAAGAACCTTCTGAAACTGTAGCCTTTTGCTAGGCTAAAAGCTCTGTAATGAGAAAAAACGGTTTATATCCCTTTTTCAAAGTTGGTTGAATAAGCACAGGACATGATGGAATACAGAGTTCTAAAAACATGATGCAGATAATTAATGGAATATTAATTAAACTAACTGTAAAATTTTAACAATTAAAATTTTTGTAGAATGAATTGCAAATGTAAAATTTTAACTATTAAAGGTTTTGTAGAATGAATTGCAAATGCAAAATACTCTTCTATATATATATGACTAATATTCTTAAGGCAAAAACTAAAGCATCCAGAAATAGCAACTGAATAGTTTTAGCTTGCAGAAAAAAAGTAAAAGCAACGACGGATATAGTTTATTGAGTTTATTATTTTAGTAAAATTGCTATACACATACATTTTGGCTATACACATACACATAAATTTAGTTTTTTGTCAAAAATACTATGTACGTCAAATATATTAAATTCCGTTTGATATGTAAATGTTTTTAAACGTATGCATTTTAAAATCCACGTTTTACTAATGGAAGGCGAAGTTTTCTTTTGAAGAAAATTTTTAATTTTTTAAATAAATGTCAGAAACGAATAAATCAAATGATGAGAAAGTGAAAAATTATTAAAAAACATGCTTGTGAAAATCTGGAAAATCAATAAATACGAAGAACCATTTGTTGGGTAAAAAGTTTTGCGCAGAAGAAATCAATTTGTTCACTGAATAAAGAAGACATTTGAATGCAAATTAAAATTTCTGCATTTATGAGATGAGACATGAATATGTAATTGGGTGTACATAACGTTTCTTCCCGCTAAATAAATATTATGATTTTAGAAGTAATATTTCATGAACAATTTCTATGATATTTTCCATTAAAGTCAATGTTTTCAATTAGCGCTGTTTTTAAGAGCCTCCATTTTTAGATGCAAATTAGCTTTGTAGAAGAAAATGAATTTTTTTTAATTATATGAATGTTACTTTTAAAAACATGTCCTTTTTCTTACTAAGCGTAGATTAAGTTTCCAAGAGAAATTATTTAAAATATTTCAGATAAAACGCACAAGTCAACACACTTTTAATTATACTTTTATTTGAAAAATGTAGAAACTGCATATGAAAAGAATTAGATTCAGGATATGCAAGAGAGAGCTTAATTAAAAACAAAAATCCAGAATAATAAAAATAAAGGAATTTCAATGTTATGTAAAAAAAAAAAAACAGCCCCCCCCCCAAAAAAAAATGGGGGTTCTTATTTTGGAATATAGAGGTGGAACAACAAAATATTCCACTGTGAATGAAGAAAAGATTTGTTGATACGTCCAGTTCTGTATGAACGAAAATTTTGTTTACTCGAGAAAATATACGGAGACTTTGCTGATTGATTACAATTATTCTTGGCTAAATAAGTGCCAGTAAAATTTTGCTGCGAAAGTATTCTTCAATTCATTAAGTAGGCTGCATTTTTAAGCTAACTTTTTTAGAGAACTTGAATCAAGTTGATCTGCAACAGATTCAGGATATATGTTACGAAAATTCTGCATTTTCAGTTGCATGCTAAAGTTATAATAAAGTGGATACGAAAAAAAAACAAAAAAAACAAAAAACAAAAAACGTAAAAAACGGAACAACGACAATGTAAATTTAATGCCCAAAAGTTTTCTGGTTGTTTCTAAGAAAAAGAAAATTATGTAGAAAATACTTTTTTTTTTTTGCGATACGAACAATCGATTTGAACTGGAGATCTCTTAGATTTATTAAGGAGCAAAGTTTAGTAGCTTAATGTCTGAATGTGGTTTGATACAGATGATCTAGGGCATTAATATCATAAAGATATTGAATAATTGATAATTGAATACTTGTGTATTATCTGTAGAAAAGAAGCAAAAAGTTCAAATCTAATGTGTTTTGTATGTTTGTGCAAAGAAAGTTTATACACATTTTTTTTCTGAACTTGAAATAAATATTTTGCTCTGATAAATAAGGCATTTTTTTTCCTTAAACGAGTAGCAACGAAAACCGTTAACTATGTATTTTAAAAAAGTTATCTTCATAAAGATTGCAAAAATACAAAAATATAAAGAAAAAAATCCCATTAATAGTGCACTTTAAGTTTGATTTAACGCACAAATGGAGAAAGAAAGATTTTTCGAACCGCTTCTTTTTGCATTTAAATTTTTCTTTCGAAAGTGATAACAACTAAATCTTAAAAAAAGGAAAAGAAAGAAGTCAAGAAAGCATTATTCTACCATTTCTGATTTCTTTAAACAATTTAGAGTTCGCTAAAAGTGATAAAACATTTCATGTGATTTCTTTTCTGGCAGCCACAGTTAATGCTTTTTTAAAATACAAAATGTTCACCCTATTCTGAAGGAAGTGATGTTTAACCGAAATAAAAAAAGAATCATTCGATATGAAAAATATTTAAGAAAGTTCCATTACCTTGTAAGGAAAGATTCCAAATTCATCGGAATAGCTCAGTAAAAAGTGCTAAAAATGTACTCTTTATGATATACTAACAGAAATGTATTTTCTTTTATTTCACTGATATTATGAGTTGTTTTATGATCTGAATATCGGTTAATATCCTTCACGCTAAATTTAAAATAAAAGCGAAGATTGTAAAATTATGGAAAATAGTCGATTGCATAAAGGATTTTAATTTGAGTGAGGCCAACTATCAATAGCAAATTTTTACATGAATAAGCCATTAAAGTCGTTGAAAGAAATTATGTCACACAAAACAAAGACGGCTACTTCTCAGCACCCGCACATATGCTGATATTTTATAACGAATTAGCTGAAATACCCGTTCTCCACACGGAAATGTTACTTATACGAAAGAAAATTAATATATAAATACATCAAACATTTATCTTCTTATCTCAGCAAATCTATTTTTAAAGGAACGAAAAAAATGTTAGATATTTTCAAAGCAAATATGCATTTGATGACGTTTGCCACTTGGGCAAAACTTCTGACGAATGTATTTGCTCTTATATTAAGTCGAAGTGAAAAACATGATCTATACAACTTAGTTTTCTTTATATATATATATATATATATATTACAGATTTTAGTGCCCTTTTACGTAAATTGTTTTTCCATAAATGTGTAAATTAATATCTATTTTAATTAGCTTCATTCTTTCATTCTTTCTAGCGTATCGTTGTAAAACGGCAATAATGGAGATTCTCTTTTTTGGACCAGCGTTTCTTCACCACATTCAACTTCGAATATTCTGCAGAGAGTCTACACTTGAATTGCGACGATGAAGGTCAACACTTTAGAGTCGCAATAAATTCTTAAATCGCAGAAATATTTTCCCTCATGAGCAGTTGCCATGTTCGGAATACGGCGTTCAATTTTTGGCAGTTTTAGATATTCATTCAGAGATATACAAACCTTAACAAACACCGAATTTTTAAAACATCACATGAGCACTGAATTTAGGACTCTATTATGTGCTTTATTTTTAGGCATCACGTGAAGATATTATAGATTAATCTCAGTGTGATTTTTGGTATATTAAAATTCCTTTTCATAATAATTTCAGTGGCATTATATGTTATTTGATGCCTTTTCATACAGGAGGACTTACAAACATCTCCAATTCCGCCATTTGATCAGAACAAACACCTAAGTAAGGTCATTTGCTGAGGTTTTCATTTGTTTATTGAACAAATGTTTAGCTCCCGCCTATTGAACAAATGTTTAACAGCTAATGTTTAACTTAGTAAACATAATTGAAAATCGCACACCATCCATCACTTATAACGAATATTTAGTATGAGTTACCGATACTGTATACTTTGACTAGGTGTACTGTGTCTGCACTACATAAGCATTTTAGAAATTTGTTATGTCCCAAATTGAATTTATTTGTAAACGCCCTATTCGTTCTTTTGAACAACACATCCATTCTGCCGTTAACAGCAATTTAAATTCTATCTGCAAGTCAAATGATCGCTAGTAAATACGATGTTTACGCTGTTCCATCAGTTGTTTACTCTCGTCGCCCGAAATGTCTGAATTTACCATCATGTGAAAAGCACTTAATCTCCTTACGCTAACATGCAGGTTCTGCAGTGTTTCACATCTTTAATGGACTATCAGTTAGTGTTAAAATCTTTTGTCGGGAAAGGAGATTACACAGGTCTACGGTATTAGTATACCTTGTAGGAAACTAAAAATAGAAGCCTTTTAATGCCATTATTTCTAATACAATGATAATTAAAACTAAATCATTTAGTTCACTGAATGTGCGAACTAATGGGTAAAGTTAGCTCTAAAATTCAAGTTCCGCTCAACGGCTTTATTCACCTAATGTTTAAGCATCTCTTGAATTCTTACACTAGGAAAATAAACATACATAAACACGAAAAAAATTTGAACATTAACATACTAGCGTTTTAAAATGCTCGTGAATTTAATGCTATTCTTGCTAATTTGTATTTTATTTACTACGCATCATTGACAAAAATTCGAGCACTCTTCCAGAGCCGTGACAGAGCAAGGCCGGCCCAAGGGTGGTGCGAATGTAGGCGATCGCCTAAAGCCCGCGCTTAAAGAGGCCCTGCTACTGGGCCATTTTTTTCTATCACATTAGACCGAGCTTGGTAGATGATTGCGATACATCCCGCAAAAAGCCGAGAAATAAAACTAATATGCACTAGCAGTGCTAGTAGTAACTTACATAAGCCATGATAGAAAAGAGGCCCCGCTCTTGCGCTCGCCTGGGGCCCCGCACGCCCCTCGGGCCGGCGCTGGACAGAGCCGACCTTAAGAAAAATCGAAACCCTTTTGAGAGTTTCAGCCGAAAATAATAAATATTATATAAGCAAGCAGTAGCGTAGCCAGGATTTTATTTCGGAATGGGGGGGCTGGGTATCAAATTGTAATCTAAAGTTCAATTGTAAGCTAAATATCAAACTGTAAGCTAACTAAAGGGTCCATTTCGGGGGGAGGGGGTGTGTAGCCCCATCAGCCCCCCTTCTGGTTACGCCCCTGTAAGCATGTAATTAATTTATGAAATCAAGTGCTATACAAGTAAAGTTTTTAGTTAGAATGACATTTGCAGCCGATTATTTTTTAATAAATTTAATGTACGTGAATCGGTAGTAGGCTCGCGGACCGGCACCAATTCAGGGACAATTAGATAGGAAACGCTGCCGTAGATTATACAGGGGGGGGGGGGTGTTAGAATAGTTAACCACTTCCAAAGGATCGGTGACATGACTTTTTTTTAAAAATTTCAAAACAAAAGGAGTTAAATAAACGCTATATTTTGATTTCTGTTAAGTTCTGAGTTGAAAAGTGTAAATACCTATTATTGAAGAATTACATAGATCAAATCATAGATATGGCACTATGCTAGAATTGTATGACCTGTATGCTTTACTTATGTATTTCTCAACGTGTATTTTTTTTAACTTGGAAATAAATGAAGCTGAATTAAAAATAAAGCTTTACTTAAATTATATTTCACTTTCTAGAGGAAAATGTAAATAAATGTAAAAGTTAAGAGCGAAATGTAAATAAAGCGTTATTGGTCCGACCGGCCATCCAATATTGATATTATGCTGGTCCGTTATATAATTTTGTGGTCGGACCAGGAGACCACCGTTAATTTCGAGTCCTGATATGCATGTTCTTAAATATTAATCCAAGGTACTTTTTAATAAGCAAGACTCCCACTTTGTGTGTCTTTAACCTTTTCACATCCTACATCCACATTTCAGGACACTAAATTTACTTGTATCCAGATAAATGTCCTAATTTTTGCAAGTACAGAAAATAACATTGTTTTCTTTCGAAAATTTAATAATCAGGATTTGTTTTAACTTTATATTTTTATTTACACGTTTAATTTCTATTATCAAAAGAAAAATTATTTAGTTCAAAGAGAAATATTTAATCAGGTTTCAAAAGGTTAAACAAAGAAATTTGATTGTTGCCATTCGCAATAAACGAGAACAAATGTTATTTCTTGAATTAGATTGTACCAACATAAATTATTTTCAGGTACTTTACTAAGTTTCAATATAATTTATTATCTGACGAATAGTTTATAAACACCCATACTTTGTGAACGTAAGCTAAATTAATTTTAAATACTTGAACTTAAGAAGACTTTAGTTTTAGAACTTGAAGCTCTGAAAATGGTCAAGAAATTACCAGATTCAAGATAAAAAAATTCTTAACAAATTACCACCAATTGACTTACTTATGTACAAATATTATATAGCATAGACAAATCAGTCTTAAATAATAATTTGAAAAAAATAAGGAACAAATAACTTACTCTAATTATTATAGCAAGGGAATTATCAATTTTCTGTTTACTGGGCAAAGATCCAAATAAAATTTCTCTTGCATGGAAAAAAAAGAAGAAGGTGTTTTTCTTTACCCCCATGTGATTTATAGCACAACACAGTTATACCTCCCTCCCCTCCCGTCAAGAAAAAAAATTCATAATAAAGAGAGATTCATAATATTTTACTCGGAAAATAGAAATCTTTAAAAATCGAAAATAATGAAAGTTGAAATGCCGGAGCGATTGTTTCACTTTGTCTTCGAACGGCCATAAAAATGAGACATCTTCTGATAGAACATATTTCTCGAACGTTAAAAACACATAAAGAAGAAAGCAGCTCTCTACCAACATTTGTCATCCCTTTCGAAGTAAGACATGAATATGAAGAAGTCCTCGTTCAATTTAGAACGAAGTGAAAGAGGTGAAGATGATATATTGCCGTGAGGAGAGAGTGTACTTTCAAAAAGAAAAGCACTCATTGATCATTAAGAGATTAAATTTATTTAATTTAGAATGTGTATGATATTTGCATTTGGGCGCGACATGAGATTTAAGTTTAATTCTTTCTGAAATTCATCAAAGAAGGCGTATGCAAGTTTTGAACTGTGTAAAAAAACAAGCTAACATAAAAATCAAACGTCTGTCAAATCAATGAATGTACAAAGTGACATTTGGCGATCAGCGTTTTAATTTTGATCCTTTTTGGCATTCATCAAAGAACAGGTATTCATGTATCAACTGACAGCATTTTCGAAACTTTTGTTTTGTTGTAATATATAGATAATTTAAAGACAAAAATTACTGTACAGAATAACAGAGAATATTCACCACACTTTTCGTTTGTTTATCCAGCAATCAAAACTCGAAATCCCCTTTCAAAAAATTTATTTTTATTTTTATTTTTGCTTACTTACCAGACATTTTAAATCTGAGAATGATCAAAAAACAAATTTAAAATCTTTACCACAGAGCCAGACGAACGTAAGTCCATGTATTACAATTTTCCGGTTAAAGCGTTCATCTAAACGAAATACCTATGAATGGGTTAAGTATATACAAATTTAATAATGCCAATAAATTTTTGCTGACTGATTCAATTATTGGCTCTGCAACCAGACCTAGAGTTCATTTCTTACAGTTTTGGTGCCCTCCTGAAAAGTTAGTAAGTACTGCGACTTACGTTAGTCTTGTTCTGAGGTACAGAAATAATTCCATAATTTCGCAAACTCTAAAAAGACACGCCCCTCGGTATAGATCCCCTGTGAAGATAATCGGCTGTATTCCCAAATCAAATCTAAATAAGACAGCTGTTCTCAACCTTTTATCGTCTCAACCTTTTAAAGTCTGCAAGACCATGTATCCCCACAGAGTGTGCGTCTATATAATCTCATTATGCCGACAAGAAACTGACTCTTGCATCATAGATAAAGAAGGTACTACCGCAAAACTACATCCACCAAAACTACAGAAAAAGCACTCAAAATACTGGTGTTAAACAATAAAATAAATAAAAACTTTGTATAAAAAACACACATAAAATGATACTTACAGCAAGATACGATCGTTTCGACAGATTGAACGAATTTTCAGTCGAAACGATCGACTGAAAATTCAATCCCTACATCTTGCCCCTTTCCCCCCCTAACATCTTGCTGTAAGTATAAACCTATATATAAACCATATGTGTGTTTTTTTTATGCAAAATTTTTATTTATTTTAAGATCGAAGTTGTGTCCAAAACTGAATGAATAGTTCGTAGTGTGATGGATGAAATTTCAAAAGAAATGGCCAAAATTTCAGCAAAAAATGAAAATCCTCTGTTTCATAGTCCAATGCAGCCTTTACTACTGCAAACTACTTGCAAAAATGCGAACTTTTACTGAAAATTGCTCTCAACTTCGTGTCTGTGTAGTGCTGTGTCACAGCAGAGAAAGAAAACTCGTATTAATTCAAACTCGTTTCGTAAATTGTAAACTGGGACAGGACAATTACTGCGACACGAAATGTTACGCCAGTATGACGTCCCAATAAACAGTTAGTGCAGTTGCAAATTTTACATTAATCCCGTGGCATCCTGTACAAATAAACGCCGTGTAAAATCATTATACTCCAGATTAATTTTATTCCCGTAAAAAAGTTAAAATTACTAAAGACCGACTTAATATATGAAGAATATTCCCCATAATTTTAAGTAAAGAAGAAGAAGATGATATTAACAACAACAACAAAAAGAAAACGCAAGTTCAAGAAAAAGAGCGTCTGGATTGATCACAATAGGAGATTAAGCTTACTTAATTTAGAATAATGATGATATTTGTATTTTGATGACAAAAATTTTAACTTTAATTGATTCTGGAATTGTCACAGGCTTTAATATTTTTAAAATGACATGTAAACAAGAAAAATGAGAAACTATGAATGTCTTTCAAATTTATTTATACACGGAAATGCTCTTTAGATATCTATATCTATAGCTTTATTTATATTTATATCAATATTGTTAGTAGTAATCATGGACCATTCTCACATATTAAATTTCATGTCCCTGGCTAAAAGATGTCTGTTAAACATGCCAGTCATAGATGTTTAAAATTTGGTTCAACAATCTACACAAGCACTACACTGGGCAGGAGTTTAAATATATAAAAAAGTAAAATTACAACTAAAATAAGTAAATAAATAAATAAAGCTGTAAATGTCATTACTAAGGTGTGTCCCCAGATTCAGACTTTATTGTTTGAATCGTTATTTTTAATAAATAAAAAACTTTAAAAGAAAAATAATAAATATCCAGGTAATTCCATCTCTCTATTTTCATTATACGTGGAGTTTTACGCATTTTGGGAAAGAAGCCCCTATTAATAATGCTTTTTTAAGGTTTGTCCCTAGAGGTAACTGTCAATACCAAGGTGTGTAATATTTTTTTTCTGTAGTTGTCCACTGAAAAGTACTACAATAGTTATTGGTCTGTAAAAATAAACGGACCAAAAGTTCTTATAAGCATACTATGTTTTAGTTTAAGTAAACAAACATTATTTTATTTTGATGTTTTTTCTCAAATTTATAGAGAGTTTATTAATTATATGTCATTACAATGTTCATTATTACTGAAATACGTAATTAATAAATTTAAATTGGTTGTAGGATTTATAAAAAGCTTTGGGACTACTTTCAAAGTAAATATTGCATTATTTTTTAATTAATATAATTTAGCCTTAAATAGACTTAAAATATGCCATTACCAAGGCTTTCTGAAAACATGAAAATAACTTCTAAGGGCAGAGTTTTAAAGTAGGGAATACTTTTAGACCTTAAAAAAAGTGCATACTATTCCTTAACTGAAGTTATGAGCATTTTATTACATGCAATAATTTAGGCTTGTATAATTAAGTTATTATTATGTTCAAAAATGTCATTACCACATCCCAGTTAGACATTGCCATGCTTCAATGAAAAAATTGAATATTTAATTAAAACCAGTAATGTAGCCAGAATTTTCTCTTGGAAGTTTAAAGGGTATAGAGGTAAAAAAAAGAAAGATCTTTTATTTTATTTTGTGAGTCTGTCACTTAAATTTTGGAAAATCTGAAAGCCTAACATTCACCTATTTGCTACCCCACTAGAAGAAATTAATGTAAAAGATCCTATTTTGCTCCCATAAAATAGATATATATGTCGGTCTTCTACTAACCGCCGTTACCGACAAACTAAACGCCCCCCCCCGACAAACTTGCATTAATCCGCCACTGTCTGCTGGTAATTTTCTCCATGATGCAGACATAAATAATTCCATTAACATAAATACGATGGGAGATAAATCAAATTTTGGTTGTTTTCTTTTTTTAATCAAAATTGTGCGTTTCCTCAGAATGACCCACATCACAAAAAGAGAATCTCTCTAGTGTTTATTAGGGTATATATGCAGTTGAACATAGAAGCATGAAATTTATCTATGTATACATCGAAGCATAAACTTGTGGCTTTGAATGACTTGATTTAATCGACATAAATGCATATCTGGTTGAGCATTCCTGCGTTCCTACATGCGCACATGGGCTTGTCCGCGAAGAATCGCAGCGTCTCTGGATCATAAAGTTTAGACAGCACTATAGCAATCTTAACCTAAGGCATTTGCCCCCTCATGTGACTTGTGGCAAGATCTCATGCTCATAATTCTTGTGCATTCAACTCTCCTCAGTTTCCTAAGGGACATTTGCGGCCAGTGCGCTCTTTTCCGTTTTTCATCGTTCTATTTTTAAGAAAAAATGGTAAATAGCTGTTCTGCATATGGATGCAGTTGTGATTTGTGAAAGGTTCTGGAAAAACAAATTAACAGGAGAGAGATGCGTTATTGTTGTTGTTTCTGATGCCCCCTGACATTCGCAAACGGCGGTGCCAGATCCCCTCGAAGGGAGCGATGGGAAGAGGGTGTACGACTTACATTTTCAGGGCTCCAGTGGGAGGAAGTACGATTTAGCCCGTGGTCCCCTAATTTAGAGCCAGTTCCAGAGGAGGGACCCAACCCCTGAAATCGGCACTCCCAGAGGTATCGTTTAACAATTTGGAGGACATTCCCAAGTAGCACAAATAATTCAAAAAACGTTCAAATTACGTTGGAAATACGTTTTTTGACGTTAAAAAGCGTGTTTAAAATGTCTTTTGGACTAATTGTGCTACTAGGGTTGGTGCCACTACCGATTTTACGTGCACCAGCTCCCATTAGCGTACACGGTCCCATAGTAGTCGAGCCGAGAGGAAGTTGACCCTCCCAAGCACTGGCCAAGCCGGATGCTGCTTCACTTGCCGTGTTTTAATGGGAACGGGACTCCATATTAAAGTGACCAACGTTTCCGGACTTAAAGAGTTTTCCCTAAGGATGTGGCGTTCAATTCTCCTTGTTTATTTACTGTTAGCTTTAATTTTAATTTATTTTAGCTTTATTAGTTTTCTTTCTAAATTTCTTCTATATTTCTCTTCTTTGACCTTTCTTCTTGTTTAATTTTTTTGTACAATTTTTGTGTTCTGCAACACCAGGGACAGTCAGACATTTGTACTATACATCTCGATATTCGTTTATCGTGTTTGCCCCATATAGGATCATCAGAGGTATATGCAGGCGTATACAGATTTTAGGTGCACCAGCTCCCTTTACCGTGCATGGACCCCACAGTAGTCGAACCGAGAGAAAGTTGACCCTCCCAAGCACTGGCCAAGCCAGATGCTGCTTCACATGCCGTGTTCTAATCATTGGTTCTAATGGGAACGGAGTTTAGCGCCCAGACCACTGCGGGACCAGGAGAGAGATATTTTTTTCTTACTTTGGAAACATACCTTTTATAAATGAATGATATTTCAATTCATCCACCAAGCCTCAGCAATATTTTTTTTTACGCCAAGAGGGTTTGTAATGCGCATGTTGAGAGTAAATTTCGCTTGCAGTTTACCCTTACCACTCGCCAAATGTGGAGATAAATCACAAGTCTAGCCTGAAGATCACTTCCTGGCATTTCCGTGCCACATGTTGCATAGTTAATCCTTGCTTCACATTTGCAACGAGCTCTGTATGGCGAAGGCTCTCTAGTACATTTCTACACTCTGCTCTGGCCAAATGATTGACGTTTTTGAGAACTTCTGCCTCCTATATTTTCACAGTTTTAAACCACACTATTTTTAAATATGGAATTTCTTTAGAAGATGTAGATGGGAAAACTAACGGAGCCTTCAAATAAATACGTTTAGAGTAAAATATTGCGGATTTTATAAGCTCTAAATAAAGGTGACCTTGCATGTTCCATAATGCATTAAAGGGAGGTGGGGTGGAAGGGCGCTATTAAAAGACATGCACCAAAGTATTATAACACTTTTATGATTTAATTATAGAAATGAATTATTCTTAGGTGCGCTAACAACAACTTCAGACATTTGTGGAATTTAGTTACACATTTCTTGGCAAAACACCTAAATTGCAGATCGCTTTCGTTTCGCAGATCGTTTTTTGTATGCCACTTCCTTCCCAGACTAAAAAGGAAAAAAAAGTAACACCTAATTTTTTTTTCTTTATTCACTCTCTGAAATAGATTTTCAAACAATTATATTCCGTGGGAACGTCGCCAAATTCGAATTTAATTTTCCTGCAGCTTTATCGTTCGTTTCGAAACACTTTAGCTATCTCAGAAGTTACGCATTTTTCGAAGGGAAAGAGATATGTGTTAGGGAAAAAAAAAATGGTTGGTTTTCGGAGTCCAAAACGGAATGCACCAGGCATCTGAGGAAAAAGAAAAAGAAGAAGAAAATTGTATATAATAACTCCATTTGCATTAAAACGTAATCTTTGAGAAACAGTAAAGAACATTAATGGATATTAGAGTAGGAGCACCGTGATTTAGTATTTACGTAAATGGCTTAACAGTTGGACATGTTTCATTTGCTATGTAAAATGGATTAAGTTAGCCCTTAGCTTGTTTCTGACGTAAAGCTATGCGAAATGTAAAGTCTTTCACCCATTGCCATATATGCAATTTTACATGCCAATGCTGTCTTTTTATACATCGAATTTCCACCATTTTCAAAGCCGTTATAGAAAGTGTAGTTAAGAAATGTTTCATCTATCTTATGTCACACAAAATTAATTTACGACAACTACAACTCATACATATGTATACGTGTGTGTGATGATGTAGTGAAGAATATACATTTTGCATTGCAAAAATTTCTCATGTGGGGGTTATGACCCCCCTAACACCGCCCCCCTTGGCTATTCCCCTGCAGGGTGCCTAAGCAGCACAAAACAAAACTTTTAGGAGTGATAGGGTGCATTTAGGTGACTTGGAATTATACGGAATGTAGGAATGGAAATGTCTTCATGCACTACTAATAATCACTTAAGAATCAATGAAATTTTCTATATGTACGTTTCATAAAAAATGGGCTTATGCTCCGATTATCGCGACATTGGAAAAAAAAATTCTAAAGTGTAAATTTTCCATCCAGATGGGATAGTGGCTAACGTGCCATTTTACTACTCTTTCGGTCCGGGTTCGATTCCCGAAATGGTTTTGGGTGTTTGTGATGTCTTTATTATGATGCCCGCTCATTACGCTCATTACGTGATGGCCCATTAACAAATGGCCATCACGTTCGGTAATCCACCCCCTCCAAAAAAGGGTTAAAGTGTCAATGAGGCACCGTTGTTAAATAATAATAATTTTAAAAAAATGTAAATTTAAGTAAAAGAATTTTTATGTAAGACACTAACTTGTCCAATTATAGTAGGAATGCTGATTATTAATTCTACTCGGCTTTCACAGCGATTATTTATTGGTGCATTCATGCACCAATAAATAATCGCTGTGAAAGTAGAGTAGAATTAATCTTCTTAATTAATCTAATAGTTGTCTTCAGACAACGTCAATTTCAACTCATTTAGGTGTACCCTACCCTCTGAATATTTTTAATTCCTGGTACAAGCTTCAGTAATATACGTCCTGTATAATACTGAAGTTTATAAATTACTACACTTCGTCGAAATGATTGAGACTGGAAATAAACAAACCACTGAAGACCATACTCTACATCCGTAAGTGGGAGAGTTAAGTTGTGTTGTGGCAAAGCTACACAAGGGCTATCCGCAAAAGATGGGAGAGTGACTTGGTTGATGGCCTTTTTAAGGGATTCTAATGCGTTTTCACGTTACATCTGGAGAAAAACGACACCAAACTCCAGACCGTTAGATTGACAGCCGTGCGATTGGCCAGGCCAGTACGCTGGAACTTCACACTTCAGCCTTTTATAATTTTGAGTGTCTTATCCATTCGCCCCTCGACGATCGCTAGCAGTTAAAGAGGTTTAAAGGTACTTACCATTCTGACGAAGTTTTCCATCGTGGTGGGAAACCTACAGCAGGATCGTAAAACGCCGTAAGCCATGCCACTGAGCCATAGCCTTAAAGGTATATGAAATGAAAAAAAGCTTAAAAGAAGTCATACGACTGAAATCATTTTGACTGACACCAATGACCTGTTTTTCAGGTCAAATTATAATTTTATTGCTTTCGTTTTAATTAGTTTATTCTTCTATTAAATTTTAGCCTTTTACCCCGACCGAATTCCATAACTCCCACCCCCCAGACTTTTTGAATAAAATTTCCCGCTTGGGGCTCTTAAATATTCTTAGATAGAGTAAGTCATATTGCCAGTAAAACTTCTAATCGGAAAGAACTAGTTGAAACAAATCTTTTGCATCACTTTTCTGTAAACATAAGTTGCTGCTTCATTCATTTTTAGTTCCTGTACATCAGTTTTCATGAACTTACATAAAGCATCAGATCGAGGCGACCTAGAGATTGCTGGATCTGTAGCCGCTAGAATTACAGGTTGGAGGAAGACTCCATTTTAGAGTAACGGAGATTTCGCCAACTTCCTACCTTCTCGTAATTAATCTTCAATTTGGCGCTTTTCAGAGGAATTTACAGTATGAGTACGCCACCACTTATGCTAAATGAACATATGGCTGGGTACATCTGACGAAGCTTAGTCAGAAGAATGTCGGCTTGCACCAGCTCGTATAACTAGGGACCTTAGCCAGATCAAGAAAGCCCGATAATGGATATGGAATGAGTTTTACAAGTGAAGGGTTCTCTACAAAAAAGATATAGCTTTGAGTATTCAAGTTTGTGGAAAACTGTAAAAAACGTTTGGGAATTCATCAGAAACAAACGAGACAGACAGCTTCATCTCTTGAGTAACATAAAAACGACTGGAGCTACGTCCTTTTTGTAGCAGAATTATTTGTTTACTGCAAGATAGTACATGTAACTCTAATTTTCGATAGGATGGATTTCGTTTTTGCAGCAAGACGACATACAGATCACCAGATCTAGAGCCCTAGTATTACAGGCTGACGCAAGCTTTTGAGTACACAGAGATTCCGTGAACTTCCTGCTTTAGCGAAATCAACAAGTCTTTTGGCACTTTTCAAAGGAAATTATTTTATGAGCACACTACCCCGCCAATGCTCAATAAATACAGCACTGGGTACAACTGGCAAAACTTAGTCACAAGGACGCTGTCTTGCATCAGCGGGTATATCTAGGCAGATCAGGCAGATCAATAAGACCCGCTGATGGAATTGGAATGAATTTCACAAATATCGGATTCACGTTCCTGTATTGAAACGGACGTGCTTTGTTGTTTTTGCGAGTTCAGCGTAAGTCCGGCGATATTACGCCAATTTTGTGGAAAAAACGACGTTTCCTCAGTGTTATTCCATTGAGGCATAAAGTTGAATAAAACAGTGAGATGTAATGGGACAACTTATATTCAACAAAATGAAAATTTTGATTACTTCAAAGAATATAACATTAAATTGTTATTCAAAGAATATAATTATTAGTCTAAAGACTGGGTTGAATTTATATTAGTAAGAAAGTCTTCCTTTGTGCTAGATCTCTCCCATAAAAATACGAAAACATTGTCGTGTTTCAGATTTTTAAAGTTGTAGCTTTGTCTTTTGTTTACTCTAAATTTGTCATGAAAAATTTTAATTTCTTTTTTGTGCACAAAAACTCCTTTTTTTCACATGAAACATGTCTATTCAGGTAGTAGTTGTAAACAAAATGCTTCAAACGCTTCAAATAACTTCTTACACTAAAGCGAATAATATTCTTTTCACGGTTAGATTTCAGTTCAGCTTCTTTCCTTTCTGCTTTCATGGCTCTTTTCTACTTTTTATAATATCACATTCACAACTAGAAAACAGGCAAAAAAATGTTTTCAGATCTTGGGAAAGAAAAATCTACCAGTAATATCTGAGCTATTATGTACGGAGGTTAAAAAAAAAAAAGCTGTATAGCCTGAAACATGCAAGTAATAGGCATCTATCTTATCGTGCATATAATCTCGATGGTCTAAATATATTTCACATTTTGAGTGTTAAAATATTTATATTTTATATCATACGAATATATTTCAGAACATGTTCCAGCATGTTTTAAAACTGACAAAATTCTGAAATAGCTTGTTATGTCAAATACCATAGAAATAAAATAACTCTTTATGTATAGCAGAGGAAGTGGAAACGAAATTCAACTTTTTAAGTTGATGCACATCAGTTTTTTCAGACGACACTACGTTAGATGTTGTTCATCGAAAAGCTTTTATGTCCGTATATTCGTAATATGAAGTGATTCATACAGTATGAAAATAATAATATGCTACCAGATCTTCGCACTAGAATGCGATTTCTTTAACTTTACATTTTATCCATTTTGTCAGTAAAATAAAGTAATATCCATGCAAGGGAATATCACATTCAGTAGTGCGGAAAATCTATTGCTTTCATGTGAATTAAAGGAAGATTTTCGGATCTAACTGAGACCACACAAGAAAAACTGTTTTATTCTGTTAATTTCCTAAGGAATTTTTTGTCCTAAAAATCCTCCAATAAAACTGAACTTGTTTTTAGAAAGTTCAACTATGCCTGTAACTGTTAATTTGATAGCGTGTGGATAAAATAAGACAACCCGAATCTTTAACGATGCATCTTTGTAACAATCGGGGGGAGGGGGAGCAGGTTAAATCTGTCTTGAAAGACAAAGCTAAAAATCTGGTGTGGACACCACATCTGAAAGTGATATACGGATAATCTTAAATTTTCAGTAATATTAAGAGTTTGAGTTTTCTCGTCTAATACTCGAGATATCACCAAGTTTGAAGATACTCGGCCAAATGTCGACAAGCTTGACGACCATTTTCGGGCTTGGACCGAACAGTGACCATCCACAGACTAATTTATTGGAAACCTTTTGAGTGATTCCGTAAATAAACTATCCGGTCGACTGCAATAAAAACATATAAAAACAACGAAATAATTCTAACCGGCCACCCTAAGAAGGATGACCAACGGGCGAGTTACATATTCTATAAATGTGCGTAGCTGCGTAGTATGTTATGAGTTGCATCTGAAATATTAAAATAGATTTTCATTCCTATAGATCTTTTACTTTCTAAATTTCAGCCCAGAATGTATTTCATACGATGAATCTGGCGAAGAAATTGAAACTATGTTTTTATAAGATAGATATTGCACGCACTAAATAGTATGAATATTTATTTTTAAACATCGATGAATTTAACGTAACGAAAATAAGAAAAATCTAAGAGTATCTGAATTAAAGGAAATTAGAGAGAGAGAGAGAGAGAATCTGTGAATATTTTAAATAATGTGACATTATATTGAAATTGTGTATACGTTTCGCATTAGCCATTCCCATTGCTGAATTTGCAATTTTTTCTTGGAAATATTCACCTAGAAATTTTTGAACTAATTTTTTTTTCAAAATTCCTTGAGAGCATCTCATGTATAATCTATACAATCCGTTCACCCTCTTTAGTTGCAGAACCTTGTTTATGGAGTTTAATTATAACCACCCTGTACATGTAGGGCATATTTTGTTTATAATGTATTGTTTATTAAAGTGTTGAACTTTACAATTTTTAAAAGTTTTATATAAGCTCCATATACCGCTGCCATATCACGAAACGACCACTTTTTTAGAAGAACCAATGGTGGCAGCTTTAAAGAACTTTCACTGTGCGAATATTTTGACCAGCTAGCTTAGTGAATGAACTATTTAAACTCGTATCTCAATATACTACTATAATCAAATTACATTGAAATTTAAGGAAGATTTACGAGAAAAAAATATTTTGGTGTTATAAGCAAAATAACACTATAAACCGATTGTATGTTAAAATAGAAGAATTCAACACAAATCCATGTAAATCTCAAAACAATCTCATCTTTAATCGTAAGAGTCTTTTTTAGAGCTTCTGAAAACTTTATTTTTTATTGCAGTCGCGTTCTAAAATTGTTATCGAATTCCACAGAAGTGCTGCTCCGGATTTTTTCAACGCACTTATATTTTTTCATTACGAAATGCGGTGACGAGAATGTGCAGATTTAAGGGCACTTTACAATGGGAAAACGTAATTCGCACCATAAAGAGTTTTATAGGCACCTGAAAAAAATACGCAGTTGAAGCTCTAAAACATTATTTTACACGCCTTAAAAATGATAATGCGGCATCTTGAAACAAAAATTCCCGTTCCTCGCGATTGTGAAATAGTTTCGCTTAATACTAAGTTTTAAAGCTTAAGCAAAGTTTTAATATTAAGTTCTTAAGAAGAAAATCTCATTCAAGAAATGAATTGTTTTGTTCTATAAAATCAGTTAGTATAACTTAAGCTTTATATAAAGCGTTCATGAAGAAAAAATTTTAGAAGATCGGCCAAATCATAAAATTTTGATAGTCTTTGAGAAAAAAAAAGATATATATGAGCTAAAACACTGAAAATTATCAGAAAAAGGGATTCAGCGTTCCCCATTTTTACTTCATTGCGCGAAATAAAGGAGTTATTGAGATGGAAAAAAATTTTGGTATTAAATTTTTGACGAAACAATCGATTCTACATTACTAAATTTACTTTGACAAGTTTCTGCAATACGTCTCAACGTGCTTATGCATGCACGATCGATTTTGAACGAATCCAGTTTTGTGGGACTGAACTAAAAAACACTTAGCCGCAGACTCTTAAAAATTTTGGATTTAGGACTACTAACTGTGACTTTCCAAGATCATTCTAAATAATTGGATAAATTCAGAACTATGAAAATGATGTACTTCTTTTACAAAAGTCCAACGATTAAATGCATTTTTACAAAGCAAGGTTCTATTAATAATGTACTCAAATTGCATAATTAATTCGGACACGATATTAGAAGAGATGACTGAATCAAAGCTTAAATATCCCTGATCTTATCTAGTACTGTTTACTAAAATTTACTAAATTAAGTATTATTTTCCTTAGGATGAGTTCAGAAGATGGGTTTTGAACAAATTTTCTGAGCCTTAAAAGTATAGAAAGATTGTGAAAAAAGAAAGAAAATGTGTGTTCGTTAGAGCCTGGATCTCCTGTAATAATCACTGTTTGGATACACCTTTAAACTATTCAGGATAAAAAGCGAAATAACAAATTTGGTCCATATATACTGATTTCCAAATATTAAGGAAAAATCACAAAAATAGCGATAACTCGCCCAAAAATAAGCCAATTCGTATTTAATTGGAATAGATTGTCAAATAAAAGTTGCTGAGTAAAGCTGTATTATGCAAATTGTGATGTTGCAAAGGGAATAAAAAATTAATGCTAGAAGCTTAAAAATTGCATGTGTGAGAGAGCAAGCCTGCAATTTTTACTGTGACTGTAGCATAAGAAATCTAGGAAAGATAATACGTAGCGAAGACCACTCTAACCGGCCACCCTAAGAAGGATGACCAACGGGGGAGTTACATATTCTATAAATGTGCGTAGTTGCGTAGTATGTTATGAGTTGCATCTGAAATATCAAAATAGCTTTTCATTGCTATAGGACTTTTACTTAATTTCAGCACAGAATGCATTTCATCCGACGAATCGGGTGAAGAAATTGAAACTATGTTTTTATAAGAAGGAGACCAGGGCACCGGACATAATTTGCCCGAAGAATTATTGCGATGGGGCGCTATTGGGAGAGAGAGAGGAACAACAAAGTCAGACATAAGAAGTCAGATGGCTAAATGTCAGTTCTGATGTTCACAGACCTTGGAAGCAATTTTTACTACCAATTCGGCAACCAGGAGCTTCAGCCAAGGGCATTCAGTTACGACCAGTGCAGATGACCGATATTTTTTCGTTATGCGCATGAAAGAAGAAAGAAATCGCAACTCCGAATAAACTCAGATCTTCCTTTGCTGCTTCGATCAGAAGGTTAGTGTCAACGTCAACCGTGCATAGGAGGGTTCACGAAAGTGGTCTGTACGCGAGGCGACCAGCCATTTGCGAGCCATTCACGTCACGCCTCAGAAGGGTACATTTGAGTTGGGCACATGAACATATTCACTGGACGGCTATCAATAGAAGGCTGGTCTCTTCATAGATGAATCCATGTTCAGTCTCCAAAGTAAGCGTTGTTCGATTTGGAGAGAACCTGAATCTCATTATCATCCATCAAACATGCTAGAAAGACATTCGTACACAGGAGTCAGTGTCTGTGTTTTGGGTGGAATTTCTTTGGGTAGAACCACAGACCTCCATGTCTTTCCATGTGGAACCGTGAATGCTCAGACCTAGAGATGGCACCCTTGATGTTTATGTGTCTCCTTGTGTCATTGCAATACATGATGATTTCCCGATTCAGGACGACAAAGCTGGGCCGCATAGGATAGATCGTGGATGATTATCTTCAGTATCAAACAATTTAGAGCATGGAGTCGTCAGTTTAATCATCAGACTTAAATCCTATCGAGTATATCTGGTATGCTTTAGAGAGACGTATAACTCCTGTCAATCCTCCTTCTCAGACTCTTGCCACGCTCGCAACTGCTTTGCAAGAGCAACGGCTGTCTCTGCCAGCAGAATTGATTGACTGCGAAATTGACACCATCACATATCGCAGTAGGTGCTATATTTGTACTAAGGGGCCATTCATTAATTACTTAAGGATGATTTTGGCCATTTTTGACCCCCCCCCCCTTCTTATCTCCATGTAAGAGTACGGACTCCCTTTCCCCCTTCTTGCGTAAAATGTTATCTACTTTTAGATAAGGATTAACTGCACCAAAACTCATAATTTGGCGTAAATCAAAGATTTTTATTTTTTAAGAGATAATTTAGGGTATATCATTATATCATTACTACTTTTCGGAAACTATAATATTATTATCAGTTAATTACCTAGTCTTTGGAAAATATTTATTGTAATTAAAAGCAAGTTTTCAAATAATCGTAAAGTGAGAAACAAATGAGTCAAACCAACTACAAATGAATAATATTTCGCGCTGAATAAGGAACGACTAGAATTGGAATAATTTCGTTTTGACGGACGGATACAGATATTAAATAAAAAAGAGTGGGGGCTGAAGCCGCCATTTTTGAATCTGCATAGAAACTCCGTTGGATTTTCATAGTTGTGAAATGACGGTAGTTTGAGTCAAATGATATGCAATTATGACTAATCATTCATTGCTATTATTGCTTGATAATAAAAGGAATATTTTTTTTGAATTAATTGAAGTAAGATTAATATACGAATAGAACGTAGAATAATTTTTATTTATAAACTTCAAAATGTGTAGAAATAGAGACATTATATATTTTGAAAAATCACTATGCAATACAAAGTTTCTAAATGAAAAAATGTATAAATAAAATTGTACATTAAAAAGAAAAAAATATCCATCGAATATACATCACTCAACGTTGGAAATCGCACATTTCGACTTATAAAATATTATATAAGAATAGCCTTTACCACCCCCACCCCAAACCCCCAGGTAAAGGCACGTAGAGATATTGAGACAACCTCCCTCCTCGGGCCCCTTACGTCATTAATGAATGACCCCCAAGAGGATTCATATTCCACGTTTTGAAGGCATTTTTCCTATACCAACTTGAAACATCCGATTTTTTGATTTTATTCATATCTGCGATGTCAAACTAATGCGTGCTATGTTCACTTTTCGGAGATTTCGGCATTAATGACTAGTTCATTAACCAAATTTTCGTATAAAAAGACTGCTATGTGACTCTAATGACTAAGACTAATATGGTACAAAGCATTTTACTTTATATAAAATTTTACAGGAGAACGTTTTTATTCAATATCTCATACTTTTTGAACATAGCAGATAATGGTTTCACAGCGACGATATGCTGATTTCTATAACACCTTAAGTGTCTGGTAATTTCTTTTCAAGCAATTTTATAACTTACTATCTGCAGTATATCTTGAGTCAGTTTCATTAAATTCCATAGGTAACTTTTTGAGTAATCGTCACTTTTGTGATTTTTTCTTAATTAACGAAACCAGTGTACATTCAACGGATAAACCACCTGGTAAAAAGGTATTTTCTTTTTGAATGTGCTAAATAGTAAATGTGTTTACATGCTGCTAACGTCACAAAAATATGAACCTATTGTGTAAAAAAAAAATGTGACTGCATATAGTCAAGTATCCTACTTTCGTCAATATATATTGTGTATTTAAAATACGTTTAAATGTTATATTAAATAAAAGTTTAACAACTTTGTAAAATCCGCAGATGGAAGTTTTGGAAAAATATATTCTTGTTTAATAATCGCTTACCTTAGCACGTGTTTCTTAATGGAGGTGATGTTGATGAATTTCTACATATAAACTACCTTCGACCGGATAAAATTACTTGTTATTAAAAATAGATTATACAATAATCACAAAGGATCCATAGTCAATAAATAATAAATAATATTTCGCCCCTAATCGATCTAAGGGTTCATCGATTCTAGCGTTATTTATAGATTAACAATAAACGAAGAATAAAATATTCAACTGAGCCAAGTGATTCCCGACTCATATGTTTTCCATTAGCCCGTTACAGAAACTGAAATCTAATGATCTGTGGGGGCGAATTTAACGAGAAATCAGGCCCGTTTGAGAATAATCTGTAATTATTTAAAATGTGACAAGCTATCTAGGGAAAAAAACGAGAAAATAGATTTCAAGAATATTTAGAAGACGCTTAAGGAATGTTAAAGAGACCGACTATTTCAAGGAAGTTTGAAGATTAACTTTTATTATTATTGTTTTTGTATCTGTGCTAGAAGGACAGGATTTAAAATGTAGAAAAAAGAGTGTTTTATAGTTATTTATTTTATTATAATATTTTTTTAATGCCAGCGTGTTTTCAGAATGATGTATGTGTCTGCATTGTGTTTATAGAGTGTTAAATTTTAATATTTGCATGAAGTCGAAACTATTTTATTTTAAAACTTTTCATTTTTAATAGCCTTTAATTTTCAAATGGTTTTGGTCGTAAAGTAAATGTGCGACAAGAAAAATAATTAATTAATGCTTGATTTCAAAATTTCGATCATCTTTGTAAAATTGTTTTTAAATTACATGACTCTTTATTTTACTTACAGGCTTTATAATATTCCGCCTCGTTTAAGGTATGTTTTTTACGATGTTAAAATATAGATGTGATCGTAAATTATTACAGAAAGTAATCCAGGAAAAAATGATGATAAAAATAACCAATATTTTTGCTTTTTTTAAATGCGTTTTAATCCAAACGCAGAGTGAATATCCTACAATATTTCTAGTCAGGCTCATCGTTTTGCTAAGAACCTTGTCCCAATTTGTCCGTAAAAAAATATTCGGGTAATGTGTGGTAACATTTTTAAAACTATTTTTTTGTGTTTCCAAATGCAACACTGTGCAGTAAAATATTAAAGAACAAGTGAGGTTTTTACCTAAACTATTACAAGTGAGAATTAATCTAGCATTCATATTATTTTTTAACGTGTAGTAACTTAATGACCATAATTAATAAAAGTTCGTATTTTGAATTTTCAAAAACTTTTTATGTTGTAGTCATTCAGCTCTCTGAGCGTAGTGTTTAGTCATAAGCATGGAAAAAATAGGCGGAAGACAGTTATTTTAGCTTAAAAAGAACTTCAAATATTTGTTAAAGCATTTAATCAGTTTTATTACAGATGTAAGTAATTGGCTGGTTCAAATGTAGAAATACAGTTTTTTTAATTTTAAGACATAATTGTTATCAAAGATGATCACATGCTTTATTCAAATGTTGGACTATAAATATTGAACTCACATATGTGTTTCCATTGTTGAAGACATTGCTCTTTAAAAGTAGGATTGCAGGTTTGCATTCATGTCGATTTTGTTGTTCAAATTCGATTAAAATTCAAGTCTATTTTGTTGTTCAAAAGTCAGAGCATAGGTTTACAATCAAGGCATATGTTTGCTTTCAATCTTGAAAACATTGTTACTGAAGAGTATTATTGCACACTATATTTATTTTCAGGTAATATATTTCAATTCAAAATTGAATGCATTTATCGTTCAAAAATACGACTATTCGTTTATATTTAAGCCATGGATTTGTTTTTAAAATAGAATGCATTATTGTCCAAAAAAAAGTTAGTTTATTGCTTTATGTATAAGCCATATTTTTGTTTTCAAAATTGAATACGTTGTTGTTCAAAAAAGTAGGACTATTGATTTATATTTAAGCCATATATTTGTTTTCCAAATTGAATGCATTGTTTAACGAAAGTAGAAATATAGGTTTATATTCAAGTTATACATTTGTTTTCAAAGAGAAAGCAATGCTATTTAAAAGTACACAAACACAGTTGATACACATGTTGTATATTTATTAGACCTATTAGTGATAATTACATAACAAAATCGAACAATTAAAGTTCAGACGTATTTTAATCAATTCCAAATTCTGCACTTAGCGAATAAAAACTACGGAAGCTTAACATATAGACTAGACGATAAGCATTTTGAAAATATACAGGGTGTCACAAAAAGGTCGTAACACGTACTAAAAAATATGTTCAAAATAAGGTAGGAAATAATACTACATTAAAAAAAACGATCCTTTCACTAAATTTCAAAAAGTGACACTTTTCAAATTTGTATACCACTCACGTACAAAATATTTGCCAATTAGTAAAATGTGTCACATAGAAAGGATGTGCAAAATTTGAAAGTTATATCCAAAAAAGAGTAGGAGATATGAAGATAAATATAATTTAAAAAGAGTAACTTCTTTTAAATTAACGAGAGGACTTTTTTCTTAACGTATCTGTTTTCCTACCTTATTCTGAACATTGTTTTCAATTTTCACTGTCCACATACCTCTCATAGGTAAAGAATTGAAGCGGGTTACCACCTTCTTGGGATACCCTGTATATTCCTGCGTTTGACATTAGTAACACCATTTTCACTTTTTCATAGAATCAAAATGTTATCGTTTGACAAGCTATCAATCGTTTTCTGTAACCCTTTAACTCGCAGTGTTCCCGCTCTGGGAACACCAAACTCTGACGTTTTGACTGTTGCTAGTCACGAAGAATAGATTTGATTTCTATAAAAATAGTTGCGGGTGACATAGCTCCACGAGAATCCTTTCCTTCTTTCCTCTTTAGCACGTCATTTCCCGTAAAAAGTTTTCACGATTATTTTTAACAGCACTGACATCTGCTGGAAAATGGAAGAATACGAGAACAGCTGGATAGATTGCCCAATGCTGAAAAAAGGGCAGCTGTTGCCGACTTAACTACCAGCAAGATGATGGACGATCGAAACGTTCATCGCGTGCCACAGCTCTAGAGACCCTTTTTTGATGGCAGCTGGCTGTGCTCAGCTGTCGTCAGAAAAGGGGTCTCTAGATCTGTGGCACGCGATGAACGTTTCGATCGTCCGCCATCTTGCTGGTCGTTAAGTCGAGCGATGGCAACGGCTGCCCTTTTTTCAGCATGGGAAAGGGTTGCGTCTCAAAGGGTTAAGAGTTCAATAACACATCCGAGATAAGTCATGAAAGTTTCTGAGATTTTACGTATAAAAAATTTGCTTCCGAGAAAAAAGTTTGAAGTTTTTTCATGGCTACCCATTCAATATTCCATCCTCGAGCCGTGAATGAAAAACGAAATATTCCAGACCTTTCAAAAGTCCGTTGAATAAACTGTAACTCGATAGATTTATTGAGCAGTGGGAAATGCTATAGGAAATCTAACTATTAATTTCGATGGGGGTGTGTGGGGGCTTTCCTTTTCTGCGCCCATAAAAGAGAATTGAATGTGGTTGCGTTTAAATCACGAAACTTCGGAAGTATAGATTTGTTTCGAGAGTGCAGGTGTATTTTAAAATGGCAATATTGGATAAAAAGGTGCTTTGTTTTTGTAAGAGAGGAATTTTTTTATTTATGAACATATTTGGCTTAAAGAGCGAAATTTTAAATAAAGATGAAAATATCATGAATTAAAAATTTCCTACATTTTTAAATCTGTAAAATTAAATGGCATCTGAAGAAGATACCCGCACTTAGAGAATGAAAGAAGCTGCGAAGTCCCATATAATCCTATGGGAAAAACTATTTTATCTAGAACGCCATGGCTGCAGATAAGGAAGGGCAAGCGGGGCACCAGCTCCGGGCGTTGTGCATAGGAAAGCGTCACAATCGAAAGAAGGAGGCGCCAAAATTATAGTTTGTCGTGGGTACCGTAATCTCTAGTTGCAGAACTGCATTGCATGCGCCGTTATTGATATTTTGTCCCCCCCTTTACCGTTAAACTACCGGTCCGACTTATAATGTGCTCATTATAAAATTTTGATTTTTTTTTTCAGATAATATTTTAAACATTCACTTGAAACTTGCAGAATCAGTTTTGCAAAAATTCACTGAGTATTTAAAAATATGAGGAGAAGAAAAAACGAAATTTCTGAAAAGGCAGACGGTACATTGTGTCAGTAGATAGACAGTAGAGAGAAAAACCGAAGCAAAATATCGATAAATTTTGGGTACTATGAGTAAAACACGTTTTTTCCGTAGGAGTACATGGAGCTACGCAACTTCATTTCGACATCCAGATATCCCCTTTCGCATTATTTTGCTTTGAGTTTATAAATTGGCTTTTAAAGTATTAGGTTGTAACGAAAGTATCCCGCCACCGCAAATATGGTCTAGGCAAACAGTTCGCGTTTTATCATATTTTGTCAAACTATTTTTGGACTCCTGAAAGAAAGAGACTTGTTTTAGAACTCTGTGTTGTGAAAGGTAAAAAAATACCGTTATCATTAAGTACAATGTGTCTGAAATGGAACTATCACGCGACCAAATTGGAACCAGCATTTACTTCCAGCTTTCTTGCAAAAAGTCAGTTACAGAATATCAATGAGTTAAATGTACAGCTTTAGGTACTACTGTTGAATCATACGACAGTGTGAAAGTTCGATATTGTAAGTTCAAAAGCAAGACTGTGACATCCAAGAAGTAGAGCGCTCTGGCCGGCCTATTGATGTTGATGAGGGAGGGTCGCCTGCGAGAACTTGTGGAAGAAGATTAGTATTCAACCACTCTAGAGCACTTTTGTGTCATGTTCATTAGACGTGCTATGCACCCGATAAACTTAATGTGCAAGTTCAATCGCTGGCCGTCGCCGCATGAATTGATTCAAGCAGGTTTGATGGAAAACTTTCGTTACAACCTGATATTATGTACTGAAATACGTTTATTGCTTTATAATTTGAAACTTAAAATTTATCAGCAGCTTTAGATTACCCATTTTTTAGAAGTTATACGATAACTACACTCAGTTATCATAGAATCCTACCGTCAATGGCCATGAAGTATAAGGTATTAGATTATCAAAAACTACTGAATGAATTACATGTGCCCATCGTCCACTCAGATACAACCATCAATGTCAGACATCACAGAATTCTGAAGAGGAATGATTACTGGCTCCCATTTATTTGGTGACAAGGGCACAGAGATATGGAACGTTGTAGGTATGGTAGGAGAACAGTGTTAGCTGTTAGACAGTATTAACGAAATGTGGTAAGATGACATCTGCAAATCTCAGCAGTGGACGGAATCCTAATCGAGCTGACAGTATTAATGAAATTTGGTGAGACGACATCTGCAAATCTCAGCAGTGGACGGAATTCTAATTGACCTGACAGTATTAACAAAATGTGCTGAGACGACATCTGCACATCTTAGCAGTGGACGGAATCCCAGTCGAGCTAACAGAATTGAGATGCCATTAAAACATGGTGTGATCAAGAACCACTAAGTGATGTATGATCCCCATTTTCACAAAAACTTTGCAAATGGAACTTCAAGCTGTAAAATAACAAAGATTTGATTGATAAAAATCTTAGTTATCAATCAAATTATTTCATTTTAAAGATTTTTTTGAGCTGTAGACGTAGAAGTAGGTATTTGTTAGAACGGGGATACTTCTAAATATTCGAGATTCTCAGAAATTGTCAAAGACCATCGAAAGGATTTTTGTAACCACGTGTTGAATTCTGCACAACGTACAGCATATACGCAGTGGTCTTTAGTAGTTAGTCGGTGCTGGATTTCACAAACCCAGTGGTGGATTTCTTAAAAGGCTAGCTAAGCTATAGCCTACGACTGCAAATTTTCGGAGTCGGTAGAGTAGGCGTTGCTTTGGTTCAGTCTGTAAGCGGTAAATCTGAAAATCTGCTTCTGCACAACCCCCCGGTAGTTGAGCAATTTAATCCCTGAGCGTGTTGAAGGTTCTTTTGTAAAATGAGCTGCAAAAGAATGGAGTTATAAGGACTATTTTTTCAAACAATACTGAGTATGGGTAGGTCAAGAAAAATTAAGGGTCCGTCGTCAGATGATCTTGTATTTAGATATTTATCGCTAATTAAGTGTTATTATTATTACGATTCTTTCTAAACGTAAGGAGATGCACTTTTACTATGCGAGTAGGACTAGAATATTAAAAAAAAAAAACCTGACTTTTGTCTGAGTGATTAATTTGATAATGCACCCAATGTCTTAATTACAAATGTTCAATTATCGTTGCCTATTAAAAATACAGGTTAGGCTTCTTCCAATGAAAAAATATATTTATCTCGTTTCAATTAAAATTATTGTTTAGTTTGGACTTCAAAATTAAATATTTCACATTTATAGAGTGATTTTGAATTGGAGAATGAAAATGTCTACGGTAAGTTCTAAAAGGGATTCTTGTGATACAAATCTTGGCATATAAATGTTTAAAGAGAAAATAAATTTAAAAGTATCAAGCCTTGCTCTTCATATAAAATAGCATTCTTTTGAAAATTACTTTTATTTAATATATATATTACTAAAAGCGATTTGAAACATACTAACACTAGAATTTAAAATTATAGCCCTTTAACAAAGTACTATGACAAAAGGGCTTTAAAGCATTTTATTTAAGTAATTAAATTTTTTGAACTATATATTTCACATTATTTAATCATTAGATATGCAGTTCTGGTGGGAATCACAATCCTTTATATATTAGTAAAGAATAAGAAACTTTATATGATACATAACACTTCTCTAATTTAGGAATGGAGAGAAAAAATTAAATACTTGCTAGATAATGTTCAGTATTGCTTTAAATTATTCAGAAAATCATGTTCAAAGGCTATTAAGATAGAAAAAATATATAGTTGACACACCATAACGCAAGGATAACAAATGATATCGTGCGTCGGTGTAGTAGATTAAAAGTATAGGCTGTCACAAAAAAAAATGTGGGCGCTAATTTCCGTGAATTATTTTCATGTCGAATTTTATATAGTGAGAATAGCCGTGTTAGGATATGTAATATAACAACGTGTAGTACAAAATGTTTACTCCTACCTTATCATTTCATCTGCTACAACTGAATATTCGAAAAATAAATATTCTATTTTCATACGAACTTACACGTAAGTGAAAAAAAACTGAACTATTTAAAATAATATATTTTATAAAACGTTATGCTAAATATTTTGTGTGAAATTACTCAAACAATTATTAGTTATTTTTGTGTGTGTGAAATTACTCAAACAATTATTAGTTTTTTGACATAAATTAGAAAAATGAACCAAAAAAAAAGATTGTTTTAATTCAATAATTAGAGGATTTCATTTATGCTGAGAATAATATACTGATAAAAATAAATATAAGATGTAATACTTAATTTGAATACATGAGAACGTCTCAAAATTGTCGAATAAAAATAGGGACAAATGTAAACAGACGTAAAGTCTCGATGCTTCTAAACAGTCAAGTAAAACAGGAAAGTTTTAAATGTCTCACATTATGAAAGTTAAACATTTTATTTACATACTGACAAGGTAAGAATCTACGAGAAATAAGTTTGAATAACGCCCGATTTCCGTCTCATGATTTTATCTTTCTGTAATATTGAGGGGGTAAATTAAATTTTTTGCCTAGGAAGTAAATCGGACATTTTTTCTAACTTTCGGCCTTATAGTTTCATTTCTTTGTGTAACAGCATCAAGAGTAGGGCTGGACAATGTTGAAATTTCCACATTGCGATGATTCACCTGCCTTACATCAGAATTTTCCGATACATAGAAGTTAAAATGCAGTCAAAATCATTAGTATTTATTATTTTTATGATACATTCTTAACAACTAAGCTTACCTATTAAACAGTGTCCTACGACCATTTTAATACTATACTAGCTGCGTGCCCGTTCTCCACACGGTAGGGAACGAAACTTTTTCTTATATGTATAATTCGATTTGATTCCAGCGATTTGGCATCTTAAAATAAGCAAAATGATTTGACTCTTCGCGTAAAGTTACTCATTACTTATTCGTAAAGTTAGTATAAGTACTGACCTGTGACCATTGTTAATATTATGACGCAAAAAAAATATGTCGGTGTCATTCACGATCAGAAAAGAGAAGCGTGACGGTTTTCAGTGAAAATTCCTAATTTTCAAAATGTCTCATTTCTGCATCATACTCTTTTTTAGATTTAAGTTATGCCATTAATGCCTTATGACTACATGAAGTGGAGAACCATGATACTACATGAAGTGGAGAACCGTTTTATTTTATAATTAAATAGTTGTGTACCCACTCTTCGCAAGGCAAGAGGAGAACATTTTCCTAAAATGTGATCAGAACTACTTGTGACAAAACAGAATCTCCAAGGAAAAAGAAAGTTCTGTTACAGTCTTTTCTGTTGAAACTACCGCGGGATATATTAACGCGACGTAGAATTACTTGATGTTTTGTTAGCTGTGATGTAATACGAGTGTTAAAAAATGAATAGAAGTCTTAGTTTCACAAAATATTTATTAATGCGGTATATTGTGGTTTGATCCATATTGCCTTATCATATCTACTTACTATTAATTATACTATCTTTTACTGATACCAATACAATATACTGTCGTTTTGCAACCGTTAATGCTTAATTTAAAGAAACGGTTTAGATGTAGGCGAATGTAGGCTTTTACTCGTTGGAGATTCCACGGAGATATACTATAGGAGTGGACACTCTTCATAGCTGTAATGTTAAAACTTTTGGTACCCCAAATAAGTTTCAATTATGTAAACATTGGAAATCTAGTGACGTGCAGCGATCCTAGCGGCAAAAGAATAAAGCATTTCCCGTGCTGATTGATAACTAATTTTACTTGTTTTTAATTTTCCGACCTAGCATGTGAACGAGATTATGAACGCGAGCACTAAATTTAAAATATTTCTTTCGCTTTTGCTTACATGGTTGCCTCAGTAACAAATGTATAAAAAAGATTTAAAAAATGTTCTATCTTAAGATTATTAAAATATTGAGTTTATATTTGTGAACGAGTGTGCATATCGTGGCTCACAGAAAAGAAGTTTTCGTCTGCCGCGGTATATATTTACATTAGAAAATGGTGCGAGTTCTTAATGTAACATGAATTTAACGTTTTAACATGAGTTTTTTAGCGGCAATTTAAAGCTGTGTTAAAATTTGTCACAGCATGAAATAAATGTAAATACTGCTTTTTTGAGTGTGATCGTCATTATAAATGAACACTGTTTAAATATTGCATTCACACATACAACATTCTTCTAAATTTACTACTATTTCTTAAAATACAGCTTTTGGGCAAAATAATAACACGACATTACATATATAAATATAATATTACTTCGCTACGAAATTATTGCCTATATTAATTACGAAATAACATTCTAAGACAATTAGGTAATTAAAACACACCTGAAGACAGAAATTATTATATATCACGTTCATAAGACTACGTATTTCATATTTTTTTGAAGTTCCGCTAATTCAACGATCTCCATTTACTTCGCCTCGATGGAAATATAAACAACCTGGATGGGCAGAAGCAGGAGATGCGCAGTTACCAAGTGTGCGTAGCGCCATCTGTTTGCAACAACAGCGTTATCCAACTTTCTAAGAGAAGTATACATTTACCTTCGTGGGTGATTCTTTGCAATTTACGCATTAGCATAAACGATAATTATTTCAGTTTATGGTTGCCACTAAATCAGCTCTCCATAAATTTTTACGCATAGTTCTACTCAGATTGGTGTATTTAGCACCAGGGCCCTATTATCGCACGGACAAATCGGGACTTTTCCCCACGGGCCTCCGGCTCGAAATGGCCCCCAATTTCAAATGCTTTTCTTTTTTTACAAAAAAATTTATGAAAAATAAAACAAATTTCATACGGGGGGCCCAAAATTCATCAATGCCCGGGGCCCCCTGTTGGTCATAATCAGGCCCTGTTTAATACCTCAGTATATTTCCTGCTATTCGAAAACGTGACCCGTTTAAAATCTCAATCGAAAATAATGCTAGATAATTCACTGGTGAAAAAACAGCATTCAATTATTTTTCTGGCAACGTAAAGTAAAATATAGAATTATTTCATGCGTGGCGTATGTTTTGCTTGTGGGTCCGTTATTCTGATTGAGTTTCGAAAGAGGTTTTAAACTTATGACATCAAAATCACGCACTTTTCACATGCGATAACTCAGTTATTATATCATAGCAAAGTAATTTTATTTATTTATTTTTTCAACTGGCAATTTTAATAATTGTTACTGTCTCCAAGACAACCAAAACGCAAGATATCATACCGAAAATTTTAAGCTGCTAATATTGAAATGAAAATAATTCTTTACTTAAAAATTCGTAAAAAATCTCCTAATTTATATTTTCCTCTGGTTTTTCTTTTAAAAGAGGGCGAAATGTATGCTCCGTCATTTGACAAAATATAAAAAAGTTATGACGGATAGAATTCAAGATGCAGCAATTTTAAAAATATTTTACGAAAGTCAGCGTCAAATTTAATTTTATTTGAAAAATTCCCAAAAATCTGCAAACTATGTTAGACAGTCCGAACAAACAATTTTTAAAATAAAATTTTCTCCTCTATCCGATGATGTAAATTTCGTTTTCTTGCGAGTGTAATTACCGGCGTTATTACGTATTAAGCGAGAAAAATCGCTAAAAATCGGACAAAACATAAAATAAAACATTTTCTAATTCGAATTTCGAAAAAATCGCTCCGAGGCGTGTTAGGATCTGTCCTAGTGAAGCCGCATGCAAAATTCGGTAGGTCTGCGACCAACCGTCTGGGCGCAATGCGATCCAGAGACGCGCGCAAAAAGATCGGTGGCCACAAACTTGCCTACCTACCTACATAGCTGCATACAATGTTTACTCTCGGATTTTATTATATAAGAAGATTGTACATTTCTTATTTCAATTTATATTCACTTCAGAAGCTAAGGGACTCTTGAATTTTAGCACCCCTCCCCAGAAACTACTAAGGTACGCCTAGAGGAATCTCGGAACTACTGATTTAGCGCACGTGCACGTATGTTTCACAATGGACTTCAGTGGTAGTTTGGAAATCGATGCTACAAACCTTACATTGCCAATCCTAAATTCAATAAATAAATAAATAAATAAAGATTTGAAATAACTTGTGAAAGATAATCGGAAGAAGTGACGAAAATATATGGACGAAATCTAAAAAAAAGTGCTCTAAATTACGTGACTTGAAAAATAAAGTTCGAATAAGGGTACTAAAATATACTGCAAGATAGAAATAAAAACATAAATGATTAAATTTTGTGAAGAGAAGCAATGTAAATTCGAAGATCTGCTTCGACTAGGGATTTTCTTTCGCAAAATTTTCTAATATAATGAAATGTCTAATATTGTATGATCTGTGTTTGACAAATTTCGAGAAAGACTGAGAGTTACTTTTACTCAGCATCGAAACAAAGGGAATACTTATATATATTTTACAAAGAAAATATTTGTATTTTCCTTTGTTTTCGAGTACATAAAAACAGATAGCATTTTATTAAAAATTCTCCATCTCCGCTTTACAATATTTCAGAAATTTTTATTCTTAAGGCAAGAAATAAATGTAGAAAAAAAATATATTAGAATATCTATTTAGAAATCATGCTATGTGCACCTGAAAACGGCAAACAACAGATTTGTGAAATATCCATGAAAAAAGCCTAAATATTTAATATTCTGCAATTTCATTACTATTCTCTTGAATGTAGTAATATTAATCGAAAAAGGTTATATTTTATATTTATGCTCAACATCTCTGTATTAAAGAAATCGTAAATGAGCCAAAAAAAAAAAAAAAATGGCCAACATTTATTTTAAAATAACAAAACAACCAGAAAATACTACTTTACTCAATAATTTCCGATTTCTCGATTTCAGAATTGATTTATTTTGGTCATTTAGTCTCCCGGTAGTATTGATTTGACGATTTGTTCTCCACCAAATCTTTCTTCTCCGATATCCATTGTACGCGTTTCCCAATATGGACTTTTTTCAAAGATAATTTATTCAGGAGATATAACGCAGAACTAATGAAATATTCGCCTAATATTTTGGTTGCACTGCATGTCACGAATTTTTTTTTTAATACAGGTACATTAGCTTTGTGAAAATTTTCTTTGTCGGCGGTTGACTCATTCGTTACGAGTCTTCAGTGATCGTTCCATTCCAAAAAAGAATTTGTTTTACATAAACAGAAGGAATGTTAGTCATCTTGATTTCGGATAGATGATAATTATTAATTTTTGTCTTTATTTTTTTTTCTTTTTGTAACGGATTAACCTATTCACATTTCTACCTTTCTGAACCGGTTTGTGTTTTAAGAGACTAATCTGTGTGTGTGTGCTATGACGCTTGATTCACCCGACCAATGCTGGGAGAAAAAACTAATTGAAAACTAATGATTAATATTTAATAACAATTAACGATGGACATTTTTCAGTCAGTAACACAGTTTACGAAATATTTAGTATGATCACTGACTAAAATTTCCAAAATAATCCATTAACCGCGATTAATTTTTTTAACCACGTTGCATCCCGCTAACCTTAAAAAAGAGAAACTGAATAGGGTAATTTCTGTAAAATACTTTTTTGAATTGTAAAAGTTTCATCTTGATATAAGTTTTAAAAACCTTAATTTACTTTGTCGAGAATTATTTTCAAAAAATCTCCAAAAGATTTAATCTTAAAAAAATACATTTGTTAATTGTTTTCTTAATAAATTTATTCAGTTTGCTTTCTTATAAATTAAGTAGCAGGTGATGCAGTAAAGATAATGTGTAGTGAATTTATAAACGTTCTAGTTGGTAAGAGGACTACATTTACCTGCTAAACCTAATATCTTGTTTTAATGTGCCAAATGCCTTTTTCTTGAATTAAAATTTACTAGTAAGTATTAGTAGTTTCCTAATTTCTATTTTTTTCATTAAAAGAAAAAACATATTTATATTGTTTAAACCCCATTTTCTCAAACTTTTTCTCTGGTGTAGCCCTTAGAGGATCTTGGCGAGGCACATTAACTTGAGACTAGCGAATTGGATGCTGAAGCAACAACATACTTTTCGAGGAGCACTTGCTACCGTTACAAGGAGTATTTAGCATTCCTTCCTGCACAGAAAAAAACAACCTGATTTAAACTGATGCCGTGCTCGTGTTTATGATCGGATAATGTCTGCCTATCATGTATTTTGCAATCACGATTTTTCCAGAAATCCTCGTTTAACTACTGGTTACAAACCACGTTCTAAACAAAACTGGGAACTTCTAACATTACGAAGAAATTTATGTTAGTATACGTGCCATGAAAAATTTTCCCTGTAAATAGTTACAGTGACCTGTGCAATGACACGTTATTCACAGTGACTTACTATATTGATATATAATGCAAATTTTTTAATAATTATGCTCGTAAATATTAGTTCTGTAGCAGACTCCGCTGCCAACAAACAACTCTGATATATTTTAACAGCCTATTTACTAGTTTCTCAAAGGTCATTTATTAGACAAGGGAGGAGAACATTAACATAACACTGGAACGACTTTAACAAGCAGAATGAAAGACCTTGGATGGATATTAAAGAACGTAATTAGTCAGAAAGTAACACTGACAAACAAAAAATAACGAATTCTGTCATTAATCTAGCACTTCACCTTACAGATATAAAAGATAAGAATTTCCAAGCATCGCCAAATGCTTAAAAATGCCATTGCATTTTTTTTTTCTTTTTTGAGGGAAAGTTTTTAAGTCCACGAAGAATCAGATGTAAGAAAACGCGAAGAAAAAGTGCAAGTGATTCCTATCAAAAAGTAATCAAACAAATTTAGAAGAAATTTTGCTTTTAAAACATCATTAGCATTTTTCTGCACTTTCGCCGTTACCAAGGTATGGCGGTTTTTTTCTTATCTCTTTTCGTAATCGGTGAAATGTAAAATGATTAAAATGAAACTTCATTCCTCTCTTCTATAATGAGTAAAAAAAATGCACTTTCTAGAACTTTTATTACAGCGCGTTTGAAATTTTTTTCGAGCAATTAAAATAATTTTCCCGAAAAGCGGCAAATTGATATACTTATTAACTTTAGAAAAGAAATCTAAAGTGATAAGTACGCGAAAGGCGAAATTAAGTAAAAAATGTATAATTAAAAGTAATTAGGGAAATTTGAAAAAGGCATTCTAAATAAAAAGTGATAACTTATTTATACGGAAAGCATTGAATAAAGTGAATCTCGAGTAAAATTTACTTCAAAATAAAGAGAAGAATTATCATTTGGTAAGTTTTATATTAAAAGTATACTAATATTTTTTATCTAAGCAATGTTTATAAAAAAGCATACCCTTGATAGAAATTTACACTCATTTAATGAAATTCCTGATATACTTGTTCATTTGGAAACAGTTTGTCAATCTTTCGAACCTTTGCACTGTGTGAAAATATGAGTTTTAAGATAGCTTCAGTATTTTAGCTTTAAATTTATTCAGTGCAATACTTTAATTAAAAAGATAAACATTGAATACACCTAGAAAATGTTACAATAACGGATTCGAGGGAAAAGTTTTTCTAAAATCACTCGTATTTCTCCCATTTTCTAGCAAATTGAATTCTCCCAACTTTTTATAAAAATTAAAATATTTTGCTTTTGAAAATGGTGTCCAAATTCGGCACCTGAACTCATGCTGTGGTGGCCAGAACAGTGCAGCTGGTGGCATAAGCATGCTAATTTTGCTCTCCGGATGGACGCGAGACGAAAAACTAGATCGGTCTCGTCTCGCAAAACAACTGCAAAGCTTTGTCTCGTCTTGTAAAATCCCTATATAAAAATTATAGTCTCGTCTCACAAAATCGCTATATAACAATAATAGAAAGGTCTGTCTCGTGCAACATAAAAGCTTATATCTCTGTCTCGTTCCATTGACTAACTTTGATATAATCATAAATCAATTACATATACATATATATATATACAGGATGCCAATAATTAAACTTGAAATGTACGAACAGACTGTAGTAAAATCTATGCAGCGGAATTGCATGAAAATGGGGCAATGGTTGGTTGGTGTCGTGTCCATGGGGGTGATCTATAGATGACCATGAGTGTGCAGAACACAGCTGGCTATCTGCTTGATGTTTTCGGAGTATTTTCGATGTCAAAGGGGGAGAATCCCCCGAGCTGAGCCAGAGATCTTAAAATGGCAGGGCAGTCAAAAATGTGTTTTGGAGTCAGTGGAATATTATCGCAATTATTGGAAAGATGGTAGATTCTAATGCCAAACCACCCCTAGGTAAAGACAAACACGGGCCGGGTACGGGTACGGGAATAATAAATCTGTTGTCAACGGGCCGGGCCAGACTCGTGTCCAGTTTTTTTTTTTCCCTACCCTTCCTGCAACTAGCAAACCGATATGGGGAAGTATTCAAATTTTGTTGCACTTGGAAAAAGATGTCATAACCATCTGTTTTCCTTTTGTATACCATTAGTGGCGCCAATGATGGCGCCAGACCGAGCTGATACAGCTATGTTCCGATTCCAGGTCGAACGGAGATTTCCACATTATTCTAATTTATGAATTAACATCTAATTAAAAATATTCCACTTTTCAGAATATATATGCAGGATATATATGATATAAAAGGTGGTTATTTTAATATTAGTATTAATTTAATGTAGTAGTTAACATTAATAACTTTATTTAATATAAAATGCCTGAAAAATATTTATTTATCGATCTATTTGCTCGTCTTTATATTTTTTAAAATTTCTCGAATTTTCGAATTTTTGTTTTGTTCTGGAAGTTTCGAATTTTATGGGCCCGTACGGGCCGGGCCGGGCCGTGATGTTTGTTTCAAATGCGTTACGGGCCCGGGCCGGGCCTACACATTCAAGAATCTTCGGGCTCGGGCCGGGCCGTGACTCAATTTTCAGGCCCGTGCAGGTCTCTACCCCTAGGTGACGTATCATAGCTTTACTGAGAAGATATAAATAACCGAGAAAAGTTTACAAAACATGCTCGATAGGATGCCCACCATTGCCTGCTACTATCTGGAAGCGTAAAATCGCATTTTCGTCTGTTCAAAGCAGCATGAACTGGAGAATGCTTCGCACGTGGCATTCTATGCTATCTTTAAGATCGGAGAGAGATGTGATAGGATCACGGTAGACCGAGGATTTGAGGTATCCCCACAGCCAAAAGTCGCAAGGATTCAAGTAAGAGGATCTAGGAGGCTAAGCTGTATGAAATTCTGATTCTGAGGATACTGTCGTCACCGAAATGACGGCAGAGCACTTGTTTCACACGACGAGAGATGTGTGGTGTAGCATAGTCGAACATGCGATTTTACGCTTCCAGATGGTAGCAGACAATGGTGGACATCGTACTGAGCATTTTTTGTAAACTTTTGTAGATTATTTATATGTTCTCAATAAAGCTATGATACGCCACCTAGGGGTAGTTTTTGGAACTCATTTTTTTTTTCTCGATAAAATGCCCATCATTTCATTCGGCTATTACCCAAGTTTCATGTTATTCCGCAGCATAGTTTTCGTTACGGACTGCTTTCAAATTCCAAGTTTGATTATGGACATCCTGTATACATACATATATATATATACACTGGCATTTTATTTTATCTTTAAAAAAGATTACATTTAGATTTAGACTTCTATAAACAATAATATTAAAGTAAATATTTAAACTGATACAATGCTTTTATTACTTCCAAAAAGTAAGGAAATACGATACTGAAAGCCTATAGAAGCGAACTTTTATCAAAACGTCTGACATTTTAAAAGTATGAGCTTAAGCATTCGAGGCTGTTTCATTGCGATTGAATCTTCCGAGAAAGTTAGCTTCTAAACTCTCCCAATATCTCATTTTCTTCTTTTTACAGTGCTAATAACCGAAACGGTTGTCTTGCAAAGTGTGTTATTTTATGAAATTTTAAATTAATTTTAGAATCAGGCATGTTCAAAATGTATATTTCCAAGAATTGTAGAACTGATACTTTTCACGATAACACTAATTTATACTTCGCTCGAAGAAGCAACAACTATTCTAAAAAATCTCGAATTCCTATTTCCAGTTAGGATATTTTATAGTATTAAGTACTTTCAAACGACTCCCGGTATGGTTATTTAAAGAGTAACCTGCACGGAACGGTTAGTGAATAAAAACTGCAGTTATAGAATAATAAAATAGTCAGGTTTTATCAACGTGTTCCGAAGTTTTGTTTTCCTTAATGGCATGAAAGTGGACATGCATTTGCATATAAAACTGCACGTGTGGAATAATTAATTATGTGGTAGTTATAGATACGAAGGCTTATTGGACTTCATCACGCAGAGTGAAGCAAAAAGAAAAAAAAAAGTCCTTTGCGTGAATACTAAAACAAGATACTTTGAATTCGAAAACGAAAAAAAATAAATAATAAAAAAAATCGTTTGATTAAACGTTTTGGGCGCCATCTTCTAACAAAACCAATATACTTAACTGTGATTTGGAACCTTGTCAAATTCAATAATTGTAAAATACTACAGACATTTTTCCAATATTTTCAGGATCCATTGTCTAACTATTCGAACGATACTCATTATCAAAAGAGAATTAGTTAGTGTAAGTCAATGCTGTTCGGTACTTTCTCCTTTTCTGAAAACTAAAAGAGATGCACAGTTCCTTTACTTCATTTCAGTGAATAGAATAATTCATTTTAATTAAATTTCAGCACTCATAAAATATTTGAAGTATGATAATCCTTTTCGAGTTGTCATGTGCAGGTTCAAGAAGTGGAGGAAAGAATATGTGTGTTAATGTAAATACACTACTGCATGCACCTATCCTCCATGTCTCATGTATCTGGCTCCAACAGTTATTGCTGTACGAGATGAATCAAACATTAAACATCAAATTAATTTCACTCCCTTTATATATTAGTAAATAAATATATTTGACAATAATTTTATTGCATTTAATAATGCTATTATGGTTAAGTGTATAAATGCACATAGCACTCTGTTACACAGGAAATTTTTTGCGCTATTTTATTAAACTCAAAATTTTGTTGAACGAACCAAAATTTTCATTTACTTAATAATTTGTTTTCGATCTTATGAAGTTCAGATGGTTCCGCAAGCTTGTTGAATTATTCTTAATGTTGATTTTACTGATTTTTCGTTAAAATAGCGCCATCCTAAATTTGGTTGAATCATACGGATTTTGTTAAACTGAACAAATTCATTTTTCGTTCACATTAATAAATGCAAAAGCATATTTTAAATAATAATTGATAAATAACTAATTAATTCTTCAAAAAATAATTTCTATATGGATGCAGAAAAATGATAAACATACTAGAAGTAATCCAAAACTTATCCAGCTGCTGCCAATTCCTTTCTTTAAGTTCTTTTTCTGATTAAGCAGCAGATAAAATTGGTTATGGCAACCAGAAAAAACACACTTGAGGCGATTGATGCACTGATAGCGCAGAAAAAAGTGCTTTTTCATCAGCTGGAGTCCCGAAGCACAAATAAATCTTTATTATCGCGAAGTTTACCGGTGAGGTACTGCAGTTATTTAAAAATAAATAAGTATGTATGAATTTCATCATTTGAAACTCCACTCAAATAGTTTTGCAAAATACTGTATTTACAAGACTGACTGCTCTGAAAGAATTAAAAAATTGCATTTAAGGTATTTTTTAGGTGGATGGCTTTTTAAATTTAGTAATTAACTAAAAATTCAATACAAGCTGGCGACATGATCTACTGCGCACGTTGAAGAACCATGTAAACACATTTGAGTGACACAAAGGAACCTCTCTTAATATATTTCAAGGGAATAAATCCGATTCTGAACACCAAGAAATTTCAATAAATGCATTCAAATTGTGATAACAGCGGATTAAATTTATTAGGAAAGTTTTCAAGTCTAGTTTTCCAGGGTACATTTTTATTATTCCTTTTTTTAATTATTTATAACCCTAGTTACACTGATCCCTGTCTCTGTAACAATGCCGGTTGTACCACTGCAACATAAAACTTTCACCACATTTACTTCAAAAAGACTAAGCTCTAAAAATTTAATAAAATCAACACCGTTGGTGAGTTCCGCTAAACATTTTCCACGATTATGTAAAAATAATATAAATATAGAAAATAATCTGCTTAGAAATTAAGCAGGTGTGTCGCACATATGATTCATCAAGAGTTTTGCACAAAAAATGAAATCGGACCGACCGGCTTAAGAATTTGCAAAAATATTTTAAGAAATGTAAGAGGACATACGACTTTGAAAATTTGAAAATCCAACTACGGAAAAACATAGCTAATACAATAAAACAGTTCGTTTAAAAGTGTTTCTGAAAATTGTTTAGATTATCGTCAGCATGAAGCCTTGACTAGAAAAAAATCAAAAACTTAAGTGGCAACAATATGATTCTGTTAAGTACAATAGTAAAAATAAAATATTTCAAGTTAGTTATTTAAAGCAGAGAAAGATTAAATGCATAGCGTGTAGACATTTGTTCGTCAAATATATATGTATATAATTTTTATGCGAGATATGTCTTATTTGTAGTATGTTTTGTGTTTTGTGTTTTACTCATTAGTTATATATATATATATATATATATTGGATCCCGTCATAACTACCGGAGGCTTTATCTTCTAGTTTTTAAGGCTTACGCAGTTGACATTTTTAACACCACCACAAGTCAAAAGGAAAAATGTTTAAAACAAGCCATATAAAATTATTTACATTTAATAATACATTTTAATATCTTTTTTTACTTTAAAATCAATAAAATCTGTATATATTGAAAGATGAAAAACAAAAATTTAATGATTTTTTTTTTTAAATCGTGTCATTCTGATCAATAAAGTGAATGGTTCTATTTATTGTGAAAATTAGTTTTGCTACTTTCTACCTTTTTTTCTTCTGTCAAAATAGTCTTCGGTAATTCTGTATACATAGATAATTATGTGAATACTAGGTTTAATGAGTTTCTAGTTTTTAAGCCACTAAGCAACTGCTTCCGATCAACATTATTATGCCTGTCTCATGTTTAAACCTATTTTAAGCTTTGCCGGATAATAACAGCCTCAAGAAAATTGGTGAAATAATCAGAAAAGGGCATGCGAAATCATCAGCAATCAATAAAACTAATAAAACTAAATCACAGTTCATTCTATTATATAAGAGACTTAATCCTGAATTTTAAGTTGAGAAAAACCAGCAATTTCGAGCATGATTCATATGATTATTTTGCTATTTTTAATATAAAAAGTGCATGTGTGTTTATGATATTTTTATATATGTACATAGAGTATACATATATAATTATGTATGCATATAAGAAACATTTACTGCATATTTTGTAATACGTATTATATCTAAAATATTATATTAAGATTGGTGAGATTTAATTCTTTTTTTCAAGACTAGATAAACTTTAATCATTTTACATGGCATTTTTAAGATCTTAATTTCGAGAAAATATTAATTACCTTAAATTATATATGTAAGCAAACAAATCATATGCATTTAAATAATCACGCAAAGATTATTTTAAAGGAAGATTTAGATTCAATTATATTTCTGCACAATGCAGAGGGAAAGTTTCTTGTAAAATTTAAATGGATCGTAAAAATTGCATCAACAGTATTTTGTCTAATAACATAATTATAAATGCAAAAGAAAATTTGTAAAGAAAACCAACGTATCAAGTGAATGCCATCTTATTTTAGGAGAACTCCGATTTATCTAGCTTAAAAAAAAAGCCGATTTAAGGTAGGCTCAACTGTTTGGGAGCTATGATGCCACAGACTGGGACTTAAAATTCATGAGTAGGCGGCTTAAATCTCATATTAATCATATAATTATCATAAATCATATCATATAATTATCATAAATCATATCATATAATTATCATAAATCATATCATACACATATCAGAAATCATATAAAATTATCATAAACAGCTGAATAGAATTTCATCTAGCATAAAGAACCAACATGATTACAACAACTTTCTTAAAAAAAAAAAAAAAAAACAAAAAAAAAAAAAAAACCGCAATCACCTATGTCCCTCCATTTGGGAGCTACAAAGAGAAACAAAGGTTTAAAGCTTACACACCACTTTTTGCCTTAAAGTGAAAAAAGAAAAAGAAAACAACAATCTAAAAGATCAACTGCTGAGCAAAGTCATAATTATTTAAAACATTTTTATGATGTTTCAAAATAAATAACCAAATTTTTTTTTGTTAAATACTAAAATACGTGTCGAAACGAACTTACTTTAAGTAAAGTATAAAACATATTTCTATATTTTAATGTCTACCTTACAAGTTTCACTTTTTACTTTACGTGTCATGCTATGTAATTACATACATGTAGATGCATTTTGTAGAAAACTTTATTCTCGTAAACCGATATTTAGTGAAACAACGCCCGTCAATATTCTAGAATCTTCTGGACAGAACTTATCTGCCTTAGCGGAAAAAATTTGCATCAGCCTAAGCAATCGTCAATATTTCAGCTCTGTAAAGAGAAAAGCAGCGGGATGGAAAATACTGTCACCACATAAAAAATCAATCAGTCTGTATTCCTGACTATATTTAAAATGTCTTTGATGTATAGTTTAGTCAGAATATTCAAGTTACTGAGACGGTATATGCAAACCACATTTTTAACATACAAAACAAGCTATAAGTATGGAAAAAAAAACATTTCAAGAATGCTTGATGGATTTTCTTTCTATCTTTGTAGAGGAAATGAAATAGTCTTATTACTGTGACTATCTCATTTGAAGAATTATGGAAAATTTTATTCCCAAGAAAATCATGAAAATATATGAAAATTCATAAAACAATAAGAATAATAATTATAACAAAATAATTCACCTACAGTCAAAACAGAGGTTTATTCCCTAAATTAACCCGTTTGGAGTATTTTAGTAAAGTTTCACAGCAGTGCAATCATTACTTTTGGGTTTTAAAATGTTTTAAGATAATAAAGGGAAATATTAAAAATATAATTTCGAGAAAAAGCAGAAACTATCTTTCAATACTAGGATTTACCTATGAAGTGACTAATATTAAAATTTCTTTAACTTAAGTTCTGAACAAGTTTGCAAAGAAATTCAATCTTATATAGAAAGATTAAAAAAAATTGAAGTTTAATGCCAAGCCAAAAATAGAAAATCGAATTTTAACCAGGAAATTTTATTTTAAAGGAAGGCAAACATTTTGGAGGTCAAACCACTTAGTTCCTGAATTGAAACTTAAGTTTTTAAAATAAAAGATTCAATTTTTGTTTTGATTTTTATTATATTAAAAATTATTGAAAATTGCTGTTAATTTTAACACATATTTTTAGAGTTGACAGTCTTTACTTTTTCAATTTATGCTATGAAATTACAAGCATGAGCATTACAGAATAACTTTTATGCTCATAAAGTGACATCTAATGATAATGCATCCGCCAATATTCGAGAAGCTTTGCGATAACATTTATCTGCTTTTGTGGAACCTCATCATAACAGTTAACGTCAATATTTTGGCTGTATAAATCGAAAAAGCATCCTATAAAAAAACATTTTCATTACAGGGGAAAATCAATCATTTTATTTACCTTACTGTTCAAAGGTTGGCAGATGTGGCTAAATTTAGCTAATTTTGCTGATTTCAAATGGTGTTGTCTAATAAATGAACAATAACATTAATTACCATTTTATCTAGCTAGAGAATATAAATGTACAAATTAGAATAGAGGGGGGGGGAAAGAGAAGTCCAGTTTCTCCATGTATTACAAACGAAACGTCGCAACTTTAAACAAAATAAGAAGCAATGCAATATACAGAACAAACAATCCCTCCGTGTGTCTTTGACACGAGAATACATATGGAAATACAAAAACTGGCACACATTAACTATACGATAACGCAGCCTCATCAGAGGGGTAATGACTAAATAAATTATTAAAAAATCTTCTTTCTCGTAGAGGATATGAAATAAAATGCATAATTGAATTCAACAAAGTATGTTATTACTTTAGTTTTTTTTTAATTTTTAAACGCATTTTCGTGACAGGGACACAAGAGTGGGAAGAATAGTTGTTCTGTATATTGTCTATATACGCGCAACATTATGCGTCTAAAATTAAAGTTGGAAAGTCAACGAGGGATATAGTATAAGTGGGTATTCACAGTATGGAGTAAACAGCGAGGTCCCCAGACCTCAACCCCATAGAACAATTGTGGAATGCTCTGCAAGAGCCGTTGCATGTCTACAGCCGCGAAAGACCCTTTATTCTCTTTGCATACAATCCTTCTAATACAATATATAGAACAAAATAGGCAGTTGTTAAAATAGGCGTTTTTTGGAAGAATGGGAATGGCTGCCACAATTGTTGATCAATAGCCTCATTAACAGCTGATGTGATGAGTAACAATGAGAGCTCGATGTAAAGATGGTATAGCTGTATGCGGTGTTCACACCTCTTATTAGAGTGGGACCGTGCACGCTAATGCCTACTGGTGCACGTAAAATCCGTCGTGGCTCCAATGTCTTCCAAGTTGTTAAACGATACCTCTTGGGGTGCCGATTTCAAGGGATTGGTCCCTCCTCTAGAATGGTTCCAAAATTAGGGGACCACCGGGCTAAAGTCGGACTTCCTCCCACTGGGGTCCACTAAAAAGGGAAGGCTCCCCCTCTGCCATCGCTTCCCTATCTGGGGGGATCTGGCACCGCATAGCGTTGTCAGAGGGCATAAGAAACTAGCACAACAGAAGTACGGAGTTATGACATATACTATTTTGACCAATGTTGCTATCATTTGAATATCAGCCTACATTAAATTTCTGTGCAAATATGTTTGTGACCATTTCCTGTCTTCCATTATTGCGTCATTTCCTGCCCTTCAGAATGAGGTTTCCTGTCCTTAAGTATGGCAGAGATATTACCATACTTAATTCCGATGCATTAAATGTATTTTTTTGTCGAAAAGATCTGATTTGTCTTGGTAACCTTATTTGTATTGGTAGACTTATCTTTGGACATCTGTGTATGTGTGTGTGTGTGTATATATATATGTGTGTGTGTTTCTATATGTACAATACATATAAAAATAAATATTCTCTCTAAATTCAAATTTTCTATTAGCTCCCTCCAAAATTATTTGGAGTGTAACAGCTTTCGTTTTTAAACAAAAGACTTGTCTTGGGACCTAAATTCAATAAAATATAATTGATAAATTTCCTCTTGTTGTCCGTCTCATAGTCACTACAGCTCGCAAGAATTTTCAGGGACTATGGAACCCAGGCATTTTAACAGCCAATAAATGCACCCCTTTTTGGAACATGTGATAAGCTTAAAAACATAGGACCCTCGGTAATAAAAGTGCAAACACCGTTGAAAGAGCGGATTTTTCGTGATCTCTGTAGCCTTATAAATCTAGGTCAATGCTGTTTAAATAAAGATAGGATCTAACCAGAAGTGTGGATTAATTTACGTCGACAGCCACAGCCCAAGAGCTTCATATTTTTGGGCAATTTATTTTTTTCGAATTGCATGTTAGTTATATTTTAAACACGTTTACGTCAATACCTGAAGCTTTCAATTCTGTTATTGAACTTAAAATTAATTATAAATTATTTCGAACTCCATGAGTTACATTTAGTGTGGCTGTTGCATGACACTGTAGTATTCAGTCTACTGATAACCCAGCTGAAGTTGTCAAAGTGTTGATACATTAGCGGATCGAAATCTCCATGAAGCAAAATTGTGCATGCTTTATTAATTATATCACAAGGTCTTTTTTCGAAGAATTAATCAAGGAAGATTGAAGCAAAATGTAAAAGAGAAACAGTGCCATCGGGGAAAGTGAAAGTAATCGATACAAAAGTGTTTGATGTGATTGTAACAGTACCATTTTAATTAATTAATGCCATTTTAATCAATAAGTAGTTTATTTGTTGAATATCTAATTTACAAATTTAAAAATACTATATCGTTGCAATGATATATAGGGTCAAAGAGCTGTTTACCATTTAAAACGTCTTCACTTATAATTGAAGATTAAATTTTGACTGAAAATACTGAAATTCATATGATGACATTGCACACTGCAGTATTTCGCGTTTTCTACGCATTTTACTATATTTTTGAATTATTGTGCTGTTTACAATGGACTTTAGAAATTTCCATTTTTCTAAATTGTACAGTTTTAATTTTCAGTTTGTATTTTCAAACGATCGTTTAATTTTTGACCATAATCAAAATATGCTAATTACTTTAGAGAGTAAAAAAAATTAGGATGCTTCTTTAAAAGCTGTACTAGACCTGTAAGACACAACAAACTTGTATAAGCTACAAAGATTTCAAAAAGTTATTGATAATGCAATATTTTGAGATACAGGCCACATTTCAAAAAACTGTATGTCACGTACAAGAGCATTCTTTGAAAATTTCATGTAAAAGCCTACGGTTTTCGATTATTGCAATGTGTAATGAATCTTGTGAAGAAACATCTAGCATGTTTTCGGTTTCCTGAAAAAATTGTTTTTATTTTTTTTATTTTGTTTTATGAGTTCGCAAAGTATATCCTTTACTTTTTTTAAGAACAGCATAAAATGTTGTTTTGGGGCTCACTTTGTTTAAAACAAGTTATTAGTTAAGAAACGGTTAAAAAATGTCCAAAGAGCATTTTGAACTTGAAGATCTAAAATATCTTGGGGGATTTAGACCTTCAAGTTTCAATCTTTACCTTTAAAATGTTCTAGCCAATTTCGTTTTCATGAGACACCATAGTTTTGCAAAAAGGTGTTCAGTATGTGTAAATCATGAATTTTGTAATTTAAAATGAAAATTTTGAATCATTTATATTCGTTTATAGATTGAAAAACTAACAGAAGCCCAGCTTGAAAAGAAAATGCAGAATACTTTTTCTAACCGACTGAAAATATTTGCAAACTATACCTGCACTAACGTTTATTTAGTGTGGTAAATACGAGACTTGCAAGTAAATTAGAAAGTACTTCCGAAAATAGTTTATTAGTAGAGACTTGGATACTATTTCAATTTATTCTAAAAACTTAAACATTTTTAAGTCCTTTTGAAATTCTAAATGCTATATTTGTTATAAATTATACAGCTGAAATTAGAAGCTTGGCAATTAAGCACGTATTTTTGATTCATAGCTCTAATGATAAATATGATTTATACCATTTGAAAGATAATACGCGGATGATGTTAATTATAAATAAAAAGATAATAAACGCAATAATGAATTCATAACCATTCCCTCTTTTAACCTAGCATTACACTGAAAATTATAACCATCTAAAATTTCCCATGACTGGTTTCAATCTATTTCGATTCCAAATATCTTGATGTCAGTAACGTCTAAGTTAAAAATTTGTCATGTTCACTCTCAAAATTAACATATGACAGCTTACGAGCTTGAATCTAAGCTGAAACTAAGGTAAAAATATTATTTTCGACCCTTTTTCTTCTTTTTTTAAAAATTAAACTGTAAACTATGGCATATCTTCAGTTCACTTTACTGTTCAGCGATCACCACGAACTTGGCACAGCGTCTGCAACGGTGGTATTCAGCTCTTTCATTTGAAATGAAGTTTGACAGTAAGTGAACAAACATTTCTTTTTACGCTGATGTCTGTCTGCATTTTTCCTGTCAACCCAGAGGGGAACTAGACATTTACAAGCATAAACTGTATTCTTATGCGATATAAACAGATGAGCGAACTGTTTGAAATGTAAAAATTAGAATTCATCGAAAAGATGAATTGAAATTCAGGTGCTGTCAAAAGCAAGATATCGTTGTACTTCAGCAAATGTTGCCTATTATTTGGTGATGTAACGTTTGTAACACAATCTGAATTTCAAAAATACAATAAAAGCAGCATGTCTGCAGTCTACTTTACTGCTCAGCGATCACCACAAACTTTGGCACAGCTTCAGCAACGGTGGTATTCAGATTTCATCTGAAATGAAGTTTGACAGTTAAGGGAACAAACATTTCTTTTTACGCTGATGTCTATCTGCATTTTTCCTGTCAACACAGATAGGAACGAGATATTTACAAGCATAAACTGTATTTTTAGATATAAACAGATGAACGAAATGTATGCAATATAAAAATCCCAATTCTTACCAACAAGCAATGAAATTCAAGTGCTGTAAAAGATAAGAAATCATTGTATTTTAGTAAAGGTTGTCCATTTTTTAATGATGAAAAGTTCGTTTCAAGGGGCCTCTGCTACTTCTAATAAGAAAAATCTAAGTTTAAAAAATACAATGGCAACCTTGTAATGTCATTGACTACATAATTTCAGCGTGTTAAAAAATGAAAACACAACATTTGACCATATTTTATAGTATTTGTCAAAGCAATGTAATGTTAAAAAAATTAGATAATTCTTCAAATATTTAGCTTTAAACATAATGAATCTATTATATGATAAAAAATAATAATAAATATAATTTTTACTCTTACTTATAATCATTTTGTGCGTATAATGAATTATTGAAGCATACAAAGAATATCCATAAATAGACATATACTTCATACATTTTATTCTCACTTGATAACAAAGTATATTAATCAAATAAGAATGGCGGCTAATCGGCATGGATTAACCATTAACACTCGAAGTAAATTAAATGATTTCTGATCAGTTGGTTTTAAAATATTACTTAATATACCAAAACAAACAGTCATGAAATTCAAACATAGGATTAGTCCCTTTTGCTCATTTATACACGCAACATTCCCAACGCGCATATAAACACTCATGCAGTCACCAAATGCTAACTCACTCAAAATTCATTCTAGAATAATGAAATGTTATAATTATGATAGATGAGGGTCATAAAATCGAACAGCAATAACATATGAGTAGAAGTCATTGAAAATTTCAAAATTATGTTATAAATAAATAAGAAAATCGCCCTTTAAAATTACACAATGGGTAGTAACAGTGAACTATACATACACAACTAAACAAGTTTATTTCCTGACATTTAGAATTCGAGACATAGGTTGAGTTCAAATTTACATTATTCATTGTACTATTCTTATGCGCAATAACATACAACTATCTGTATTCAGAATAAATATTTGGCAGATTTACAAATTCAAAAGTTTTTTTTCGGCTATTTTCCTGCCTATTTATTTACTATTTTTTTATGTGTCACAGAAGAACTTTATATTTTAGAACTGAATATTAACAACCCGGATGCTTAGTTCAAATGACTTTCGCTAATCAACATGCGCAGAAGTCTCTCCGGTTTCATCAGTTGCGTGATTCGTTAATACCCTGGTGAATACGCATTAAACGCAAATCGTATACAACTGGAAGAAATTCTAAGCTCTCATGCAAAATTCATTGGTCGTAGTTCTCAAGTTTTATTTCCAAATCTACCCGGTATTAGTTTTCCTTTTTACTTTTGAAAAGCTCAATATATGTTTACTGAATAACAATCGAAAAGAACCAAGGTCATAAAAATAACGTGTGATTTTTACGAAAGATTCAAAATTTGGCAACAGTAGCGATGTTGAAATCGTATGCAGCTCGTAGACTTTTTAAAATTAGAAGTTTTACGGTAAAGCGCATTTTAAGCTTTAAGAAAAACGCATTGAAAATGTAATCCTGTGTTTTTTTTAAAGCTTCATAATTTTACTTCAGTAAAAATTTTATAACTTTATGAATGCACGAGCTATGAACTAACTCATCACGAACCATGGTCTAAAAATAAACTTTGAATAATGATATTTTAATAGATGAGCAAGCGGATGAAAGAATATGGGCTAGAATGAAGAGGAAAATGAAGTCCCGCGGTGGCCTAGTCGCTAAGCTCAGTTCCCATTACCGAGAGAGAAGCGGCTCCGACCTTAAACAACAAACTCTCGGTTGGATCGTGGGACCGTGAACGTTATGGAAGATGGTGGACCTAAATTCTGTTTCGTGGCTCCTATGTCCTCCAAGTTTAAACAATAGCTCTAGGGGTGCCGATCCAGGTGCTATGTCTCTCATCCGGAATGGGTTAAAAATTAGATATCCCCAGCTAAGTCAGTCTTCCTCTCACTGCGGCTCAATTGAATGGAAGGCGCACGTTTTCGCCCATCGGAGGGAGATTCTATATGGAGGATCTGGCGCAGCTACTCGGTTAGACTGAGGACATTAGACACAACAACATCATCAACGAGAAAATGAGATGTGTCAAGTAGAAACTGAAAGACACCTACCTGCATATATTCAAAAATTTAGTTTGATAGAAAATCTGAAATGAGTTCACTTTATAAAAATTTGGAGATTCGAAACCCAGAAAGTTGCGTTAGTGTTTTAATTTATTTTTATCTCAATAGGGAATCAAAGAACACAGCGTGGAGGAGATTTTAATTACTTCCTTGTAGGAAGTAAATGAATTGATGTAATCGCGAAAAAATTCAGTATCCAGATTTTGATAGAAAAATTAATTTTTACCATACCTGAATTTACTTTGCCAAACTTTCTGCGTGGCGACTGTAAGTAAGTCCTTGTGTATGTACTATCCTTTCAGACCAGTCATGAATTCATTCCGTGAATTCATTTTGTACGTGCGAATGTATATCAAAAATTACTCAAAAACGATTAATGGTAGAATGTTGAAATTTTGTGTTTAGGATTTTTGCAACATCAAGTTGTGCATCTTTTTTTTTTTTTTTTTTTTTCCATTCGACAAGGCAGGTATTTTTACAGGGTCACTTAAAACGACTTTCAATACCTTAATGTCCGTGGAAAGCTATTTGCTATGCCAAATACTGCGCCAACTGTTGTCAAGATTCGCGGATTTGAAACAGCGCCAAACGTGGCGCCAAAATTAAGTTTTCTAAAGAGAGCCCAGTTTGCCAGTATAGGCGGCGTATTTGGGGTGAAGGTAGGGGACCTGAGACCCTACCGAAAATATAAAAACTATCATTAAAAAAACTGCTATTTCAAAATATTTATATTAACTCCAGTAACAATGAGATTTAAAATAAACCAGCTTTAGAACATTGTAATTATATTATTATTGTTACTACCATGACTACTATTGTTACTATTTAGTTAGGATGCTTTATCCGATTTTGAACGACTACGCTAAAAATATGTGAGTTTCTAATTTTTCTGATGGTTTAGAAACAATCGAAAATTCTTACAGTTTTCAAATAATTTTCATCTAGATAATGAGCATCTCCGTTCAAAAAATTAATAAATAAATAAATAAAGTTAAATATCATATTGGCATCCTCTGAAATGAAAACTTATATACGCATTGGTCAGTATCGCCTACATTTGGAAAGAAACCGCTAAAGCTTCATGCTGTTAAAGGAGCATATTTCACTGTCGATTTAAATAAGTTTAAATGAAATAGTTTAAAAAAATTCTATAATTTAATAGGCGTACGAAAAAAATCATGTTGTATTCACATACGATTTTTGAATAGCATTAAGAATCGAAAAAGATTCATTCATTGTAGTTATAAAACTTTGTTCATGAAACATCTATAACATTTGTGCAGGTAGAATAAACCTATTCAAAAAGTAGCAAACTTTATGGAGAAAAACGAGATCTACCAAAACAAGAATAAAAAAATGCAATTACATTACAACAAGGGTAAGACGGACAGAGAAACATTAACCCTTTAACGCTCAGTGGTCCCGCTCTGGGAACACCCAACTCTGACGTTTTGACTGTTGCCAGACACGAAGAATAGATTTGATTTAGCTATAAAAATAGTTGCGGGTGACATAGCTCCACGAGTATCCTTTACTTTTTAGCACGTCATTTCCCGTCAAAAAAGGGTCACGATTCTTTTTAACAGCACTGACATCTGCTGTAAAATATAAGAATGCGAGAATAGCTCGATAGAATGCCCAATGCTGAAAAAAGGGCAGCCGTTGCCATCGCTTGACTTAACTACCAGCAAGATGGCGGACGATCGAAACGTTCATCGCGTGCCTCAGATCCAGAGACCCTTTTTTTGACGCAGCTGGCTGTGCCGGCACAGCCAGCTGCGTCATCAAACGACTAATTTATATACGATGTTTATACGATGTTTTGACGTTGTTGTTTTGACGCAGGTTAACGTTGTTGTTTTGACGTGGTTGTTTTGACGCTGCTGGCTGTGCGGCACAGCCAGCTGCGTCAAAAATGAGTTTCTAGATCTGTGGCGCGCGATGAACGTTTCGGTCGTCCGCCATCTTGCTGGTAGTTAAGTCGAGCGATGGCAACGGCTGCCCTTTTTTCAGCATTGGGATAGGGTTGCGCCTCAAAGGTTTAACTCAAAGCTGCATGTAAACTAAATAAATTTATAAGAAACTTCTTAAACTTTAAGAGGTTTGGGCAAAAAGAGAAAGGGAGGCACAGAGGCGTAAAAATGAACAGTCTGGTGCTTGCATGGAGAACCTACCGATGAATTAGATCAGTACATACATTAAACGGAAAGTCACTTGATGTTATGAACATTTCACGCTCAAGTTCAGGAACATTATTGATATCCACAATAGGCTTTCTATATAAAAATTGACGTTTGCACCGAAGATGAGGCTTGGGGGGGGGGAATGAAGAAAGTTGACATAAGCTTCTGGAAAATACAATCGAAGCATACTAGAATAGAAGACTAATAAGTTTATCTTTAAAACTCCAACTTTACACAAATGCAAAGCGATTTTCCGCGAATAACCTTTCATGCACATTCCAAAATCTATGTTTGTGTATAAATATTCCATTGTTTTAAAAATCGGAACCCTGAAACAGCATCCTTAAAAATCTCCCACAACGCACAAATTTATTCTAAAAATTAAATATTTCGTCGGGATAAGTAACACGAGCTGGAGGCAAGAGACGTAACTCTAATCAAAATAATAATCAAGCCATTCTCTGGAAACATGAACGAGATCTTTAATAAGTTTGTGAAATCATCCATGACGGGGAAACATCCCGAGAGAAGTATATTTATTACGAATACCAGGATAAAATACTTTTAAGAGAAATGATGCAAATTTTGCCCCCAAGAAAATTTTGATTAAACTCTTCAAAAGGGCGACTGTAAAACTTTCAGAGAAAAAATTTCGCTACGTAAAAAGATCATCAAAAATTTGTCTGCGTTCTTTTAAATTTAATACTTAGAAGTCTTATTGATAGTACACATGTTGCTTTTGTGGTTATTGGTATATTTATTTTTTGAAGTTTTAGACAGATATTTTAAATTACTTTCGGAATACTTGGCGAGAATGAAGATTCTTAAATATAAAAAATGTACATTTGCATTAAAAAGGAATATATCTTGTAAAAGCTATGAACACTGTCAGAAAAATGCATGTACTGTCAACAAAACGAACTAATGAGGTTTAATTTCGTGATAAAAGTAATTTTTTGTTTAGGCAATGGAATATCCTGGAGTGTGTGTCACAGTTCCCTCCCGGGTTTGGAAGGCTTATTATATATATATATATATATATATATATATATATATATATATATATATATATATATAATACATAATATATAAAATTCGGCTGTTCGAGCCTCGTCAGGGCAGACCCACCCCCTGAACCCCCCCTAATATTTTAGTTTTATTATTGCCATACTAAAACGATATTAATTGACTATGTCATTTTATCTCACATCTTTTGTGTATTTCGCCTGGTCACCTATGTTGAAATTTTTATGATTGTAACCTATTTATAGAAAAATACATATGATGCATATTCTACAGCTTACGAAATATCGTAACAATAGATTAAAGCTGTTGTGAACTAATAGTATTTAAATATATGTAAAATTATGGCGCTTTTTTGAACACATTTTTCGGACAATTTTCAATAAAGGGGGGGGGTGAGGGATAAAATGACAGTCATTAATAGATAGATATTTCGAACACAGCAACAAAGTTGACTTTACTGGATAAAGAAATGTTAAAAGTTTTCTTTCATTAATGTTCAATATGTGAACCTTTCGTGATGCGGCAGATATCAAGTCCAAATTCAAATTCTTCCCTCCCCACACTCCCTTAGCATCAGCTTGCTTCCGTCAGCTCCAGCTTGCTTTCCTCAGCTTCATATCTCTGCTTTAACAACGTCGCGATCAATGCTAGCAAATACGGTTGTGATATTTTCGCTTAAAGCTTTTAAATCATGAGGTATAGGTGGCACGAACACACGATCTTTTATGAAAATATATAAAAAAAAATCGCACGGAGTTTGTCCGTAGAGTGAGGTGGCCACGAAGAAGGCGATCATCGTCGTCAGAACCTCGACCAATCCAATGGCGATGAAGCCCGTTATTTGTGAAACAAAACTTGTAATGTTTCTTTCTCCAGTAAAGACATTTTTATTGCTGTGTTGGTAATATATTATTTTTATAAGCTTTCCAGACCCGGTAGGGAATTGTGACACACCCTGTACTTTAACCCTTTTTTGGAACATTCGGTTGTACCAGAAAGTGCTCTTATTTTTTAAACAGAACTACAGCCTAACTTTCAGAAAATTCAACTTTACAGATTGGAAAAGTAAATTTTCTGTGACTGTTCAAACCGTGTGTACAAATTTCTGACGCGTATTGTATACAGGGTGTCTCAAAATGCTTGAAACGCCGTTTTAATTCTTTATCTGTTAAAGATAAGAGATGAGAGTACATTACAAATATTAAAATAAGTTCGGAAACAAGATTATGTTTATTAAATGCTCCTACCAATAATTTCTTAAAAATTACAATTTCTTATTTTTATACAAGCTTTTAGACAGATTTAGCGAATTAGATTTTTCTTTCAAACTTTGAGACCAATAAAAAATCCGTACAAATTTTATCTTCAAAACTTAAAGAGTTTTATTCAATTCAAAATTTAACATGGGGAGATAGTGAATGGGGAACTTCTATCAAGAGGGAAATTTAATTTTTTGTCATAATACAAAAAAAGTTACTGCCTGATAATAAGTTAAAGCCATTTTTATGAATTCCTCATACGCTCAAGATGTAATGAAGAATTTTAAATACCCATTTGTTTTTTGTTTTTTTTTCCATTCTTTTAATAAATAAATATTTAAAAATTGATCTACACAAATCACATCGTCAATATGTGCGTGGTCCCTATATCCACAGGTGTCATTGCCTTTTGCATGGATCAGAAAAGTGGTATGTCAGTTTTTTCCTTCATCATAGTTCAGATTGCTTTAAAGATATAGCTATGTGGCCTTTTTTAATATCTCTGTAAATGAAAAATAACTATTTTCTGATCGATAAGATTTGTTTAAGAAGGATGTATAAAAATTTAAAATTTTAACTGTCAGAAATTTAGTGGGAAGATTATTATATTAGTGTAATCTTGTTTCCTATCTTATTTTAATAATTTTTGCAATTTAAACTGATCCCTGACTTTTAATAAGTAAAGAATTGAAGTGTGTTTCAATCTTTTTGGGACATCCTGTATTTGTGCGAGCATGCGCATGTGAGTGATTATACATTTGGAAATTTTGTCTGATTTTTTTAATGCAACAGTCATATTTTCGCTCAAAGCAATATTAAACGTCAGATGTTAATTTTTTTTTTACTTTTTATGATTCCTTTTTAAAAGTATGATCAACAAGGAACTCGTTGCTATGGGTAAAATACAGAATACAATGCGTATGAATTGATAAGAAATAGCCAATCGCCAATTCCTCAAAATAAAATTTATCTTTCCTTTAGCCTGAAGTTTTGATTGATTTTCAATTACAGAGAAAATAAATATGAACATACAGCTAAATTTCTATTATCAGGGTATAACAAACCACGCTTCTTTTCGGAGACGAAAACATCAGCTTTTTGAAGTAAAAGAAACAATCAATGATTCACGGAAGGTACTGTAATAGTCTTTTCTCTTTCGTTCAATATACACCAAGTAAGTTAATCTTACTCTTCCAATATGTGATTTATTGGTTTCATGAACTCCTTTGTAACTGGCAGTTTGCCACGTAATTACATCGATTACTATAAGTGGAATGAAAAATTCGTTTTATTTGAGAAGGAGTGCTGAAACTTGCAAGAATTTGCAAATTGATTCGGTGCAACTTTTCTACATTTATTTCCTATATGACAGAAATAATAAAACTGCAATTTCGAAATCAGAATTTTTTTTTTTTATGTCCTTCCATTTTCTGAGTTTACGCATTCAGAAACTGTAAGAGAACTCATCAAATTTTCTCTTTTTAATATGTTACAGAGAAGCTACTACTAAAAGAGAAGAATAAAAGCGCAGCAAAATCTCTAAAAATCCTTTTTTCCCCCCCATTGAATTATTCGAAAAGTATTTCCTTTCTTTCTTTTTTTTTTTCAAAATTACGTTTACCTCAATATGAAGATGAGGAAAATTTAAGACTTTTTAACAGAATAAAATATTATATTAAAAAATTGAAAGTAATAATTCAGAGTATTTCAGAACTTTTTTAAGTGGCAAAATTTTATGTATTTTTGAACGCAAGCTATTTAAAAAAATACGCTTTAGGTTATTTACTACACAATATAGAGTATATTCGCAAAAATGATCAAATAAGCTATGCAGATGTACACAAAGAAAAAATATATACTAATAGATTTTTAACTAAACAACGTTTGTTTCTGGTAACCCAAGTGATCTAAAACATTATCCCTTTGTTTTAAACAACGAATATATCAGCACAATGAATTCATAACCTACGGTAAGGATTCATATGAATTCTACGTCTTTGGAATGATTTTTAATTTTAGATAGTTTGTAATAGCTTAATCCGCCACAACCTGACTACTGCATATCATAGATATGTTTTAGATATTCTGAATATGCCGTACTTTATATTTTCCGAGTTACACTGAGTTTTGTAAGTAATTTGAGATTCGGTGGAGGCAAAAAATTACCCCATTTCCATTCACAGAGGAGCAAGCAAAAATTTTAAGTAATTTACTTTTTTATTTGATTAAATTTTTAAATATGTCAGTTATTCCCATTATTTCGGAGATTTACTAAATACCAGATATTCCATTACAGAAGTAATCAAGAATTTCACTCTGAGAGGAAATTTTTTCAAGTGTTAAAGTTATAAACAAACAAAAAAAAAGTTATAAACAAACAAATAAATTACAAATTTTTAAGTTATAAAATTAAAATTTCATAACTTAAATTTGTCATCACTAGTATGAACGATCGAGTTATTTACCGTAAAGGCATAGGAAGATAAACTCAATGTTGCTTTATAATAATAAATAAATATAATTTAGCCAATGCTTATTTATAATATGATAAAATCTTTCCTTAGGTAGAACATGCTTATACGTTGCAAATATATTTTAAAATCTTGTAAAATTAAAGTTTATTTGATGTTAAAAACGTATATGTGTAAAATAAACACTTGGTCCCACTCATGACTAGAGTGAGAATAAGACACTGAATATGGCGTACGTCTCAAGTGCGATGGTCCAGCGATCTCGTCTATCACGCAGATGTCGATCTGGTCGGTTTTCTTAGATGTTACGTGAGTACGTGTTAGAAACCTTTAAAAAGTCCACCGACGAAGGTACCGCCCTCGCCTCCTAGACAGATAGTCGCAACGACTTTGCGTAGCTTTGCGTCAAAACAACATCATAACTAGAGTAAAATGCTTTGTAAATTATTAAAAAACACGAAGCTTTTTATTTGACTCTAATGGTATATTTTCTTTTGTCAAGTAGACGAACACAAAGGGAGAGAGAGATGAATACTTTTGTGAGAAAAACTTATATCCATAATCTGCATTGCAACAGTTTGTTTGTAGTTTAATGATGCAGAAGATATTTAAATCTAGCTTAAATAGAATTTTTATACAGCATACTTTAATGAGAAACTATCAGATTAAAGAATGAAAGCTTAGAATAATGTATAATATGGGTTTGAATTTTGATGCGGAGTTTTACTTAATAATGATTTTCTACATTCGTCTCTTCCTTTTCAACCATTATTTAATATGTCATGCTATGAGTTAAAAAAATGATGAAATTTTAAGTTTGCGTTATTATTCATGTTCTCATTAAAAAATATAACTAAAAAAAAAAAAAAAAAAAAAAAAGAATACATATATGTCATTAGTTAAATCACTAGACCGTATAACAATAAAATAATAACATCATAGAAAATTTCATAACATATTTTCATTATATAGTACTATATAATGAAAATATGTTATTAAATTTTATTGATGAAAAGGACTCCTATTTTTAAATTTTGTTTGAAAGCTTTAAAAAAACACTAATAACGATATTTTATTTTTAAAATGTAAAAGAATACAGTTTGCATTTATGTTAAAATGAATTTAGAAAATTAAAGACATTTTCTTCAAAACTTATTGAGGAATTTAGACATTTTTGACATATGGAAAAAAGAAATAGGTAGCAATATTTTTTTCTGTTTTGCTTAATAAATTATTACTGTACGTTTTTATAAGAAATGCATTATAATGTTCTTTTTTAAATACATTTCAGAATGTGAAATTGACATTTGAATAAGAATATTACAGTTGTATTTTAAAATAAAGTCTACTTCAGTAAATAAATTTTTTGAAAATCCAATTATCCAAAGCTAAAGTCTCAGAAATACTTAATCCAGAGACTTCAAGAGACATTTTAATTTCTTGGCTGGTGTAACTAAGATTCTTTTTCACTAGTTACATCATACTCTTTTATGAAGTATTATTAGCTTTTACAGACGGTCAACCTATAATAATTGTTATACATAAAGAAAAGAATCCTAAACATACTGTAATGTGCAGAATTTTCCTACTTGGATGGCGCCCAGGCAAATCCTTGAAATAAGTTCTCGTGCTTGAAAAATGTTCTGGAGGGGAAATTGCCTGAGGCCTATAAGCTTGTAGTGGACAAATTTGAACATTACAGTTTGTGAAAAAGAAACCTTAGATATTTTTCAAAAATATAAATATATCGTGATTTGTTTTCTGAATGGACCATTTGAGAGTACTATAGGTCATATAACCCTTATCAGAAACCATTAATCATAGGATCTGGCTAGCTTAAGAAACATTAGAGGGTGATTCCACGGTAACTCATGCTACATTTTTAAAAATTACATTTTCAAATATGGTGTAGTAATAAAAAATTTATTTATTTACTTTCAACAAAATTCATGCTGATTACAAATTGTTGCCTTTTTTTCAACAAATCATTAAAAATCTTATAACAAATTAATTTTTTGAAATATATATTATAATTGTTTGGCAACTCACGCTTCCAAAAATAAAAGACATTGAATTATGAACAGATAAGTTAAAGTTGTATTTCTGCTTAAATTCTACTTCTTAAAAGCTATAATCTTTATGAGTAGTGTGTATGTACCTTTCTTATCACAAAATATCATTTAGTTTTGTATGGGATATTTTATAAAATTGGTTTTTGAATTAAAATATACTAAGTGTATGGAAACTCATGCTACAATACAGATGAATAAGTTTTAAGAATGACTATAAAAGGATAATAAAATTGAATTTTGGGATGTATTTAGTATTTACAGGTATTTAGACTGGTTTATATTGCTCATAATAATAATAACTATTACCGTCGTTCAAACACATCAATTTCCTCATGGAAGCCATAGTACAAGCGGCTTATGGTCTGTTTCATGGTTGCATTCGGTAAAATCTGGTCAAATATGACGTAGGATGCATCATTTTACTTTGCTATAAAAATAGTTTTACCTTTGCTCTTCTTTCTTAAGAAGATAATAGCAAACTTTAAAAATGAGGGGCAACTTTTGGTATGTGTTTTTTTTCTTCAGTCTGTGGGAATAAGGCCAATTATCTGCACTACGGATCTAGGTCGATGGGCGAGTGCCCTCCGTGGGTTTCTTTATAAATGAGTTTCGGAGAAAATCACAGAAAACTCCGAACAGTTAGGTCGGTGGATGCTACCTGTGTTTGAACCAGGTACCTTCCGTCTCCCCGTTCAGAGCGCTATGCGCTCGGCCACTGGTGGGGTCCTTTTTTCTTCAGATATACTGTACAAAGTGCTAAATCGTATAAATTTAACTATTTACGCAGTTATAAGCCCCCATTCCCCCCCCCCCCCCACAATCCATGAATTTTACTTTCTGAACATCGCCATTTTCTAATTTTTATTTTTTTTTTCTGTGCGAGCTTTTCAAAGTTATAAATTGAGACTTCTGAGGATAAAAAATAGCCCATAAAAGAATCAAAAGTGGGGTAATCATACCAACAATTGCTCTGTGTTTATGTCAACTCGATAAGTTACTGTGACTTAAATATATTATATTTACGCAAATAACAACTAAATTCACTAAGTGTAGCGTGAGTTATTATTTGGTAACTCCTGCTGCAATAGTTTTATGCAATGACACAACAAATGTGGGTGCTACCTTTTTAACATTTTTCTTATAATTAAAATGGCTAAAAACTGAAGAGACTATTAAATTTTAAAGCAAAGGATAGTTTATTACATTTGTAAGGATAACATAACTCTGTTTTGATAACTCATGATGCATGTGTTTGACACTAAAATCACTTAAGAATAATATATATACATATATATATATATATATATATATATATATATATATATATATATATATATATATATATATATAATTGCTTTGATTCTAATAATTTATTTGATTTTTTTAATAAACCTCATGAGTGTATTTATTATAAACAATCAAAAAATATAACTTTAAAATTTACCAAATTACAAACAACATATCCTCTCGCTGAAATTTAACGATGCGCAGAACAAAATCTTCCAATGTCTGATTTTAAAGTGTTGTCAATTTGATAAAAAGAAACTTTTACACAAAATAAACTGCTGTCAACACAGCTACAACAACTCGGGATAATTTCTCACAAAATTTATTTAAAAAAAAATCAGTTCTAATTTCGTACACAGTGCAACAACTTCCTTCAAACGTTATCAGCAAAAAATAAATCTCCTTTTATTCTCAACTAAAAAACATGAACTTTAAAATTCGACACCAAGATTGGGATAAAGTGCGTTGAGCTCACCCGATATCTGAACGATAAGGTATATTGAGGAAGTTTTGCTTAACATTCCCTTGAAGCTGATTATTTTTTGACACTGTGCCATAAAAAAATCGATACGTTACGGGAAAATTAGAGACATGTCGTACGGAAAAATGTGTGTGCCGCATTAGTTTGCGAAAAGTTTTGCGGAAAGCTTTGTGTCATATCTATGCGCGAAAGTTCGCAAAATAACATTTTTAGAGCACTTATTAGTAGAATTAACCAAGCTAATCAACTGCAGGTGATAGATAATTAAAAATCAGTTAGAGGGGGAAGGAATTATATGTCAAAGTGTTCCGTTTTCTGTAAGTTTTAAAAGTTTTATCGCTCTTTCATGATACATTTACTAGTTTAAAGAGTTGGGTGACACTACTTACTAGATAAGGAAAGGAAGAAAAAAATGGATGTAATATAAGAATGGCTGTAAAAAACAACAACAAAAAAACATATGTTTATAAAATAAACATTCTGTGGATCAAGTAAAAGCAAAGCCGTAATTGGGAGGTTAGTTTGATTCTACACTAAATTCACTACTTATAAACACACTAAGCTTAATTAGTATAATAATATTCATTTATAGAGTGGATTGAAACACCTTTCAGAAGCATGCAAAATCGATCAGGATTCTATATTATGTAAACTGATGGCAAGAATAAACTGTAGCTCTCTAAACAGTAGCAACAACTGATATCTGCCTAAGTGCAGAAAAATTAAAAAAGAATTTAACATTATTTCATTTTTGATAAAACATTATAGACAAAAAATATTTTTACAGAGAAATAAATAGTTTCATTAAAGATAACAGAAATCATTCTCTTAACAATGGAGCTGTCTTCATGTGAATGTAAAAAACTAACATACTTTTCGTAGCACGTTAAGTCTGCCGTCTTTATCTAGGTTTTGACAGAAAATGTGAAATGTTACTAAACTTTTACTAAATATACCATATTCAATACCTTATACCATATTCAATACCCTAAAAATATACCTTTTAGATGATTTCTGTGGAATTTAGAAGAATGAAAAAGGAAATTAATGGAAAACAGTTTTGCTCATTTTCATAAAGTATTTCAAATCAGTCCCGTCCAGAGAAAAATGAAGCCCGGGGGATGGACATCTGACGGACTTTTCCGCAGCTGCTCTGCATAATGATCAAATTATTAACATTGCAAAAAAGAAATAACGTGTTTTTTCTTTCATTTCGGCATTATATAATGTTAATTAATTATAAAAAAAACATTTATTAAGCATTTTAATTCAAAGGGCGGGCACTTGACGATTTAGCATTTGTCACTACCAAAGTCCAATGTGTTCGATATTCTGTTATGACACTCAATTGGAGGTCAGCGTTGTCTTGATTGTACTTGTACGCAAAAATTTTAAAGAGTTTGTAAATAGTTGAATCAAATTAGAAGTCAATTAATAATCACTTAAAAGTGATTGAAATGCTGGAGAAATTTCCAATTTACGCTTTGCTCAAGCTTCATATATTTCCCCTCAAAAATGCTGAGCAAAAAATCGATCATTATAAATTGTATTTTACTTTGAACGATGGAATTGTGAGATGATAAAATTATTTGCCATAAAGCTTAATAAGGAAAATATATAATCCTTCCAAACATTTTGTGAAGTGACTATGAAAAGGTTTATGAAGACGAACTGTTTTTGACCCTGCATTGCAATGTGATTCTGAATTGTCTTGAATTCCTTAACCACCCTTCACAATTTTGCCAAGTATTTTTGAAACACCCTACATATTCGGGTTGGTGATATTGGCCGGTCAAAATGCCGCATGAAGATATGATGCAAATGCCTTAACGCATTATCGTCCAACGTCCTTTTTTGATTACGATCGTATTTTACCATCTTCCCTGCCGGTCGAAAAGATACATTAGCTGTGTTTTCCTATCTTAATTTTCTTGAATAATAAATTTTATTTAAATTTTTTAGAGCAGGGGCGTAGCAAAGGAAAAATTTTCCGGAGGGAATATGAAATAAGTCATGCGTGAATAAATAAGAGTAATTTTTAAAAGACATAAGATTTTGCTAACTAATTTGAAAATTTCGGTAGGGGAGGGTACGACAACCTTCCTGGCTTAGGGACAGCAAAGTGAAAAGATATGAAAACTTCACCCCTTTTCTCATATTCATTAGGAAATGAATTCTTCATAATATTTAAGTCGGAGAAATTAATGAAAAAATTTGTAAAAATTTGCTTTATGTATCACAATACGATCATTTCCGGTGGTACGAAAGGTACATCCTTCTTAAGTTGTATAAAATGTTCCACCATTATATGCGAGTAGAAAGAATATAACGAGTACAACGTGAGAGTTCTTTCATTTCCACTTGTGTGGATGGTGGAACTTTTTAGAAAATGAAGAACTGTGGACCTTTTGTATTCATCATATTGTTATAACTACCTTTTTATGTGCATTTTTACAAATATTGTAATTAATTTTGTCTTTTACCACATGCTTTAGTTGTGTTCTTGTAACTGAACTCGGATATTTATTTGTCAATGCAAGGAATCAGCACATATTAGAGAATGTCCTAATATGTGCCTAATATGTGTCCTAATATGCCTAATAGTAACACAATTACAGTAGACTCGTGCTACAATGTGATCTATGTTATCGGATGGGATATTAAGCGAATTTTTCACGAGTAACGTATCTTGAGTTAACTCGCACTCTCCAGGACCTCAACAAGACGCCCTCAGCAAGAGATTTTTCGCCAACAGTAAGAAGAACAAACTAGAAGTACGGTATTTGAGGAGTAAGTATCGGTAATTTGTTACTGAAGAATAGAGCCAATCAGGGAACTGTAATGCATCCCTCGGAGCATCACTGAAGATGAAGCACCCAAACCGTCCCAGTCTAAACCTAGCTTTATTTATTACTTTATGTGGGAAATGGTAATATATATAGTTAGAGAATGGTTTAAAACGGTTTGAATGATGTTTATAGGCGTCAAAAGTAACTGTGTATGTGTTTCATAAATACCCTAGTTCACAACGCGAAATTTTCACGTTCGCGAGGAGTCTTCGAACGTATCCCTCGAGTAAGTCAAGACTCTACTGTAATATCATACTCTCCTAATTCTAATTTCGTCTTAATAATCATATTTACGTTCAGTCCTAATGAAGAAATGTAATATAATAAAAAGCAAGCAAAATATACGTCACTGTAAAGTCGTGCTTTACGTAATTCCACCTCCTTTTAAAACAACGCTCGCTATTACCCGTATTTAATCCTTTCAGATGGGACTGTCACACAATACCCATTGTCGAGTATCTACCATCCTTATTAACATTTCAGCTTACTCGTTTAATCTTCCCGAGCCCCTCATTACATGCTGAAAAGAAATCCCATCTCCACTCTCTTTTAAGGTCATGAAATTATCTTGTTTCTTTATCCACCCGGAATCATGTGATATTTTCGAATTGACTATCAAATGATCTGAATGGGACAGAGAGGGAGAGATAATCAATACGAGACACGGACTTAGCTGGATTACATTGAAAAGAGATGTTCCCCATCAAGATTCTGAATATTCTGATTAAAGTAAAGGGGATTGATGAAGAAGAATGGAGGCACTATAAAGTTACGGGAGAGGAGGCCTTGAAAGAAGAAACTTATTTCAAATGCTTTATTTGAAATATTTGGAGCAAAGATTAAGTCTGTTTCAATATTGTACTAACGAGTATAACTTTCTGTTTTATGCGTAATTTAATTGGAAGGTGTTGGACAATTTATTGATTTAGAGCAGATATGGACAACCTTTGAAAAGTTGCGGGCCAAACTTAAGGATGTTATCGAACTCGCGGGCCAAACTTCAGGATATTAGCGAAGTGGCGGGCCGTATAATTGGGATGTATATGGGATTTTGAATGGTTTATAGGGGGTTTTCAAATGTTCCGCGGGCAGGACCAAAGCCGTGGAGGGCTACATCCGGCCCGCGGGTCGGCGGTTGCCCATATGTGATTTAGAGAGTTAGAAAATAGGAAAATGAAATAAAGAATAACTGATCTAGAAAGTCCTACTGTCCGAATAATATTTTGAAATACAGTAGTAGTGTATCAATTTAACAAAAGAAAAATGGAATGTCCCATCAACTTTTGTTTTGATGAAACAGCACAAAAACTTTTTCGTGCATTTATTTTTATTCTAACTTAAATCTTCACAGTTAGTATATGACGGGGCATATTCATACCGAGATTATTGCAAGTATGTAAATGCATTTTCTCCTTTATTAAATCCGTTATATTGAACCAAAGGTCTTGGAGTTATTCCCTTTTTCTACTCAATCGCAAAATTGATCTTTAAATAGTACGGTAATTAATTTTAGGTGAACAAACATAACATGGATGTGCTTTGTGTAGTCATAGGCATGTTCTTAATTCTAACAGCCATTGATTCATAGGGGGATGAAAGGGACTGTGGGGGAGAGACAAAAAACCAGATGATATTTTTATTAAATTAAAGCCAAAAAGAGCATCTCACAGAAAAATTTATAAATCTTAAACCATTTTTAAAGTTTATCTATTGTTATCAAACGTCCCCACCAGTGGCTGAGAGGTTCTGCTCTCGAAACCGGAAGGCGGGAGGAGTCAGGCTCAAACCCCGGTCGCCAATGGCGTACCTAGAAATTCATTTATTCATTTTGGGGAAGGGGATACGCTGTGTTGTGTTGTGGGATTAAGGCTAATTATCTGCACGAAGGATCTAGGCCTATGGGAGGGGTGCCCTCCGTGGGGGGGTCTTCCTATGGTGTCCTAACCCGTATTTAAGCCGTAACTCCGTAAGTAAGTTTCGGAGAAAACCACGGAAAACTCCGAACGGTTAGGTCGACGAACGCGCGATGGTACCCGAACTCGGGACCTTCACACTTCGTCCGTCTACCATTTCCAGTGACATAACCACTGTGCCATGGTGAATCATTGGGGGGGGACCTATTATCATTACCATGAAAGAAGTAATGTACCACTTGGTCTAATGAATCTAAAGAATATGCTATTATGGGCGCCAACATAGAGATAGGTATAGGGGTTCAAGTACCCCCGCCCATCACAGCCACCGGTACAGTAAACAATTTTATAGCATTCTGAAATCTTTCAAATTAATTAAGTTTTCAAGTTTTTGAAAACACAAGATGATCAACTCAAAATACATTACCGCCCATGTACAAGTTTCTTGTTTCTCCCATTTAAAACTTGTTCCAGAATTAATATATTTTTTATCAAGTTATGAAAGGTTACAAAAGTGGAGTTCATGGGAAAAAGTAATAAAGATACCATAAGAACAATAATTCGCATTTACCAGAATCAGAGGAATCCGACATCGTTGAAAATACCATAAAAGTCACATAATGATTCTAAAAATAGCCATATTTTAAAGAATGGTCAAAAAGATGTGGTTATAATAAAATGAAAATTTCATACATATTATTTTCTATAAGGTTATATTTATTCTCCCTGTTTGTTTTTGCAAAATATTTAAGACTCCTTCGCATACAAATGCATTTTTAATACATGTATGACAGAGACCATTTAAACACATTTCAAATTTACTGCTTCTTAAGAGGTTTTAAACATTTCATAGTCCTTCAGTAGTACATGTTGTCACAGGCAAAGTGACTAAAGTTTTTAAGCATCTATAGCAGTTAATCTCATCTGTTGCGGCAGTAATTTCTTTTTCCATAGCTGATGTTTTACAATTAGTGATGCAACGGATATCAATTTGGACGGATACCGGATATCCTGTCAAACTTTCAGCCGGATATCCAGTTATCTAGAAGCAGTATGTTTTCTTCTTTTTTGTTTTATTTTAACTAATTTTTTTAGATCAATGAGCTATAACTTTTTTCTTTAAATTTTCCCATTACTTTGAAATCATTTAAATCATAAATCCTTTCGGGTTTTTTACCGTCAATTTAGTACCAGTTTTACTGCAATTAAAGTCATGCAAATAACAATGTCATGGATGTTCATCCCACAAGAGTTACACAAATATCTTAAAAGATCAGTTCTTGAAAGAAAGATATCTCCATTCAACTGTTGAAAAATCAATGAAACAAATTTCCTTACTTTATCAAAATTGGGAGGGGTGCGGGAGGGCTTTTTCTCACCAGTCAATTTATGGTGAAAAAAAAGCCGAATTTCTACAACGATTGAAAACACTTTTTTTGTACAATAACTTCTTCCAGTAATAATTTACTCCAATATTAAAAAAAGGTAGTGTAACTTAATTTTTATCCCCTATTTTCAATACATGATAAAAATACATACTAAAAAGTATTGAAAACAAAATATTTTGGATATTTGTAATATCCGGCTACTGCCAATTATCCGGCACATTGGCCGGATACGCGGGTGCAGTATGTTTGCCGGATATCCGTTGCATCCCGATCTATAATCATTAGCATTCTAAGCATGGCTAATTTGTTTTCATCTGCAGGTATGAGGTTACTTCCAGTGAAACTAAAATATTTATTTATATCAAAATTCCTTTGTGTTTTCTGAACTTTTTTTTAAGGTGTAAAATTACAGCATTCAAAATTTTATTACTGTTACTGCAGGGGCGTAGCCAAGGGGGTTGGTTAGGGGGATCATAACCACCCCATGAGGAATTTTTTGCCATACAAAATGTATATTCTTCACTCCCTTATCACACATATGTATGCATATATGTGAGTTGCAGTAGTCGTACCCCCCCCCATGAAAAATTTCTGGCTACGCCACTGGTTACTTGAAAAATGTTATTTAATGCACACTTTTCTGATTCAAATTGATGCTCGGATTTTTTTTTTTTCACCAGATTTGAAAAACTTAAAAACGAAAATTAATTCCCTTTACTCATTCTCGGATCAAAAAATGAAGAAAAGGATTGAAAGAAATTTAAAGTTATAAAATTATGAACTTAGCAATTCCAGCAAAAGAAAATGGATTGAATGAGATTTCCTGGCTGCTTTCCGTTTATGAATACGAAATCAGAAATTATCGCTAACTGTTCGGAGAGGGGGTGGGAACTTCATAGAAATTATGTAATATTCCATGGATCTTCAATAGGGATGCACGCCCCCCCTTTCTCTCTCCTCCTGCAAACTCAGACCATTGGCCTCATGAACACAAAGGCACATTTTTAGAATCACCAAAGATTTTCTATTGTTTTTTCAAGAATTCACTTAACTGCAATCTTGTTTTCCTTTCATAATGAAAAAATTTTAGGTGAAAATCAGATTTTTTTCCCACCTGAAATATTTTAATTTTGAGAAATTTTGGGGTGTACATATGTCCCTTTACAGCCTCCCTGGATACGCCACTGCCGGTCGCGCCTGTTGATCTAGCCGGTCACAGTTTTCCGTGATTTTCTCCGGAATCTGGCGTAAATACGAGCTAGAATCCCTTAGAAAGTCCCTCTATGGGCCTAGGACCCTAGTGCAGTCAATCGGCCTTAATCCAAAAAAAAAAAAAAAAAAAAAAAACAGCATCAAATGAAAAAGACTACATGATGATAGTTAGTCTTCATCACTTTTCACAGTAGGCTATTGAGGGATATCAGAAATGATCGATTTTCATCAGGGACGTGTTGAATTATTTTTGAGATATTTTAAATCTTATTAGCGTCTATGTATTAAATCTGCCATCGAAACATATAAAAAAAATGATCGAAATTTATCAGGGATCTGTTGAATTATTTTTAAAGTAATTTGAATCTTATTGACGTTCATATCTTATAGGTGCCATCAGAAACGGAAGAATATTTTCATTCTTCCACTCACTCTTGAGTTCAACCTAACGATGACTGTCTCTAGTTTAAAATCGACAAGCCGTTTCAAATATCGGAGTTAATGTGCACTAGAGACCTGCACGAGCCTGAAAATTGAGTCCCGGCCCGGGCCAAGCCCAACGATTCTTAAATTTGTCGGCCCGAACCGGGCCCGTAGCGCATTTGAAACAAACATCACGTCCCGTACGGGTCCACAATTGAGTAGTAAAAATTCGAAAATTCCAGTAATTTTAAAAAATATGAAGACAACCAAATAGATCGATAAATAAATATTTTTCAGGCATTTTAGATTGAACAAAGTTATTAATATTAACTACTACATTAAATGTATACTAATATCACAAGAAAGAACCATTTATATAGATATATATATAAAGACACATGAAACACGAGTCCGGCTCGGACGGTTGATGACAGATCTATTAATCCTGTACCCGTACCCGGCGGGCGGCCCGGCCCGGCCCGTGCAAGTCTCTAATGTGAACTCAAATCGTCATAAATTAAGTCACTAATTTGATGAAATATAAATACATTTTTGATAACTAATTTATAGAATACATTAGATAAGGATAATTGAAGAACTGAGTGAATAAGGGATAATTTAGTGAATATTTGAGGTAATTACCTCTAAAATTACTAGAATGCCTAATTTATGCTGTATACATAACATCTTCAACCAAAAACAGCCAAAACCAATCTATGCAATAAGAATTGGGAAAATCAATGAACATCTGACATTTGATGCAGTCTTTGACATCCTGAAATCTCCATTATTTTAAATTACTCTTACACAAGTTCATCCATTCAGCTCTTCAATTGATTGAGAAAGTACTGATGTCTGAATAATATTTTGAAATGCAGTAGTGTCCCAGTCAATCTGAACCAAGTTCTTCATCTTGCATAAATGAGGACTTTGAATAAATAATCATTGATTTGATTTAATATAAATCAACTTACAGTTTATTAAGTTTTATTGTAATACCTGCATTCCTCTCTTATACATATAATTATAGTATATAATGTACACTTTCTATAGTCGAATAAAATTGAGAAATATATATTTTTAAAGAAATCGTTTGTTTTTTTTAATTCTTTATACGAAGTAAAAGAAGCGCTGTTATCGTGAAAGATTTTGGTATTCCGATTTTAAACAGAAAAGTTGATTTTGACCGTTCCTGAATTAACATTGACATATTTCTGCATCTGTACGTGCGTATGTAAGTATGTTTGACTAGTTATGACGTAACGTCTGCACATACGCCGGTACGCATCACGCAAAACTCAAAAATGGTTAGTCGTAGAATGCTGAAATTTTGTACTTAGGAATAGTACAGGTTTTTTTAGCTTCCTTTCAACAAAAGGCAAAGCAATTTATGGGACTTACATAAAAACCTTTATTACTCTAACATCAATCAAAGAATTCCAACGCTAGTTTTATCAGGCGTCCAAAACAAAAACAGTCCCAACAAAATTTTATATAAAACTAAATTAAATCTTTAGAATCCTCGCACCTCTCATTATTGTAACGTGCCCTCATTCTCAAGTACATATTTTATATTTCAGCTCGAGTCAAATTTCCCAGTTTTATTACCATGGAGTTTGGTGCGTTCGTTAGTTCATCATCACATAATCCGTTGATAATATCGACGGAACTTTACTGGAATACTGTTACATCTTGTATAATCAAAACTCAATTTAGGAAATTAAAACTCAACTTTTAACTCAACTCAAAAGTTAGAAACTCAAGATCCGGTTTATCTACCTGTGTAGATAGTTGAATATTTTTACAACTGAAGAAGGGTGACTCTTTTGTGCCTCCCAAAAGGACGCATTGATGTATATTTCTGGGTGGTTTTTTTTCAATTAGAGTTTTAAATTAGATTTAGATTCAAAATATTGTATATTTACTAAAAAATGCTTTTAAGACTTAATAAAGACATGGCTTATTCCGCGAAATGAATTCATCACCAGAATTTGACAGGTGCAGCAGAGGGTTAACCGTCAGTAAACATTGTGCAGCACCTGTTGCTATTTCAATACTGTTATAGCCTGGAATGCTGTGGTTGACTTCATCTTTCCAGAACCTTTTAGAATATTTGTTTGTCTAAACAAAAGGTGCTGTACTCTTCGGTATGAACATTGCAGCTTATTTTATAAGATTTAGCAATGTGAGTGACGGATTAAAAAATGAAAACTCCAGCTGGCGGGTTAAAAACCACTGTTTTTCCTGAATTTTAAGTATCTTTATGAACACGATTTAAAGGACTATCGGAATAAATGTACAATAATTTAATAAGTAATGCATGGATAAAATAATGTAAAGCATTTTTAAAGGACACATTTGCAACCGTACGAGGTTTTCTAGTATCAACCCTCAATCTAAATAGTAAATAGCAATTAATTTCAATTTTACATGAACATTAAAATTACACATATAGTTAATTTTGGTTAAATAATTTTGGTATAATTAATTTTGGTTAAGTTGTTAACATTCATAGAGTAAAAAATGAAATTATACTAAACTTCACCGAAAAATGAAATCGTAACGGCCTATCCGTTCAGCCGATCGAAAGGAAACAACAGACCTCTCACATTTACGGCCGCTGATAGAAATTTCAAAACTTTGAATGCCAACATCAATATTTTTGTCCGTTCTAAATTAGCTTGTTGAAAAAACATAAACGACATTGGTAAAATGCACGTACGACGGAAATGACGGAGTAACACATTTTCAAATAACAAGTAGGATCCCTTACAATACTTTCCTTTGCAAATGTTTTACGCCACTAATTTTCATCATATGTGTATCGTTCAAATGCCATTTATTGTTTCATAATACGCTTAAGAAATTGCGCCTGGAAAAAGTGGTATTCTTATTAAGAAATTGCGATTTTTTTCACTGTAACCGTAATTGTGAGAGTTCTTTTGTTTTAAATAATAGCAAACTCGATCGAGCATATACTTTCGAAGAACAATATTGGACATTTTTTAACGATTTATCGAACATACAGACCTCTAAGGTTCATGAATCGGGTAAGATTTTTATAACCATTCTGATTTTTACGCAGATTAAAATAAAATGGAAAGGTATATATATATATATATATATATATATATATATATATATATATATATATATATATATATATATATGAACGTTTCCATATATATACACTGTTATAAAAAGTCTGAACTTCACAGACAATATCAACCTGGTTTTCACGGGACAATCTCTCTTATTGGTGAATAAAGGATTTTCGCTGTTTTTTAACGGAAGTTCTGTTAAAAAACGAAAATAATTTGTGAATCTTCTGAAAGTCTAGTTCTAAAAGGACATTTTCCGTTCTCTTTTTTGGCACCTGCCATCTTGGACTAATGAAATGTCTCCGAGTCACTTCCGCTCGTAACCAAAGTAATACCCACAAAGCTGATTTCAGCAATTTTGAATGCAAGATGTTCGTTGCTCATTCTGTCTGCAGTTCAAGTTGGAATTAAGATCCCTTAAACGTACGAATATATCGTCGCATTACACATGTGGCAGATAATTGAAGTGTAGTATTTTACTTAATACTAAGTCCTTTTGCTGTGGGTGCTACGTTAATGCAGTGGACATGACGAAGTTTATTTCGCGGTGTATTCGCTTGTGATAATTTTATTTTATATCCGAATACCAAATGCATCTTTTTCATATTCAGAGTTGTGAAATAAATTCAACCTAAATATGGAGGAGATTATTGCGGTAAAGATTTTGCTTTAATGGAGATAGTTTCTTACGATTGGATTATGAAAATCTCTTAGCTGTTATAAAACAAATGAAGTTACAATATCTCCAGTCAATGAAATGAACTGTAAGTGCTACATTACAGCTCTGATAATAAAAAATGCAGGAAACGAATAATTCAAACATATTTTTAACTGTGTACTATTTATAACATTATATGTACATGTATATACATTTTTTAAAAACAACTCTGTACTTTTACATGTACATGGAAAAAGTGGACTAGGACAGCTTTTTCTCACGTGTAAAATAACTACATAAACAAAAAGCTTCAATTTCTATTTGAATGTATTACAATGTATTTAGAACGTTGGTTTCAAAAATGACTATTTTTTAATGAATAAAAACTATATTCCAGGCTCTAGGGTAAATAAATTATTTTTTGGAAGTATAAAGGTACCCGATTTTATCCAATAATGTCGCTTATTAGAAAATAAGGCATAATATCTCTTAATTGTGATACAAAACCTGATTCCATAATTTTAAATAATACTTAAAAATCTTCTTTGTGACACAGTAAAAAAGAAAAATACCTTTCTCTAACAGGCAAAAAAAAAAAAAAAAAAAAAAAAAAAAAGAATTTCCTGCCTGGAAATGACGAGGAAAAAACTGATTCTGTGACTGAAAATAACGGAGAGAAACCGTTTGTAAGATAAGATGTGAACGGATATTAAGAGTTTTCTCCGACACGGAAATGGGAAAACGGTTATTTTCCGGCAGCAATGCTGCCAGACAATGACCGTTTATTTCAGGAACTTTTTATAACAGTGCATATTAAGTCAGTTTTCCACATTTCAAAATATCCTATACGGTAAACCGTTTAGGGACCATATAACTACTGAAATTTTAAATTATAGGTTTTAATTTCATTTTCTGGCAGAATGAGGAGAAAGAAAAAAAGTAATTTTGGAATACAAATTTTTAGCAGAACGTTACAGTCAGGCTCTATAAAAATCTATCCTGGGACAGACGTACTAAATTGTATACGTGTAAAATTCAGATGTGTAGCACCGAGCATGCTACACAAAGTACAGGAAGAGTTTTCTACACGGGTGCATATTTGTATTGCAGCCAAAGGAAGATATTTTTGAGCAAATGTTACGCTAGCACAATCTGTTATATTATTTTAAGTTTCTAAAATGCACAAATTTGTATTTTAAAATGTTTCATTTTTTAATTTAATGTTTAATGAAGTGCTATCTCCTTGTTTTCTTATTTTAAGTTATTTAACACCAGTTCATTAAAAAATCTCTTTAAAAAAATCTATTTTCAGTATAAGCTATATTTTTATGTTAATTTATTGGATATACATAAGTTAAACGTTAATCTTCTTTATTGCAATCTACACTCATAAAATTGTTAATGGCTGATAGATATTACAAGGCTCCAAACCATGTATTAACCATACATTAATTTTTCTCAAATTCATTCTCTAACCCCTATTTCGCTACTCGAAAAGTGATCTAACTTTAAGCAGCTGTAACTCGGTGAATTTCGGTCGTAGAAGGACGATTTTTTTTATTGTGCATGAAATTGTATAATTTTTTTTTCTAAATATAATTTCGTAGTTTTATTTAATATATAAAGTATAATATACGTAATTTTGATAGGAATTAATTTATTGACTTGGATTGTTTCTAGTAGCCTTTGGGCACCGTTAGCACTGGACACCCTGTATATATATATATATATATAAATATAAAATAAATATATATATATAAAATAAATAAATAAATATATATATATATATATATTATATAGTAAATATATATAATATATAAATATATACAAATAAATATAAATAAAAAGAAAAATTAATTCAACAGATTCTAATGTAACAATTTACTTAAACACAATTATATTCTTGTTCATTAATTTGTAACAGAGTTAAAATTTACGAAGAGAGCAGAACTTTTCTTCTTAGATAATCAATTACACAATCTTAAAATATTAGTGTACATATATAAGCGAGTAAAATTAAATATTCAAGCACAGTATGGAAAATTATACTATAGGCGTATTGTTAGTACTATACACAAAGTATTTCAAAATATAAATGTTAAAATAATATTTTAAATTGCTTCACGTCTTCAATAACCGTTAGTAAATCCCTCCAAAAATATGACCCCCAGAATAAATGATGCAGAAAATCTATAACACACTGTATTTTATTGTTAAATTTAACGGGAAAAGTAGCCAGAAATGGAAAATCATAAGGACACTAAACGTGAATATCGACAACCAGCCTTAAAATAAAAATCCTCCAAATCTGTGCATAATCAACTAATCCCCAATTTAAGAAATTTGGAAGGAGTATTTTCTGGCCATCAAAATTATTTAAAAGTGACAGTTCAGAAAATGGAGTTTATAATACGTTCCTTAAATTTTTTTTCTTTCTAGTGAAAATAAGGAATATTTGTTAAATAAATAAATAGTATCGTTTGAAGAGAACTATCTGTGCTGTAGCTAACTATTACTGTTTTGAAGTAAAGTAAAATAATACGGTTTTTATTAAATTGTAGATTCTGAATAATAATTCGCAGTGAATTCAGAAAATATGTTTTTCACGATCGATCAGAAAATGTGTATAGATAATATTATTGCATTTACATTTTATAATCACTGCAATCATAAATGTAAAAATAGCAAAAATGTAGTAACATAGTTTTATCTTTTAAACAAAATAAAAAAATGGTGTTTTCTTTTAATTTAATCCGGCACTGAAAAAAAAGAATGTTTTGCGGAATTAGGCATAATGTTATTGGTGCTATTTTAACTGAATCATTTTGTTGTACTAAAAAAAATTATTTATATTTGTATAATTAACAAAATATCGAACAAAATTATTCGTAAAAACCAGCGCCAATGGTTTAGTGAATTCAACAAAATAATTCTCCGAATCCGCGGGCCTTGAAGGCGATACATGATTAAAAGAAAATGTCATCCTACGCTGATCCCTGACTGAGTGACTCTGTAACAATTCCGTCATTATCATTTTCAGCTCCATTTATTTCCGAGAGTGAAAAAAGCTTATCATTTGCGTAAGTGTCGCAAGTGACACTGGCGTCATATTAAAGTCACGGTTATCAGGCTTTGAAGGAAAAATTACGATGACTATTCGTTTAAAATAATTTTTTTTTAATATTACATAGTTTATTTTTTTTCACAAATAAAATGGTTTCCTCTGCTTGAAGCATTGATATAAGAGGATCTGTTCCCACAAAACGAAACCGTTCGAATGCGAGAAGTTTCCACACGTTTCCAGAAAAGCATGAAAGTCGAATTCGGAATGTAATAAAAATTAAACATGAAGATATTTATTTTAAGTGGACGAAGATTAAATATATTGAATGTAGGCATATTTTTGTCAAAGGAATTTTCTAACGCCCGTTGTTATTGCCTTCACAACGGGCTTTATACTCAAGTACAGATATATGCACCATCTATTCCATAAAGAAGATATGAAACTTGCTCTGGGTAAAATTAGAGGTACTTGTGAGTAATAACATCCACTGAAATTGCAGCGTCAAGCAACGAGGATATATCCACAAGATGTTGGTGGTGAAACTAGCGAAAACTTTTGCATTTCTACAGACGTCATACCAGTGAACTTGGCTGATCCTCGTGTCCCCAAGGCAACTCAATGGACTCCATGAGCCACAAGTATCGAATTATATTTTTAACGGAATAAATTTTAAAAAAGGAGCGGGAGGTTTTAAATTCTTCTCTGTCTATAAGTATGCAGGTTGTCCCAAAAACACTAACCTAGAAATATGAATCATAGCCATAAACAGAAGTTACAAAAGTACGAATAAAACGGTGTAAAATTTTATGGTATCGATTAAATTTTTCAGGAGATTAAGTCTAAATAAACAGAGAATTTAAATTTTTATACGGCCCCGTTCAAAAAAATTCCGAGCTAGTAAAATGTTACCCGTACATTAATTAATCGATGTACAAGGTTTCAGCCTTTCATCGTAAAAAGGCTCAGAGATATATTTAAACGAAGTTGCTGAGGGACTATACAGAACTACTAATAATAGCAGAAATATTATGTTTTAATGGAATCATTTTCTTTCGTAACTTGTGCACGACCTCTGATATGCGATTGTTAGGCGTGAATATTTCCCTTTGAACGTCACTGAAAAGTGGTCTAAGTCAGCATATATTTATTTTCAAGACTTTTAGGATAAATGCTCAAAATTTGTACACCCTTATAATTGTAAGAGTAGCGAATATTACAGTTTGGGAATTTTTTTTTTGTGCTGGGTATGCATAAAAGTCTAATTTATTTTTATTTTTTTTAAAGATTTAATCTCGGAAAATTTTAGAAATCAATACTTAAGGAATAAAAGCCTAGGCCAGAATTTTTGGGACACCCATTATATACAGGGCGAATCTAAACTCTTGGGCAAAACTTTAAGGGGTGATAGGGCACACAGTAAGGAATCGTAATCACATAGCAATTTGGGGTCAAAAATGCAGTTTTAACTTACCCGGCAATAATCACTTTGAGAAAAGTATAAGTGATCGTCTAATTTCTTAACCAAGTTTCACAAACAATAGGCTCCTCTCCAAAAATGTCATCCATGTTATAAAAAAGAATTTTTAAACTATCAATTTTAGTCTTCTGTTTTCGGAGAAAAATACATTAGTTTCTGACGAACAACGGTCGGAAAGTGCACTGTTGTTTCGGCACTTTTATCAAAGTGATTATTAACAGCTGAACGAAGACGACGTTGCCGACCCCACATTGCTATGTGATTCTGATTCCTTATTATGTGCCCTATCACCCCTTACAGTTTTGCCCAAGAGTTTAGATTCACCCTGTATATTATGTGGTAGAGCGATGATTTTTTTTTTTTTATTTACAACGAGGACCGTTCTCGTGGTTTTTTCTTTTTAATATTTTTTTCTTTTCTAATTCGATAATCAGTTCCTTAGAGGTGGACCAATATTAACTTCGTCAAATTCTGATGATATAATCAATGACAAAAATAATGAAAGTCTTTAATTCTTATAAGCACATAAACGATAGCCGAAAGAATCTCATAGAATACATTGATATTTCAGTTATCATTATGTCATTATAGCGAAGTAATTTGAAGCCTTTCTTTTTTTTAAACTATACTTTTTAAATAATAACTATACCCATTATAACTATTTTCTTGAATCCAAATAATGAATTTTCAACTCAGTTAGTCCAATAATTAACTCACTTGTGCATAAGCAAATTGGTTTTAAAGGTAAATCTAAATTTAAAAAGTGAGATCATTATCTGGATAACGAAAATATTCCTTTCATAAGATGAGCCAAGTAGATTCAAACTAAATTCATTCGAAATATGAATGAATGCTAAAGTTTGAATATGACAAATATGTGAAATTTTGGAACTCACCCAGCTATACCTTTGTGCCAGGAAAGCGCATGACTAAATTCCATAGAAAAAAAAAAAAAAAAAGGAAAAAAAAAGAATGAATCCTTAGCTAAGCTACATAACCTATCCTATTTTCGTTCTTAAGTTCCTTGTACAATTTCATATGAAATTCTGTTTCCATTATAGAAAATAAGGAATATGTAAGAGAGAACTCGTCTGTTGAATCCCTTTTGTGACGATACTTGTATTACAGCCGTTAGAGAAGCATAAGGAGTATTTCGAAATTCTTATTTCCATATTCTGACTTTCAACATTTTAGATCTAATTTTTTACTCCTGGATAGATAAAGACTAGAAAAAAGTTACTATCCAAAATTTCATTTGGTCTAAAGAAATCGTCAGCCACATCGATGTAACTGTTTCATCCTCATATCATTTGTCAAAGCTGAAGGTTTTATTAACACCTTGCCCCCATCCCCTCCAAAGAAAATAAAGTAATAATGAAGGTTTTCTTAGAATGTTTTTGTGATCTTATTTTGCTAAATTGAAATTTTCTACAAAAAGAAAACAGTATTTCTTATAGTAAACTGATTTTTATAAATGACAGAATATAATATTTACATTTATTAAAAAAATTCACAATTTTTTCGTTCATGGACATTTTTTTTTCAAAATTAGATGCATTTAAAAAATATGCTATAATTAGAGAATAATACATGCCTATTGATTTTATGAGTGTAAGTTAAGTATTTTATCCCACCAAGATGATAATTTAGGGTGGTTTGTTGCATAGAGTTTTGATGTTCTTTCATGCAAAGCGTAAATTAGTGAACAACTTTTGAGGAGGGCCGTAGCTAGGGTCTGGCTACACTGGACCCTGCCATGCCAGGGCCGCAAACAGAACGGGACGCAAAAGCGGTTGGATTTAAAATGTTGAAATAAAGTTTCTACTATTTAATGTCTGTTCTCAAAATAGCACATCACTAAAGAAATTAATAAGCGCACAGAATATAGGAGTTCTTGCTTACCTAAGAATACACAGAGCGTAGTATGAAAGAAAAAAAAAATGAAATTAGTTAGTAATAGGACCTTCCGTTGGTTCTTGACCTGGGACAGAGGAACGAATTTGAGGGTAAAAAATTTTCGAAACAAAATGGGAAAAAAAAAAAAAAAAACGCATCAGAGTAACGCATCAGAGTTTCTGATCTATAAAAGGCTTTTTAAAAATTCCTAAAAATTAGTAAAACAATCTAATTTTATGTATTAACAACAAGGTACATCTGGCGACAAAAGCTGGTTGTGCGATACAGCCAGCTGCTGCAAAAAAGGGTCTCTAGATCTGTGGCACGCAGTGAACGTTTCGATCGTCCGCCATCTTGCTGGTAGTTAAGTCGAGCGATGGCAACGGCTGTCCTTTTTTCAGCATTGGGCAATCTATCCAGCTGTTCTCGCATTCTTCCATTTTTCAGCAGATGTCAGTGCTGTTAAAAATAATCGTGACTTTTTTTACGGGAAATGACGTGCTAAAAGTAAAGGATTCTCGTGGAGCTATGTCCCCCACAACTATTTTTATAGAAATCAAATCTATTCCACGTGACTGGCAACAGTCAAAACGTCAGAGTTTGGTGTTCCCAGAGCGGGAACACTGCGCATTAAAGCGTTAAACCATAATAGGAATTGGGATAAACCTAACTTACCCTTTTAGAGTTTGAAAGCTACGGAATATAGCGGAACGGAAATCATAGGAAGAATCGGTGTTGAAAATGTGAAGGCGGAACATTTTTTGGGGGTATTCCTTTGATATCAAAATAATCTTCTGTGTTTCAGGGGAATGTCCACAGAAAACGTCATCAGTATTTTTAATACTAATTACAGATATGAATAGAGCTTTTTTCGAGAACTTTAAAATGTAAGCAAACAATATTGTTCCAAAACGGTGCGATTTAGTTTGATATCAATTCAGAACTATCATTCAGCGGAAATCACTGCATTTCGGACAGACTGAAACAAGAATTTCTTGCGTGTATTCGAAGAAATAGCCGAGACTGACACTATGGTGCACACGATTTTACTAACCTCCGTAGGGCAATTCCATAGGAACATGGACATGATCATCGATAAGAATATTTTTATTTTTTTTATAACTTGAGTGAAAAATTACTCCAAATTATTGTAGCTGTGTTGGTAACAGTTTATTTTGTATAAAAGGTTTTTATCAGAATGGAAACACTTCGAAGTCAGACATCTACGTTGTATCATGAGTTATCTACTTGCGTAGCATGAGTTAGTTACCATACACTTAGTATACACAGAGTATATTTTAATTCATTAACCAAATTTACATACAAAACTAAATGGTTTTTGTGATAAGAAAGGTACATACAAACTCTCATAAAGATTATACCTCTTAAGAAGTAGAATTTTAGAACTCTGAAGTATGGGCTGAAATACGATGCCTTATTTTGGAAGCATGAGTTGCCAAGAATTTTTAATTAATATTTAAAAAATGAATCAGTTATAAGATTTTTAATGATTTATTGGAAAAAAAAATGATCAGCATGAATTAGTTGAAAGGCATTTTTTATTACTACTCCAAGTTTAAAAAATGCAATTTTTAAAGAAATGCAGCATGAATTACCGTGGAAACACCCGTGTGCGTTTTCAGATAATACCCTTCTCCAAACATACAGTATAATTTATTCACTACCACACCTTGACAACATATTGAAATGCGGTCTCCATAACGTATTCATTGAACTTCGAATTTCGGCTAATTGATTTTAATAACATTTCATTAATTTATGCTTTGCATATTAAAAGGCGTATATCAACGCCACATTTATTATGGAAGGCCAAATACCGTTTATCGTGAGTTTATCAGTAAATGACACTGTCTAAAATGAAAATTTAAAGGTAAACATACCAATTTTATTTGGCTTGACGTGGGCATTAGAAATTGTCTCTAAATTAGGACATAAATATAACTGCTTATTTCTTTTAAATTTTATAATTATTAATATAACAAAGTAAATGATTATGGATTTAAAACTTTTGTTCTAATTTGCCAAAAATAAATATACCGATTTTTTAGTTAACTGGAAAATTTATTCAGAATTACTTTTGATACACCTGAATGATAATAATTGTTATAGTTAGTTAACATCACGTCACAATTCACTCTGTGTTCAGACTTTCTAGTCTAGATAATGTGTGTGTATACATTTTATGCAGTACATTAATATATAGTATTTTATTTTCTACTGTCTGTTCAACGAATTAATCTGAATATTTATCGAGTATTATCGTTTTTATAAACAAAATAGATTCAAATAAGTAATATATATATTCTATTTACAAAATTCAAAACCCACTTCTCAGTCACATACACAAAATGCAAAAATAATGGACTGCAAATGTGGTTCAAACCGGGAGATAAAATGTAGCCAAATACAAAAATATAATCAAAATAAAAACAATTCGTGCACAACTCGAAGACAATAATCGCATTTAGCAAAATCCAATTTAACTCAATAAATTAAACAGACTAATTTGTTTCTGTAAAAAATTCAAATATGGAACTAATATCATATTTTTAAAGTCTATAAAAAGCCCTATCGATTTGAAGCATTTTTCTGTGCCAACTTGCTTGTTGTAATACATTTATAATACTTACATTTCAATGAAAGATGATTTTATAATATTTACACCCGAGGTAGCCCAGTGGTCATTATTTGACCGTATTTCATTAAATTTCTAAGTTTGAACTTTATTGAGATTTTTTTTTTGTCGAAGAGCATTCCTTTATAATCATTGATCACAGATTTTTTTTTTTTTAAATAACGCTAGTTGCGAGCATGTACAAATAAATGTACAAAAATCGGGATGATGTTTTCATTAATAATGCAACTAAATCAATAATACTAAGATATTATGAATAATAAAATTTAGACCATCATAAGTGTATAAAATAAATTTCACATTCACAATCAGCCACTGCGCTACATCACATCTGCAGTGAAAACTTCCCTCTGATTTTAGTGGTAGCATGCACAAATGCAAAAAATACGCGTGGTTATGCCAGCTCTGTACAATTCTCAGATAATTTCAGTTTTTGCAAATTTTGTTAGAATAGTATAACCCTAGTATCATTTTAACTTGATGTTATCTCAAAATTGACACAACGCCGGAATCATCGCCCAACTTAATGCAAATTATTGCGTGTCAATTTACTCCGCTATTTTTTTACAGTGTTATGAAGATTAAACGTAAATTTTATCTTTCTGCACCCCTTCTCCAAATGAACTTTGCTAAATTTCACCCTCCTCCATGCTCGCAATGTGCTTAAAAAGAGGTACAGAGATTTTTCTTCACGTATTAATACACAGACATTTATTTAGTAAGCTATCAATATAGAAACATCGCAATTGACTTAGTGTTCCATTTATAAACTTGACGCTTTAAACTTTTAAAAAGTCAATCCTCCTCAGTGACATATACCAAAGTTAAAAGATAGCAGACTGCAAATATACTTCAAAACGGAAGACAATGAAGATATAGCCAAAAGCAAAGAAAAGCGGCATTCATATTAAAAAAAATTCTCAATTTGCGCTCAATTCACAGACAATAATCGCATTTTTCAAAAATTCCTTTTTAACACGATAAATTAAACAGAGTAATTATATTCCGTCTTTTGAAATGTATGAGCAGATTTAAGAGAAAGTATTTGAAAAGACGCACGAATTGTGCTCCCGAAATGAAAGGAATATTTAATTAACTATTTTTGTTCCTAAGAAGTGCATCCTCTTACTGATATTAGAAAAGCGGCAAGGAAATGAAAGCATTTCGAAATTTACTGGTAAAAGATGAAATACAGCTGAAAGGAAAAAAAAAAATATATATATATATATAAAACTCACCTGCAATTTGCTCGTCTGAAAGGCCGAATTCTGCCTGAAAGAAAAAAAAGAAATACATAAATTAACACACAACAAAGATGTTATTAAATTCTTTGCAAATCTTCAGAAAACTCAAAGATATTTTCTTAGCTGAAACTTGAAAATTGAAAGTAATATAATTCCAAATTCAGGGATTATTAAATCAATACTTACACAGGAGGCTACAGCTAAGCAGCACATCTAGTTCAAAAGACTTTCGAGTACTTTGAGTTAATAATTAAAAAAACAGTGAAGTATCAATTCCTTAACATAAAAATTTATTTGTATAAAAATTGACCCGGGGATTTTAAGTTTTAAAATTTTCGAAAACCAAAGTTAAACTTTATCCACTTTTGAAAGAAAATTTTGTGAAAAATAATATTTTTCGGAGCGTTGTAAATCAACTAATTTTAGTTTGAAAGAATGTCTTCTGAAAGTCATAAATTTTCAGCGAACAAAGCTGTAATACAGATAACTGGACACTTCAAGCGAATCAAGGAATTTATGAACTTACGTGCTTGATTTAGCGGGGTTTTAAAATAATTCCTCTTTGAAAGTAATTTAAAATTTCTTTCGTGTAACGGCTCAGAAAAATGTAACTTAACTATATAATGGAATTGCTAATAATTATTAAAGTTCCTAAATAGTTATTTTTATTTTAGAAACTTAGTGCTTTTATATCGGATGAATTACGAAGTAAAAATAAAATTTATTTTTGAGAGAATGATAAATGATATTCTCTTTTATTTTGCTGGTCTAGGGAAAAAAGGGTATTCAAATATTATTTACCCTGCAAGTCCATTACTACTTAACATGGTAATTTTAATTAATAATTTTGTAAAGTAACAAAGAAAGATAATTATCAATACGATAATTTCAGTTAGTACAAAACGCTCACCCTTTTTCAGTTGCAAATAAGTTCCACAATACACACAGACAGGAAGGTTTTGAACCTTTATTCTTGTACCATGAAAACAAGACGTAAGGTAAAAGGTAAGTTATAAATTATCGAAGTAGCCAGAAAGACCTTAAAATTAAAATAGGAATATAGGGCTGGAAAACGCCCAGTGTGTCTTGGAGAGTTATGTAATATCTCCAATCATCTACTGAGTTTTACATATAAACGTCACTGTAAAAAAATCCAGAAACGTTCCATGGAAATAATGGGCCGTTGAGGGGCCCTAGTATTTCAAAGAACATTACATTAAAATACCAGGGAGTGTACTGCACAGTTGGTGATGATTGGTTTTTCAGTAGAGATCCTAGTATTTTCATGCAATGTTCCTTGGAATTCTAGTGCCACTCAGCTGGCCATTATTTTCAAGGAATGTCCCTGGATATTTTTACAGTGCCGTTTCTTCAGCTGTTTGTAGGGTCAAGGCCGCGGTATTCCATAGAAATCTACATGAAATTTATTGTAAAAAAATAAAATCGCTAAAAATCTAAAAGCCCACTTGTTCTTTGATTTTTAGCGATATTTCGAATTTTTCAATTTTGAAAAGGCCCCTAATATCACTGTTAGATCGAATTTTGAAAACAGAAAACTGAAGAGAAATTTTTTATTAGTCGTAAAAATAAATGTCATTTCCGTGTGATGAACGAATATTCGTGCAATATTTATATCTGTACCTATATCTGATTTTGCCTACGATCTACCAAAAAATTTCGAGAGCTTATGCTTAACATAACTGTTCTCTGGGTGAAGAATTTTGAAAATTGAACCTAGAATAACTTATGCCACATCTGCCGCTCGATATAATTTAACTAAGTAAGTTATTTACATTTGTGTCGGAAGGTCTAAACATTTTTGAGTATTTTTCTCAGCAGAATACTTCAGAGCGCAGTGAAACGAAACTTTGTTACCGTGTGTCAAATTAGCGAATTTATTTTTCAGTGAAATAAACATTGTTCTAACCATGATTATTATAAATGTAAATTTAACCGCTCTCGTTGTTATATACTGTATTTTGTTTCTTCTGGCGAATATCATATTAGGACATTTAAATAGTATTTTTTTTTCGCTACTAAGTTGTATACAGAGTGATTCACCAGTAAGATAAATCGCAATCACTTAGTAATATAGGGCCCCAAATGTCTTCTTGCTTTAATATTGAGATGAATATCTAACTACTTAACTTCGTTTCAAAAACAATGAGCCAATATCACTGCAACGTCAGCAATTATTCTAAAGTGATTATTATAGGTGTATAGGTGTATAGAGATAATGCCTGCGAACCTGGAATAACAAATTATTTTGATTCAGCAATCCATTCTTTCACCCTTTATATTGAGTGTTATGATTTATTTATGACAAAAGCAAATATTTTGTAGTTAAAAATAATGAGATGTAACAAAAATTTTAAAAAAGATAAAATAAATAAGAAAAATTATGTTTTTGTTGTAACTAGGGAATAAGAATTAAAAAAAAATATTCAACTTAAAACTGTCAAGCATTCGACTTCTATCCTAAGACAAAACAAAACAAAGAAATTCAGCAATTTTTTAAAAGTCGCTACAGTTCTTGAACAGTCATACAAATTTAGTAATACAACCAAGAAATTTGAATATTTTGCAACCTTTTCTGGAGTGATTAGAGGAGTTTGATAGCGAATGTAAGAAGATTAAATTGCAATTTAGAATATAAAAAAAGAAACATAAAGGATAGTAGGACAAAATTAATATCAAGCAGGTGAACAATATTTTGAAGACTGTTTGTTAAAGGGATATTTAAGTACAGTTCTGGGTTTTGTGGCTATTTAATAAATGACCGGGAGTCACGAATCTCAAAATGTTGGATCAGAATTTTAATAAGGTTAACAATCTCTGATTAAATATATATATATATATAGATAGATATATTCAAGAGCAATTTTAAGTACTTTATGCCATTTTAAAGAAGAGTTAAGTAAAACATAAGTTGAAAATAATTGCATTCTGTGAGTGTAAAAAAAAATGTGTTAGAGATTTTATAATTAGTTTCATTAGCTTTGTATGTTTAATTCAGCATTTTTAAAATTTATCTTTTGCTACATGCGGCCTTGTGCAGATAGCAGTCATTTACTGACAATTACAAGGAGTAGTATTTTAAGTTGAGCACAGTGCATTGTATTTCCATCTTGAGGATAGATTTGGATGCCCCGATCAAATTCTAATTTTTGTTAACAAAATGATAAGAATCAGACCTTTAAGTGGAAAATTTTGACATTTCCACTTTTTGAGCCCACTCTTACTTCTTTTCTTTTTTACTGACTGCGTGTTGATAATTTTCCGCTCTCTCTATATATGCATGCAACGGTAAATGGTATTAATTATGGAATATTTATCAAATTAACTGGAGAGTTAACATATTCTACGCAACTTAATAGAAGCTGTTTAAAAGTCCATAACTTTGGCAGTTTCAAAAGGCCTTGCTCAACACCGGTGCACTTTGTTACCATGATGGTGATATTTTAGCTGACTTTTCAGGAAGTATCTCATCAGAGAGCTGTGGCCGCAATCTTTTTTGTTTTTTAAGCTAAAAGATCCCCTCCCCCTTTTGAAATTTAGACGATTTTCAAAGGGCCTTGATCAACAGCGGTGTACTTAGCGATGTTCCCTCGTCTTTCTTTACTAACTTTCTTTATTTTATTTTTCAGGAGAAAGGAATCTATGGTTGCAGATTTACGAGAGGAGATTCCCTATAGCCGTGGCGTTTTTTAAGGATTAAATAAAACATGGGGTGTTGATATTTATAATTTCAATTGTTCGGCTGAGGCCCAGCTGGTTAACTCCGGTTCCACAAGAACGAAAGGGAAACTGCGAATATCTTGGCCAACGCTCGGGAAGGTGACAATCTCTCTCAACAGGACTACTGTGGGACCGTGTACGCTAAATGAAGTTAGTGCACGTAATATCTGTCGTGGCTCTAATGCCCTCCATGTTGAAACAATATCTCTAGGACTGTAAATCCAGATGCTAGGTTTCTCATTTAGCATTGGTTCAAAATTAATAGACCATTCAGAGAAAATGCCGCTGGCCTGCCCCGTTCTCCCATGATAAGATGACCAACATCTTTGGCCCACATAGTGGTTCAAGCCTATAGCCTGCAGCTGATTCGTCCACTCGAAAGAAAAAGGAAAAAATTATTTTTATTTTAAAATACTTTATATATTTAAAAATCCCCAATACGATTTGGGGAATACATAAAATAATATCACATTTACCAGTATTAATGGTGATTATGTATATACGACAGCAATTATCCACAATCAGCAAAAGTAACAATTTACTACATTTACCGTGAACTAAACACACAAATTTAATCGAGTGTGTGTATGATAAACAGTGCCTAGTTCAAACAGTATAAGGAACTTATTTTGTATCTTAAAATAAATATCGGAGGCAAACGTAACTGCAAATAAAAAGTTCTACATATAATTTTATAACATCCCATCTCAAAAATTTACACTGCTGAAAGATAAAGATTGAAAAATTAAAATCCCTTAAACATTCTCCCTTTCAATTGAATAAATTATTTAACACAGAAACTTCTGTTTGAGCAAAATGGTTAATTAAATGTGCATAAAAATAGTATTAAAAGTATTTCCACTCTTAAAAGGAATGCTAAATAATGATAATTTCAAAATCATTCAATGGGATTTGGGAATGAATAATTTAATCTAAAGAAGAGTGAAAAAAATACACTGCATATGGTTTGTTAAATGTGTATCATAGCTTAAACTATTTATAAAAAACATATTACTTATTGTTTCAAGGTCTCTTTTCTCATTTTTAAAGCGGACTTTTTTCTTTTTTCTCTACGTACTATTACTCTTTTATTCTATAAGTAAAACAAGTGACTAACTTAAAAAAAAACCCATTTATTTAAAATAAGAATTATCTCTTTCAGTTCAGTTATTACTATTTTAACAAAAAAATTGCTTTTTTGAGCATTTCGCACACTAAGTTTTCTTCAAATTATATAAACAATTTTTATTTTAACACGAAAAATTACTTTTAAAATTACTTACGCTGCTTTGCTAAAATTTTATTTCACTTCTTTTACTTTTGGTACATTTTTAGTGTTTATGTAGTTTAGATGTTAAAATTATTTTCTGTAAATTACTGAATATATCTGCTGCACATAATTTACATGAACTTCTTAAAAACAGTATTTGTCATCTTTCTGGTCTGAACAGTTTACAGATAACTACGATGTAGGAGGAAATAGCTATAAATTAACATGCATTCATTTTAAAACATTTTATGCAATACAAATGATTTCATTAACCATTTGAGGCGCAACCCTTTCCCAATGCTGAAAAAAGGGCAGCCGTTGCCATCACTCGAATTTACTACCAGCAAGATGGCAGATGATCGAAACGTCCATCGTGTGCCAGAGATATAGAGACCCTTTTTTGACGACAGCTGGCTGTGCCGGCACAGCTGGTAGTTAAGTCGAGCGATGGCAACGGCTGCCCTTTTTTCAGCATTGGGCAATCTATCCCGCTGTTCTCGCATTCTTCCATTTTTCAGCAGATGCCAGCGGTGTTAAAAACAATCGTGACAACTTTTTTACTGGAAATGACGTGCTAAAAAGTAAAGGATTCTCGCGGATCTATGTCACCCGCAACTATTTTTATAGAAATCAAATTTATTCTTCGTGACTGGCAACAGTCAAAACGTCAGAGTTTAGTGTTCTCAGAGTGGGAACACTGCGCGTTAAAGGGTTAAGGAAATTATGGGATGTGAAATTATGGTGTCCCAAAAACACTGACCTAAGCTTTTTTCCTTAAATATGATCATAACCATATACAGTAAATGACAAAGTTATGTAAAAAAAGGTACAAAATTTTATGGTCGTTTAAAACTTCCAGCTTAAATGTAATTATCTACAAAATTTAAATTTTCACACGCCCCTTAGGAAATAATTTCCAGTAAGTAAAACATGCCCCATTCATCAATTAGGTGATGCACAAAGTTTCATCCTTTCAACATTAAAAGGCTCCGAGATATGTTTAAACAAAGTTGGTGAGGAGCTATACAATACTAATAATATCAGAAGCATTACGTATTTATGCAATCATTGCTTTTCTCTCATAATTTGTGTACGATCCCTGAAACGCGATCGTCTGACTTGATTTTTTTTTTCAAGAGCAATGGAAAAATGATTTATGTCAGCATATATTTATTTTACCATCTCCGACATTTTTAGGATAAAATGCTCAAATTTTGAGCATCACCTAATTAATATATGTGTGTTGTGTTTTAAGGCAAACCTGCACGCGGGATATCTGCCTAGGTAGGAGGACTTTCTAAGGGGTTCTAACGCGTATTTGCGTTACATCTGGAGAAAACCTACCAAAACTCCAGACCGTTTTATCGACAGCCGCGCGATGGGACCCGAACCCAGGACCTTCACACCTCGGCCGTTTACCATTTTCAGTGGCATAACCACTGTACCATGGTGAGGCCTAATTAATATATGAGGTACATTTTACTAATTGAGAGTTGTTTGTACTGGGGTAGCATAAAATTTCAAATTTGCATATGTTTAAATTTAATATTCTGTACATTTTAATGGATACCATACAATTATGTATCTGTTTACGTAACTTTGTAATTTATTCTATATGTCTAAGATCAATATTCAAGGAATAAAAGGCTAGGTCAGTGTTTTGGGGATACCGTGTATTTATATTTCTTTTACATATAGTAACATGAGTTTTCGACAATAAAATATAAAGCTTCCAGCATAGTGAGCTAAATGCAGAAAATCTACTTATCTCACGATCATTTAAATAGCCTGTACTCATTAACATATTTCTACCGATAATTATTTGAAAATTATAAAGAATTTTCTAATGGAAGTTCTAGAACTTATTTTTTTATGTGTGTGTTTTTTAGAGAGTTCTTTGTTTATTTTAATTTTTAAACACCAGATTCTTCGAGGGTTCTCTATTATCAATAATTATTTAATTCTTATGTTTCGAGGCGTAAGATTTCTAACTAGAAATTTCGGAAGTTTTTCCGGCATTTCTCAACATAATGTGTGACCGATATCTGATTTTTTTTATGACGTGACAACGTTGCGTGACGTTCTTTATGCAATGCCTTTTTCGATTGACTCACGTTATCGGAACTTAGGTGAAAACTTATGAATGATAGATATCAATTCTGGAAATTTAGCAGTAAAATAGCCATGGATCGTATTGTGAATAAAATAAAGATGGAGAATTTTCTCATATTTCTATCATTTTGATTTAGTGAATTCTCGTTGAAATTAACATATCAAATTAATGAAAAATATATTTAATTTACATAATCATCATGAAAAAAAATATTTATTGAAAAAACCGTAGTGCAAATTAAGTCATTTGAAAATCACTTCATTTTTCAGAGTTACGAATCAAGTCCAGTTGCTTTAAATTCGTCACAAAGAGATTTTACAGTATAAGCAAGAAAAAAATTATTGTGGAGTGGAGGTTTTTCTTTGGTAACTGAGTGACATGTTAAATTAACAGAGGCAGCTAGCAGTTACTTTTTTTTTTTTTTTTTTGATTTGCGAATAAGTATTTTGTACATGCGTACTATTGGTTTATTTTTCAGTCATATGAGTAAAAGAAAACATATTTAACGATACAAACAAAAATAAATAAATAAAAATGTTTTTAAAAAATGGAACTTTAGAGTGGATATATTTAAGCATGTGCTAACCGAAGAATGGAATTTTTATGTGCTATGAATCTCGCTAGTGCCTCAATAAAGAGTTTTGTCTAGATATTGAATTAATAGATTAAAACTGAATAAACCGGTTAAAAGTGAATCGAATAAAATTGAATAGCGAATTAATAGATTAAACATGTTATTTGTAATACTATCATGAAACAAATTAACCATGCCTCGAACTACACATATTTAGTACATACTTTACAAGCTGCACTTTACATTCATTGTAACACACGATAAACCTATTGTCAGTCATGAAACTTTTACCAAAAATGCGGACACTGCGTAAACACGCAATAGGTGTCTAAATGTATCACTTTGGAAAATCTTCCGGATACTATGTGAATGACTTTTTTTTCGCAGAAAGTGTCATAGCTGGAGTAGTTTTATCGGTTATTGCAATGAAACGAGACTCTGAACTTTTTTTAAAAAAAGTCTCTTGCAAATACCCAATTTATTTCAATTAATGGCTAAAATTCATTAAAAAGGATTTTTTTTTCAACTAAGAGCCTTAATTTATTTATATTTTAATACACTTTTAAGATCCAAATCATACTGGTAAAGAAAACATTAAAAAATTATTTCGAAAGGAAAATAATTACTAGAGAAAGATTATAGAAATACATTAATAATAATACTTTAAAAGTGCTTTCACATGAAAAAAGACTAATGACGTACAAGTAACGAAACTTGCTTTTAAATAAACTTTGGAAGACTTTAAAATTTTAGCCTATAGTAGTAGATATATAACTAACTAAAGGCATTCAAAAGCATTGTTTTGACACTGCTGAAAAAAGCCTTAGAAAAAGAGAGATTAATAAATTTTGCTTCTGCACAGTAGTATTCTCATATCTTTGTGTAAATTACTAGACAACCTTAAAAGTGTTCAATCAATTTTAACTGTACAAAACTAAAATTTAAAAAATGCTACTATAGCTTGTGCAGAGACTGGTTTCAACGTATTTTCATTCTTTAAAATTAGTTGTTTTATTTAGAAATGGAAACTAATGAAACTTACAATCATTTTATATTATTGTAAACATACTAATTAATTGTTCGATTGCATGAATTTAAAGTTAAACATAATTTTATTTTGAAAAAACATCATTATATGGCAATCATTATGTTATTAATTATAGAAGAATAGTTATTAGGAATTCTCAAGATCTAAAAAGAAATGGATATTATCCTGAGCCAAAGTTTTAATTATTAAAGAACTGGTACAATTGAAATTTAATAAGATTTTATTTATTTTAAATGTTTCACAGTTAATTTTTCCTTATGGATAAAATATATGCTTTAAATGTCCAAAATGCATTTCATATAAATCTTATTTTCTTACCATTAAAATAAGAATCTGTTAAGCTGCATAATGATTCAGTACCGTTTAGCTCCGTAAATTTAAACTTGTTTTCAATAAACTTAAAAAATTCTAATAATAAACTTTATTAATTAAACAATACGGCGTGAATTATAATTAATGAATATTTTTTAAAATTTAATAATTCAGTTTTTAAGTTTTAAATTTTTCCTAGCATGGAAAATATGGTACGTTTATTAAATATTAGTAAAACCAATTAAATACAAAATAATCACAAAATTGTGCATGAGGTTTATAAAAATTTTTATTTAAAATTTCAATAACATTAAACCGCTTTTATTATGATGATTAATCTTCAACTTTTAAAGAAATTTTTTTATAATTATTTCAAAGCACAAACTGATAAATATCGTTAAAATAAACAAACACAGAGATTAAGTGATCATGGTTCATGTTGTTATGTTGTACTTTTAATAAAGATCACAACAGTATTATTTTAAACTTTTACCAATTTTTAATTATTTTTTCATGTGGATGAAATAGAAACTTTTTCAAAGAGGCTTTGCTAAAAGTTTAAAACAAAGTATTTATAAACACCAGTATTTGTAGAGAGAATGAGAGCCATGTTTATAGTTATATAACTTTGAATATTGTGTATGTGTGTACATTTTCTTTTTAATTTAATATTAATTAAATTTTAACTGTCACCAAATTTCAGGTTTGCATCGTGATAAAGAATCTAGTATTTGTAAGACATAAATATTTCGATGTAAAAAAGTTCATAAAACTGCCCCCCCCAAAAAATATGATTCTAAATTTCAAAATAATAACAAGCTTCCGCGTGAAACTGTCACCGGTACATTTTCTTATAAACTTCTACATGATAAACATGGGAGGACCCCCGTCCCCCTTCGGAATACCAACACCCGCGAAAAGAAAACAACAAAGTTCGGCAGTGCGTAATTTAAAAACTTCTGCAGTGTGGCTCAGTTGGAAAACAGTCCGGAGAAAATATGCACCTCGAAACCCAATTGGTTGGCGCTATTATACTTACTTTAATCTGTTCAATTTCCATTCGCAGACAAAAACGGTACCACAAGACGATCCACGATGAATGTTTGGAGATTTCTACAGGCTACGAAGAGGATGAATGATTAAAAAGCTACAAAACGTGCTTTCTTTCGGCGACGAAAACAAACGGTGGTGCAAAAGTGCGAATTGGCCGTCGCTCCACCTATCGCGGGGAGTGAGCACTCCGCTGGTCAGAGTCGAACAACAACTCTCCGGCTCGGAGAAAAGTTTTGACACTCATATCGACTCCGGCCGCCAACCGCCACTAGCCGCCGCCACTAGCAGGGCTGTCGTCACGCCACTGCCCACCCTCCCTGCCCCCACCCCCGCACATGATTGACGGCAGGGATTTTGGAAGAAAGCCAAGGCACATACAAAGAGATAGTCAAGTCCTCTCCTTTGTCCCCCCCCCCCCTTACCCGTTACCCTCTCATAAGGCTTGTCAAATCGGGCAGTTTCTTTAATATCAGCTTTATCGTTATTAAGTGTTTCTTTTTTTCTTTTTTTTAATGACGGTAAAAAGGTGTTTCACCTGGGGAGAGATATCTTTGTTTATAGACAGATGATAGTTTGTTAAGTACCCTTCGGTTGAAGTTTTGGAGTCAAGTTATATTTTTTTTTTTATTTGCTTTGTACAGAATAAGAAGAAGAAAAATGTCCTAGCGACATTTTGGTTACATTCTGATTACATTGCTGGAATTAGTAATTATACTTAATTTATTGTTTCTAAAGTGTTTCATCCGGGGAGATACCTTTGTTTACAGATAGTTGATAGTTTGAAGGTGACAGTTCGGAATTCCGGTTACGGTTCTAAAATAAGCAGTTTTATTTAATTTGTGCATCTAAAGTTTTTCATTCGTTTTATTTTATAGACGGAAGATGATTTAAATAACTCTTTGGGTCAAGTTTTGGAGTCATTCGATAAACGATTAAAAAAAAAAATACTTATTTGCTTATCTACCCGTGTTCAAGGGATAAGCTAGACCATGCTTAAACTTGTTAAAGATAATAGGCAAGTGTGAAGCTCGTAATAATATATATATATATATATATTGAAAATGTACAAATAAATGTCACACTTTGTTTTTAACGGATTATGAAATATTTCTTCATATAATTTACTTATGTGTGGTTTACTTTCAGGTAATATTTCTTTGAAATAAGATTTATATTTTGGTTTACTTTAATTTAAGCGAAACATTCTAACGAAAACAATGTATAATAATGTTTGAAAACTCATCACGCTTTTGAGTAACCCATATTACAAACACAAGCAAAATTCTGAAAACTTTGCAATCAGTGAGTGAAACCAGTGAGTATTACCCAAATGGAAAAATAAATAAATAAATAAATAAAACTCGGCACACAGAAACTAGCAACAACCCCGCCCTCCCACACGATTTAAAAAAACATTTTTTAAACACCCTACAGGCCATACAGAGTAGTGTATTGGAATTCTTTCTGGTGCTCCTGTAAAAGAACTATAAATCATACATATACCATTTTGAATAGGTTTTATTGTATAATACAATTCCGTTGTAGTCGATGCATATTTTCGGTAGTTAGACCGCAGATGGATATATAGACAAACAGAAATTATAAACACTTTTGAATTTTGATGAAGGTGCCGAAAATTGTGCCTTATTCCACAGAGGTTTTAGAGTATAGCGCTTCACTTCGAATCATGTACTTTCAAAAAAACTTAAGTGACAACTTGCGTGTAGTGCGTACGTAGCGAATTTAAGAGTAGCATTTGCATTAAGCCGATGTTAACGTTGTTCGACTGGGATCAACATTAAAAGCTAATCCAATATGCTTCTTTCCGGTTAGATATTGTGCTTCGCGTCGGAAAATATTCATGAAGGATAGGTCGTTCGTAATAAATAGGCAACTTACTCCTCTTGATGGTAGAGAACTAATTGCTGAAAACGCAAATCGGAGAAGTGAACTTCCGAAAGTCAGTTTTAATTTTACGGGCATTTGCGTTAACAGAACTTTTTAATTTTGGTTTTTTATTGAGTTATCTGTAGTAAGATTTCGGAAATACGAAGCACTTTAAGTAGGTGTAAAGTTTGACAAGATAGCGTAGTGTTATCAGTATAATAAATAATTTAAACCGGCACCGTTTTAGAGTATTGTTAAGCAGTCAGGAAAGAACGCTTAATAAGGATTATTGTTCTTTGACTAATAATACTGTTACGAATTTTTGAGGTGGCCTGCTCTTCGAGGGTTAAATTTAGTCTAAAATTCGTAGTCTGCGCTTCAAATAATTAAAATTTGCATTTTGGTGCATGAAAATCGGTTAACTAAAAGAGATTGGAAGTTTTCTGGTGTTCCCATTGTTTAATACAGGGATTTGTGATTTATCACGAAATATTGGCGCCATCGCTTAGCTGACTTCAGTTCAGAAATTTTTTTTTCTGAGCCAAAAGTTGCCAAGCTTAGCGACATGTGGCGCGATTTCATTAATGTGTCCTGTAATGTTTGCATTCGTGCACTGGTATTAAGCAGTGTACTAATATTGCGTCAAATAATTAAAATTTGCATTTTGTTGCATGAAAATCAGTTAAGTAAAAAAGATTGGAAGTTTTGGGTGCCCCCCCCTGTTTAATATAGTTAGTTATTTGTGATTTATCACGGTATATTGGCGCTATCGCTCAGCTGACTTCAGTTCAGAAAACTTTTTTTTTGGAGCCAAAAGTTGCCAAGCTTAGGGACATGTGGCATGATTTCATCAATGTGTCTTGTAATGTTTGCATTCCTGCACTGGTCTTAAGCAATAGTATTAATATTGCGTCACAATATACCCGACCGACTGGAAATGTTCGCGAAGACGGAATTACCGCGAAAGTACAGGGAATTTCGCCAAAAGCTATAAAAGAGCGGATCGCTTCAGGATTTCAATTTCAGCTGTCAGTGAATGGTCGTAGAGTTAGTACACTGCATTTGTAGCAATAAGACTCTGCACTGTGTGCTTTTATGAGCAATCTTCTCGCTCGTTTTGAGCAGCTTATTTTTTAAAGCTGCTTGTAAATTCTTCAATGTCATATGCTAAGGAGCAGCTGAGAGTTTTCCACGAAAATTTCCTCTGACTTTTATACTGTGGGAACAGGGGCGTAGCCAAGGGGGGGTTAGGGGGGTCATAACCCCCTTCCATGAGGAATTTTTTGCCATACTAAATGTATATTCTTCACTCCCTTATCACACACATGTAACAATGTATGCATATATGTGAGTTGCAGTAGTCTTAACCTCTACAAATTTCTGGGGAATTTTTTCGAAAAATTTCTGGTTACGCCCCTGTGTGGGAAGATTTTATTGCATGCGAAATGCAGCACCTGAGAAAGCTTACGTGATAGGCTGACAGTTAAGAAGCGAGCCATTGCTTGTCAATTTCTTTGAAGTGTGTATTGGAGATTGTCGAATTTCTAGAACCAATCAGACTTGTGTTTTGTGCTGATCAACTGGACTGCTTACTAGATTTTTCCCTAAAAGCTGGACTTTTAAGCTACCGACCCAAAAACTATTAGAGCTTTTTGTAATAATATGAATAAACAGTTAAAACTGGACCCAAGACGAAATGTTCAACGTTTTGGTTTTGAAACGATGAGGGCGAACACTTTAACTTCGATTTATGATCATACATGTAAAAGAAAAGTATGAATTGCCCATTGAAAAAAATTCTACGTTGTCACTGAGTCGCATTAATTTTAATAAAGTGAAAAATAAATTAGGAAAAAAATCAACATTATTTAAAAGAAAATATACTTTATAAATAATTACTTTTAAAAGAAAATATACTTTATAATAAAAATGATACATACATATATATTAGCTACTACCAAATTGTGGCATATTATATAAGATAGCTAGTTTAGCTACCCGTCAAATATCAGTTTTTGTAAAAGTATTTCTTATAAATTTTGTATCTGCCGCTTTTCAATCTGTCCAATAAGAGAAAACAACATCTGCGTACAAAAATCAGCGAGTAATTCCTCTCCGTTTTGTTACTGGAATGATAAAGCCCACCTTTGGAGTACAACGTACGCACTTGCTATAATAAAATATATAAACAACTGCAATGAAAATTAGGGAACCGTGATCTAAAATTCATGTCTTAGCCTCTTAGAGGGTTAAATCTATAAGATCCATCTGCGACATTTTCACCATATTAGAGAGATCTTTTTGTACACTGGATGTTCCGGAACTCACGTACAAACTCAGAGGGGAGGTTGACAACATCGTGAGGAACTATAATTACACAGGAAACCATGGGCCGAAATCGATAGATGGCGCTCTATGCGAGCTTTCAAGGTCGGCTTCCTCACTGTCATAGCTGTCAACTTTTACGCTTATTTTGGAAGATCATGTACCATAACATGTGCAGATAGTTTTTACATTAAAAATTTGGATTTGTTTAAACAGCAAATCACTTAAGAAAAATTAGACATACATTGTACATTTTTGTCGTGTAATAAAGCGTCTTACACTACATTCAGTATCATGGGCTCTATTCTGCCACGTTCGTTTAAGCGAACGTTCGGATAGCTTAAAAATCTTTTTAAATTCAATACACACGAAAGATTTGTTATTGCGGTATATTGTGCTTTAATTCGTATTATTGCAACAAAAACCCATTTCTTTCTTTAAAATTCATTATATTGTAATGACATTGCATAGGCAAAAATATTTAAAGATCATGCTTGAGTGTAAAAGTGACAACAATTCATGCATGTATTGCGCGAAATTTTCAATTTAAACATTTAAACCCTCCATGGTTCAGCATAAGAAAATAGTATATAATTTTTTTATTTCGTGAAAAAATTCAGTACTATCTCGAGAAGCTATTTAGAATCGCACAAATTGTGAATTTATTTAGATTTGACGTATATTTTATGAGGTTAGTTCAGTTCATACTTAATTAGTTCATGGAGTTTGTTCTCAAACATACTAGTATTGAAATTTAACGACGTCGGAAATTTTTTTCCTTTACATAGGACCGTTATGGTGGCATGCAATCCTACATCAAAATTCAGTAAGAATATTTGTATTAAATAATAAACAATACGATTAACTTAATCCGTTCTAATCCTCGATAGAGGATTTAAAAAGGAATCTCATCTGTTCGCTCAAGAGTTTTAGAGTAAAATCTTTGCACTTGAATTTGAACCATTGTATATAAACTTTGGCTTAAGTGTCCAGTTGCAAATCGTGCTTACGCAGCGAAACAGCATGCATTTAGGATTAAGTCGTTCATTCATTGTTGAACTGGGATTAACATTAAAAGCTAATGGAATGCTTCGTTCAGGTTAGGAATTTCGTTTTGTGGAAAACAGTCTTTTATAATAGCCCACTCGTAACAAATTAGAAACTTTTAATCTTATAATGTGTTAAGGGGAAATAAATCTAATGGCTAAAAACGCAAGGCAGATAAGTGAATCTTTGAAAGTCAATTTAATTTTATGGCTATTTGCATTAGCCGAAAACTTATTATTAAGTTGGGGGCTGTAAAACTTTCCAAGCATATAAAGTAGATGTAAAGTTTGACAAATGATCTAGTACTTATTAAATTATACTGTATAATAATTCAAACAGTCATGCATATCGTTAAGTCGTCACAAATAAGCGCTTGAATGCATTAATGTTCAGAATTGTACTCATTTTTCTTTAAAAAGAGATAGAATAAAAGATTCAGATCAAAAATTTAGATTTTCTAATCTAATTTTTCACGGGGGCAAAACAACACTTCTTAAGCCAATCGCCTGTCTAATACACCCCTAAAGCAACCAACCAAGAGGCTGATAAATGGCGTGACGCGCACCTTACTCTGCGTCACTGCGCGATGCGAACTGTGAGTAATGGAAGAGGATAGGGCACTGCTGGCGACATCTGTCATTGAAAGTTGCATGCTCTTTTGTTAGGTCACAAGTATAGGAAGCGCGTATGGCAGAAGCGTGTATTGGCATCAAACCGGGTACCTTGTGAGCTAGATTCAGGCGTTATACAATTGGGCAAAAGGTATTAATTTGTCTGGCCTGTAACTACCAAAGTGTAGACGCGTAATGGCGGTGATCGCATGTCCTTCACATGAGGTAGGGGGTGCGTTTTTATAATGCGTAAATCTATACTATTAAAATCTGTGCGCGTCTTTCTGTAACATCATCTCCTCCGAAACGGCTGGGAGTTGAATTTCGATCGAGGTGTCCCCGGATTCGAAAAATTCCGAGGAAGGTCTTCCGCTGAATTAAATTACGAAATTCGAATTAGTTTAAGAGATATTAATTGATAAAAAAAAACCCCGTCAAAATCGCCAATTTTTGCTCTCCGCAATTCCGCGATTGTAACCCCTGTAGTCAAAAAAGGGAGAAATAAGCATCGAGGTTGCCATGTGTGGTGAATTTATTAAATGATTTACACTCTTGCATTAAAAATAAAGGAATAATAATTTTTTTTCTGTTTCGAATATTTGATAGGTTATTTTTTAATTAAAATATCGTCTGCATGGGAAATCAGACCAGGAATTCAATATTTTTCATATGCAAAAGAAAAAGGATTTGTAAATTTCCGAGACTAAAGTGTATAACTTTATAATTTGGCGACAAGTAAAATGGCTTAAATGCCGATTTTGAGAAAATAGTTTGCAGCGGTTTGCACAGTTTTAGGGCTTGGCGTAATTTACTGAGAGCGTAAAGAAATAGTATTTTTAAAACAAGTGTAGGTTTTACTAGAATTAAGCCTGAAATTTTAATTTTCTGTTCAGAAATAATACAGTTATTAAGGCGATTTTAAATGATCTACAGAATTTTTATCAAGTTAAATAAATTGATTTAAGTTAGGGAAACCCCGCGAAATTTCAGAAAATTAAATTTTTTCATTTGTATTGCTAATTCTATGCCCCGATTGCTATGAGTTGGTGTTACGAGTGTATGAATAGATAATATTTTTTAATCCCGCCAAACAAAGTTTAATAAAATAGGAAGTCTTTATAAATACGAATGCTGTTTGAGATGAATGAGAATATTTTTTAAACCCAGTATGACTAGCTGATAATGCCTTTAAATTATTGCATTTATTGTCAATTTTAATGTGTGATTCATTTTGGCTATTTGCCATCGACTGCCGACGTTAATTACGCCAAAATGGCAGTTCTAGCAAAGTAAACATAAATAAATCATATCATATTCTATTTTTAACACTGCTACAGTTTCCGTAGCAACGGAATCCATTGTTGCCACTAAAGTTGTTCAATTTAATAATTACGTGAAACCACTCATTTCTACAGCTCTTAAGACCCAAAAAAGTGAAAACGCATTAAATATGAAACAAATAGAATTTTAACATATTTGCGCATTTAAAATAACCGAATTTTTTTCAGGCAATTCTGCATATTTTTCATTTTATTTCCTTCGCGTGTGACGTTATTTTCACGTCATTGTCTTCTGTTTTGCTCTCAGATTATGCAGAGAAACATATTACACGCTAACGCAGAGGTTGCCAAACTGGGTGCCGCGGCACCCTAGGGTGCCACGAGCGTATGTCAGGGATGCCTTGGAGATAATAAAGAAAAGTGTTTTGGTGGAGTATATATAATCAAATAATTTCCTCTGAACTGGTATCCCCAAGAAAGTGAGCCAAGCCGATCACTAAGTGGGCTTAAACAAAAATATTTCAGTCAAGTTCAAGACTGTCCTGTAGCCTCTCTTTTATAGGAACTCTCTGAAATGGGGGTATTGTCAAAATTCTATATCCCTTTCCCAAGAGAGTATTTTCTTGATAATTAGCCCTATAAACAAACAAACAAGAAATAACGTAAAATGCATCCAAACTGCTTCTTTCTAACCTTCATATTCATGTTGCTTTAAAGGAAATCTTCCGCGGAAGTTTTTAGCCTGAAAAGGGTGCCGCGAAATGTTTTTAGACTGACAAGGGTGCCGCGAAATGCTTTTAGCCTGACAAGGGTGCCGCGGGTAAATAAAGTTTGGGAACCCCTGCGCTAACGTATGTGCTGCTTCGGCGGACATAAGGAAGCGCTTTTGTCAGTAAGGGTAATAAGCTTTTCCACTTAAGTTACGTCACAAATGTTTTCATTTACGAAAGCTACAAGATCTTCACGGAAACAGGATGCATTTTAGTTTCTGAACGTACAATGTGCATAGGTTGTTTCGAGTATGTTTTTTAAATATAGGTGAAATTTAATAAGATTTAACTTTAATTTTTCAACTGCAACTGCTAATTCTGCAACATAACTGTGCTAATGCATTGTCCACGCTTTACGAAATGCAAGATAAGATAAAATAGTATTCAACATCATGTAATGTTATTCAAATGGTATGTATGAATGCTATAAATTAAATCTAAAAAAAGAGAATTATATGATGTAGAAATAAGGCTTTTTTCGAAAGAGAAAAGTTTCGTCTGCATACCGTAAAGTTCTTACTTTTCTGATCGCCAGTGACAATGGCGTAGTTTTTGTGTTATCATGTTGCAATCGTCTCAAATTTCCACTCATGGAGTCAGCTTTTCGTCAGAATTCCAGCAATTTTTCACTATTAGAGATTCCTATTACTGGGTTTAATTCGAATTATATGTGTAAGGAAAATATTCGTCTCCTACCGTGCGGAGAACGGGTAAGCAGCAAGTTTGTTTTTAAATTTTGAAGTGTGTTAAAATAGGAGCTCCAGTTTTAAATTCGGAGGGTTATATAAAATTTTGTAGAGAAGCTTTTTTTTTCTTTCTTTCAGTTATCTGGGCCTGCACGAAAAGAAATGTTCACCGGTTTGACTTTGCAGATGATGAGAGCGAATAGATTAACCTGGATTGAAGATTAAACAAGAAAAGAAAGTGCGAAATGTCCACTTGGAAAACCTCTCTGCAGAAACAGTGTCTCGCTAATTTTAGTATTATGAACAATAAATTTTCTGTAAAGTCACTGAAAAAACTGTTTTGTCGATTCAACAAAATTCAGGTTGTGTCTATTTCAAAATGATATTTTGGTTGGATAAAAAAAAATAATAATAATAAATAAATAAAAAAAAATGATCCACTTCACAAAAACATTTTTTTTGTTTTATTATTATTATTATTATTATTATTATTATTATTAAGTTTACGATTTGTGTGTGTGTACGAGAAAATAAGGTATTAATACTTTTTAAGCTTGAGCGCATTGCATAGTGTTGTATTTGGATTAGAAAATTGTTAGAAAGTTTTGTATTCTAATTTTACCTCTCTGCTCTTAGAGGGTTAACTCTATCGGATCCACATGAGATAATTTCACCGAAATATCGATATCTTTCTGGATATCGCGAAGTAAGTTTTGCTTCTGAAAGTTTTCAAAACGTTTGATAAAAACACTTACCATCTAAACTGAAGGACGCGATTAATTTAATCGGTTGTATTTCCTAGATATGTGAATTAAAGAAATGAAAACAATATCCCCTTTTCATACAGGGCGTTTCAGAGTAAGAACGATTCACTTAACTTCGAATCATGTACTTCGGGATAGCCTTAAGTGTCAACTTGCGTGTCGCATTTAAGATCCGAAACAAGCGGCATTTAGGATTACGCAGTTCTTACGTTATTTAACTGGGATTAACACTAAAAGCTAATGGAATGCTTCGGTCGGGATGGAAATTGCGTTTAGTGGGGAAAAATATTCTTTATAGATTGACACGTTCATACTAAATTGGCAATTTAGTTGCTTCAGATACATAAGGCGGACAGTCCGTAAAATGGCTAAAGTAAAAACTTAATTGCAGAGAAGTCAGTTTTAGAAATACATTTTAATTTTAAGTGTATTTTGCATTAACAGTAGCTTTATATTCAGTTTTTATTATTGAGTTACTGAGTAGCAGGAGAAATCAGAGGCACGTAAAGTAAATGCAGATTTTGACAAAATGATGCAGCACTTTACTAAGTTATATATTGTCTAGTAATTGCAATTGGCACGCATTGCTAAGTGCTCATGATGAACGCTTTAGAATACCTTGCATTTATCTTCAAATTATCAGCAATGTTAAAACATACAAAAGCAAATTTTTAAAGATAAAAACATTTTCTTTACACACTTTTTTAAAAATAAAGAAAAAAATAAATTTTTAACTATTTTTTAAAAAGTAATTGTATACTCACAAAAAATATTTTCTAGTGTACGCCAAATTCTCTATTTCACTTTCGAAAATAAATATTTAGTTTTTTGTAAAAAAAAAAAAATTGCCACTCGAAAAAGAATCGAAGTTTCTATTTTATACTTCATTTTTTATACAAAAAATACTTTATGTATGAAAGCATGTTGAATTTGACTCGAGTACTTTTAAGGAAGATTGTACTTTATTATCAGATCTTAAAACCAGTAAGGTGTGCTTGTGCGGCAAAACAAGAGTTCATTTGCTGCTGAAATTCCATTAACCCAAAAGCTAATGGAAAGCTACATCAAGATTCGGAATAGTATTTCGTGGGGAAAATATTGGATTGTTAGTTTTAAATAAATTGGCAACATGCATTCCATTTTGAAATGTACGGGATAAGTTACAAATAAAATTTCTAAGCAGACAAAAGGTTTTTGAAAATAAATTTAATTTTAGGTGCACTTGCATTACTATGCAACATCATTCTCTTAACTCATTGTGATGTTACTGAGTGATATCAAGATTCTCTCATAGTAGGTAGATATTTTGCTGTTGCATTCAATTTTATTACAAACCGACAGCGATAATAATATGAATTAACATTTAAAGAATAAATAAATGTCCAAACAAGGTTCATGGGCTAAGACCTGTACTTCGGACCATGTGTAAAATAGCTTTTGTTTTAAGATAACCAGACGTAGCTAAAAAGTTTGAAACAAATAAAATTTAAACAAATTTAAAAATATATGCAGAAAACTTCTTAATTTCTGAGTTCATCGTTCTAAAGTCCAGTAGGTGTAGAAAGTCCTAGTAATGAATCCACTTGTCAAGATGGAACACGAACTTTATTGCTTCTAGAACTTCGTCGAACAGTTAGCTGTAGAAAATTCACAAGCAAAATAAGCCAGTAACGTGCTTATAACAGTCCGCTTAGTACAGAAGTGTTCACAAATGATGCATTTATCACACAAAGTAAAACAGTTTCCCAAGCAAAAAGGCAGCGGAAACTTACGTGGGAAATCGAAAACAGACCCTCAAAACTCTGAAATGAAGAATTTACACACGAAAAATACCTCATTCATAAGCGCTACTACAGAGCTTATGCTTTCTCACGGACATCTACACTCTGAAGAAGGCAGAAACAACTGACTCGAATACGCCGGTCTCTCTCCATTTTGTACTTTCCGACGTGCATTCCAAAGAATTCGGGACCTCTCTAAAAGGAGCCCGAACAAAATGCGTGCTGATTACGTAGTAGAAATATTAATGAATACAAGGCTACTTCACAATGCTAACGCTAGAAAACAAGCTTTACCTGCCCCATTGGAAAAACCGCACCAAATGTCGGAAATGTGGCAAAATGTCCTCACCAAATGTCCGTCAAAAAAGTCGTCAAGTTGGCAACTTTTTGGCGACAAAAATAAGTCCCTTAAATTGAAGTTAGATAAGGTCCACGACCATTATTTCTCGAGATTTCCAGAAAACCCTATATTAAACAATGGGGAAACCCAAAATTCCGTATCTCGCGTTTTAGTTAACCGATTTTGATGCAACAAAATGCAAAATTTAACTATTTAACGCGTAGAATACAAATTTTAAAATTTGTACTCTACGCGTACGCCAGGAGGCAGAACAGACGGAAAATTCGTAACATTATACAGGTTGGTTATAATTAAGCTCCCCATACCCTATAAGCAGGGTTCTACAGCTAAAACAGGTGTACGGATTGTAACCAAATTTGGTAGATAGACCAAACATGAGATGCGCCTAAACGATTTTGGAGAAAAAAATTAAGGTAAAAACATGACCAATAGGTGGCGTTTTGTATAGGGAAAAAACAGCAAATATAAGAAGGGAAATGTCAAATTCGAAATTTACGATTTCCGCTTTTATTTAACAGTTTTTGAGCATTTATCCACGAATTTGTGTTATTTTTTGAGTTCATTTCCCTAGGCAAAGTGCCATCTAGTGGACATTTTTGGTGCTAAACCTTTTTAAATACTTATTCGAGCGCAACTCATGTATAGCCCACATGGCAAATGTGGTGGCAATCTGCTCACATGTTTCAGCTACCGAATGCTGTTTGTAGGGTAAGTTTAATTGTGATGCCCTGTACGTATGGCAAGTCCGTCCCTCAGCAATAAAGAATTGGTTTCCAAGGAGGAGCGCCGAACTGAAGAGCGACGCTTCACGCGACCAAAACATCGTAAGCGAAAGAGAACAGCGCTCTCCTTGTTTCCAAGAAACGGGCGAAAGCGCAGATATTCGAGGGGAAAATTTACTTCTAAGCTACATTTTGGTTCCAGTGACTTGCAAATATGTTCTTTCAGATCGAGGCCATCGTGATTCTACCGGGCCAGCTTGCGCACTCCGATGAGTCATCCAACGAGGCCTACCGATGCTCACTTATTGGTTCCAGCACTTATATACGTCATCTAACGGCCGAATCTAACCAATGAGGAAACGTCCGTTTGCCTCTTTCGGAGTGCACAAGCAGGCCCGGTATAATTACGATGGCCCCGTTCAGATCCCTTTGTGAATAGAAATAAATAGTTAAATAATGTAAAGCGTTTCAGTATTTATGAGGCAAAATACTTTTTTTTATTTAATGTGTGTAAAATTCTCTATTTAATTTCTTCATTTATGCTGACATCTAAAAATCGAAATCCCATATAATTTCATTGCATTTATGCAATAACTGACAATTATAACTTTATACAGCCCTCTCTACATTTTAATTGTGGGAAAAAAAAAAAAAAAAAAAAAAAAAAACGGAAATACAGAAAATTAAATGTAGGGGTAAAATATTTTCTTGGACAATTTTTAGAAATCCGGGTTACAGAAAGCTAGAATAATTTTCGCAATCGCACGTTTGATAAATTTAAAATTATTTATATGTATTTTAGATTTCACTCTTTACGTTCGATCTCAAGAAAAGTTACCTGACAGACTTAAAATAAACTTCGTAGATAACATAGGTAATAACTGAAAAGTTTTACGTTATCTCAAGCTTTAAGTTTAAGTAAAAATGTACGCAAACATATCTTTACCAGAAAAGTGAGCATTAAAAATTCTTCCTTACCTCTCGAAAACAGCTCTGCAAGAGTTTGCGCAACTTTTGAGAGAAATATGTTTCCCATAAATTCGCCTGTATACTAAACTAGGTAATTTGTTTCTAGCTGGAATGTGGATCCACACATATATAGTGATTTAATATATTAAATTTGTAAAATACTGTATCAGGTCATTCAAGGAATGATTATTTAGACGGCTGGGTAGTTAATGGAATTAATAAAATGGAAATTTAGTATTTTTGTAAAATAAATCTTAGAACGTTTTATCGCTACAATAGTTATTTTAAATGTTAAGTGATTTATTCACTAAGATAATCTAACTAAACTGCATTTGATTTGAATTATCGCAAAATAAAAATAAAAGTTTATATTTTACATTTCGATTTACATGCGGATTGTTTTATTTATTTACGTAAATTTATTCTGAATTTTTAAAATAAGATAGGAGAGAATGAATTAAGGAAAAAATATAGTGTTGACTTTAAGCTTTTGAAATTTAGATTCTGCTTTAATATGTAGATGATCTCCTATAGAAAAAATTCTTATACACATTAATACAAAGAACATTAATCTTAAGGCTTGTACGTTAATTAAAACAAAAGATATACAACTCGCGATTTTTTTTCTTGGGGGGGGGGGATGTTACTGCCGATATAAGCATTCTCAACTACAAATTTGTATGCGACAAATTACTGAAAATTATAATATACGTTAGCAACGCCAACTCTGAAAAATACTCCATACAGAACGTGGCAATTAAACTCAAGAAAAAGAACTCGTACATACATATGACTCTATACACACATTCATTTAGGAAAACAATTCCTCATAATAATACTGGATAGCAACAAAATGGTCCAGACTCTGTGCAAATTACGGTGTGCTCTGAATATTGATCACGTTTCCATATTTCCTTTTCCGCAGCTTATTTATAGGATATCATGGACAATCATTTCCTAAAAATTGTCATTTATCGCTTTTCTGGACTTGGAAAATTTCCAATGGTGGAAATGAAGAGCAGAATACTGATAAGAAGATGTGCATGCAGGTTGAATTCGCTAGTCTACTTTCTGGAATTTATAAATTAAACTCCCCTCTCCCTCCCACATATCGCAAATTACGTGAAGGTAAAAGTTTCTTTAAATTCTCATGCAACATTTTTGTTTCAGGACAAATTCGCGTGAAACTAGATGCTGTCTCAATAACTTCATCACAGGGTGACAGGTTGCAGATTATAAAAGTCTGTGTGCCATGAAGGTGTTTAAAAAAATTTTTTTTTTGGTCCTGTTATGTAAAAGATCCATGTTTAGGTGCAATGTCAATCAGTGAAAATAGCAGCGCACACCATAATTAGATTGGAAAATTAAATTGAAATGAATTACATTAAACTGATATTTTTGTTTTATTTTTGCAAACTTTAAGTTACAAACAACAAAGGTAAATCATACCCTACAATCGACTGAAAAGCACTTTCCAATATACTAACTTTTTCAGTCAAATTCTGGAACCTATCGACATGTGGCTATCTATCCACGTCAATCTCAGTGAGGTTTTGTAGGTAATTTAACAGAAGCTGTATCCTAATAAATACAATTTTGCAAGACCCTTTAAAAGATGAGTAACCTGTTATAAACGTTTATATACTAGTATTTTACTTGAAATGGATGAATGTCTCTAAACTGTCATAGACCACGATATATCGGAATTCTTTTGAGTGTATCTGTAACAGAAAAATTAATGCTACATTCACTATTTTTGAGAGGAAGTATTTTTTTTATCCTTAATATTATTTATCCATTTTGTTTTGTTTGGATTAGACAAATGTCTCTAAATGCGCATAGTCTAATTACTGTCCATTGCATTGAGCCTACACCCACTCAAAAAAGTATTCGATTATGAGAGAAATTTCCTGTATTAATTCTGTGAATAACTGATTAATTAAAAAAAGCCATGCAGTTCAAAGTAATTATAAGAAATTTTTACTACATATTACATTATCTACTTTTTATAAAAACAGCACTTTATTGTGAAACCGACATCGGAAAATAGGCTTGTATTCAAATACTTTTTTGAGAGGGTGCACTGTCACGGGATTATTTAGGGTACGCCTGACAAAGAGTTACAAATGCTACTTACACTATTTTCAACAGGATTCTTCATACAAGATGTAGGAACAACATGTATAAGTTTTGTACGAATCCATGTATATTTACGTCAACTAGGAAGCGAACGAAAGTACGGAAAAAAAAAAAAAAAAAAAAATCCGAAATCATCTAAAATCTTAGCAACTTAAAATTTAAAATAGAGATCCGTTTCCGATTTTTAGCGATTTTTCGCAAAATTCAAATTTCGCCCTTCGAAGATCAAGAATTTCGAGATTTTGCATATGCCAGTTTTGTAAAGAATTTACGAGAATAATTTTAAAAGGAAGTTTAAACTCTTCATAAATATATTTTTGTAAAAGTGAAAATTTCGAACGCGTATTTTTGTTATTTGAAAACAATTTTTGAGAAATGAGCTGTTTTATTCCGAAAAACATGGTAGGAAATTTGACTAATATATTTTCGCAACCAATACTGAATGTTGTAGAGATGGATGATTTCACAATAAAATTACCGAATGTTAAGGAGTTGAAAGGGAACATCTCGAACATCGTGAGACCACTGGCTTGAAATTTTGCACATGAATGCATAAAAAAAGTAACAAACAATTTTGTTTTAAAAATTTTAAAAACACCCCCCGTTTCCGTTTTGAGCAATTTTAACTCTGAAAGAAATCTTTTGCAACACCGTTCAAGCAATTAACGTGGGAGTATTATACGGATACTAGAGAAATATAGAAAAAAAATGTTTTACTTGCTCTAATTTAAAAATCCACCTATCCCCACATTTGAATTTTTTTTTTACTTTACACATCCTCAAAATTATAAAAACCTATCGATTTGCCTTTTTTTTCAGAATCCGCCCCCCCCCCCCAAAAAAAAAAGAAAAAAAGGAGAAATGTTTTAAATATTTAAAAATCTAAAAATTTACCTGTCCTATTTTAACAGGAATTTTCGAACAATTTTCAACTTTGAAAGAATCTCCATTAAACCCATCAATAGAAATTTTGCGCGCATAAAATATTTTTGCATGCGCGAGTTACTAAAATAAAGATAACTTTCGTGCGAAGAACGGGTATTTCAGCTAATATTGGGCAAATATTTCGTTTCAAAACATGTCTGTGCGAATTAAACTATATACACTAATAAAACAAAACAAATATCACGATACATACCATATATTTGGTACTTTGTGATGTTTGCAGAAGTTTCGAAGTATTTTTGTAACTTTTCACAGGAAAGATTTGCGATAAAAATTAATTTACAGTCCAATATTTTAAAAGTAGTCTTCCTTCAGTTAGTTTTAAACATTAGAAAAACAAAGTCTCAAATGCTTTAAAATAATTTTTTTGTTGTGCATCTGAACGGTTTATTGCCAAGTTAAAGCAAGCATTTTTATCTCTGTTAATTTTGGAACAATTCCAGAATTACTGTTAATAAATTATCTTCTAACGGAAACTCAGTTAAAATTCTAACATCTGCATTGGAGATTTTACTTAACTGATAAGTGTAATCTTTAATTTAAAAGAACCTTTAATTGTTAACTTATGGAATAAACTTTCGTAAAATATAATGTGTGTTAAATTATTGTGAATGGGTCTGTGTAAATGTGAATTTAAATAACAAGCATTAATAAATTAAAGCAAAAGTAAGTGTTTACCGATAGCAATACACACAGTGAAAATATTTGCTGTCAAATAAACTTTTCTCCGCAGCTCATAGAAGTCAAAAACAAATATTCAGTTTTCCACATTAAGTCTATGAATGCAAAGAGAAAAACAGGATTGTCATTAAAAAAAAAACTGTCCCGATGTGTTAACCTCCGATGGCTTTCCCTTTGAACCGATCGAGATGCGATTTCGGTTATAGTTTTTGAGAGGTATGAGCTCGGAAATTCTGTGAACGGCAACAAAGTGCCGCTCACGGTTACGGTTATGGGTACAGAAACTCCAAATTTTCGAATGACAATATTATTTTTCGCCGCGAAATGTGATTTGCGAACACCGTGCGAAAACTCTATAGAGCAGGTATGGGCAAATTCTGGAAAGTTGTGGGCCGGATTTGGATGTTAGGGAAATCACGGGCCGTATACGTGGGATTTATGTTGGATTTTGAATATTTTATGTGTGTTTTCTGTGGGAATTTGAAATGTTCCGCGGTCCGGATCAAAAGCAGTGGCGGGCGGGTGTTGCCCATACGTTCTACAGGACATTGGAACGGTACGGGCATGACAGAAAACGGATACATTATGCACGTGCAAAAATATCTGAAATTTCGCTGCATTGCGTTGGTACGTGCAAGTTCCCGACTGAAGAACCAGCATTCCAAACGGCTGTTTATTATTTTTATGTGCCTTGATCATGTTTTTATTGGCCGTTCACAGTTTTTAGTAGACCCTATAAATTAAATTTTGTATTTTAATAGGTACACAGCGCCTTGAAAAAAAAAATCCCGTATTTGAATACTTTTCTATGTTCGGCAATTTTTTCAAGTTTGAAAGTATCTTCCGATCCCTTACGGTTTAAAAGATATTCGTTGTAATATCTATTTTCAATCACTCGGTCTATAGTCCATGTTCTCTTTGTGACATTCACATATCTGATCTAATGAAAGGAGTCAAACTCATTCTGACTGGCTCAAGCTCAGACATTCTGAATGTGATATCACAGCAACAACTCAAAAATAGCGTACTTGAAGGATCAAAGGTACACAGGCGAAGTATGAACAAATGGAACTTAATTAATAAAATACACAAGTTTAGTAAAATGCATAGTACTGCATTACGAAGACAGAGGATTTCTTTTCACTTAATAATGTATGCTTAGGCTTCTTTCTCGATTATTGTTAGTTCTTTTTTGCACTGTCTTACGAAATTTATAGACTTTGACAATTTTTTCATGTAAAATGAGTTAAAATTTCTCCTACGTAATATTTAGTACAAAGTAATCATAAATATTTTTGAGGTGACATACTGAGTTATTTTCAAGAACAATGTTTGGATACTTCACAAAAAATCAAATAACATTTTTAAAAATGTAATTGTCGATATATTTTAATGATACGGATTTTGCTTTCAACACTGATGAATGGATGGCGATAGCCTTTTTAATCCTGTTTCTCGAAGAATAGAGGATTTTTATAGTCAGACTGTCATATAAAAATATTATGTACTGCTCAGTATAGAAATCAGAATTTATAATGATTCAATGCTCTTACTTTAATTTTATATTTTCTTTAAAAAGAATCTTGTATTATTTATTGTTGTTTAAAATATCCAAAAAGAAAAAAAATAATGTTTTACTTACAATTCAAATTTGTTGTAATTATTAAATTTTACTTTTAAGAAGCCCAATCTTTTCAACATTTTCAAGCTTTTTAATTTTTATTTTAGATTCTCTAAAAAACCATATTTGATGTTTTAATCAAATTTTAAATTTTAAATCAGAAATTTGTTTTTTAACAAACTTCATCCCGCATAATTTGAGAGATGTTATAAAAAATTTGTTACGCATTAATCAAGTTTTTGCACCATGATTTTCAAAACCGTAAGAATCACAGTTGATTGTATCACAGATTAGTATATATATATATAAAAAAATTTCGAAGATAACTATTGAAAAATGCGGGAGCCTGTGAATTGCTTGAAACTGTAAACTGTTTCTCCATTTTCTTCAGTCAAACAAAATGAATTTGCTCCTTTTATATTTTTAATACATTTATTACAGGGGGTTTCACGAAGGGCCTCTAACTTTGAAACTGAATAGCTCAAAATCGGTGATTGATAGAAGTATGAAACCAGTGGTGTGCTTATCACCCAGTGTGTGGGTCGCTGCCAAACTTAGCATGCTGGTCTGTCATTCCATAACAAACACGATTTACATAGGAACCTGTGTCCCGTAATGCAAACGGAAACCGCTAGAGGGCAATGCTTGCAGGCCTGTTGAAGCGTGATCATTTTAGCCAAGGACGTTGTCGGAGATGGATGAATCGCTTACCAAAGATGGGAATGGACCATCTGCGGTATGAATGTGCCTTGAGTGCAATGTATGTGCCTTGAGTGCAATGTTCGCAAGCATAGAAGGGAGGGAGAAATGATGTCAAAAGAGGTGTGACTTTTATTTAATAACTTATTTATTAATATTATTTCCCATCAGCTGTATTATACACGTAATGCATATCGGCCAGTTCTGAGCTAGTAAACCAATTCATCCATCTCCAGCAGCGTCATAGGCTGAAATGATCACGCTTCTATAAGCCTGTGAATATCACCCTCTAGCGGTCGTCAGTTGCATTTCCGGATACAAGCTCCTATGTAGAATATTTTGTTTGTCAAGGTATGGCAGACCAATTTGTTAAGCTTTCAAACGACATTTTGAGACACCCTGTACATTATTTTATGAATTTAAGGGAGCACAAATAACTAATGACAACTTTTCAGCCCTGTTATTATTTTTTCCCAAGGAAAATATTCTTAACCGTTTGAGGCGCAACCCTTTCCCAATGCTGAAAAAAGGGCAGCCGTTCGACTTAACTACCAGTAAGATGGCGGACGATCGAAACCTTCATCGCGTACCACAGATCTAGAGAACCATTTTTGACGCAGCTGGCTGTGCCGCACAGCCAGCTGCGTCAAAACAACAACGTCAACCTGCGTCAAAACAACAACGTCAAAACATCGTATAATATAAATCACTCTTTTGATATAGTCATTTGATGACGCAGCTGGCTGTGCCGCACAGCCAGCTGTCGTCAAAAAAGGGTCTCTAGATCGGCACGCGATGTACGTTTCGATTGTCCGCCATCTTGCTGGTAGTTAAGTCGAGCGATGGCAACGGCTGTCCTTTTTTCAGCATTGGGCAATCTATAAAGCTGTCATCGCATTCTTCCATTTTTCAGCAGATGTCAGTGCTGTTAAAAATAATCGTGACACTTTTTTTGACGGTAAATGACGTGCTAAAAAGTAAAGGGTTCTCGTGGAGTTAGGTCACCCGCAACTATTTTTATAGAAACTAATCTATTCTTCGTGACTGGCAACAGTCAAAACGTCAGAGTTTGGTGTTCTCAGAGCGGGAACACTGCGCGTTAAAGGGTTAAACAGAAAATGATAACGAATACTTCACGAGCAGGGGCGTAGCCAGAAATTTTTCATGGGGGGGCGTTACGACTACTACAACTCATATATATGTATACGTGGGTGTGACAATGTAGTGAAGAATATACATTTTGTATGGCAAAAAATTCCTCATGGGGGGGGGGGTTATGACCCCCTAACCCCCCCTTGGCTACGCCCCTGTTCACGAGTAAAATATTTTCATTTACAATCCGCGTCGTTTCTTTAGAATACGCATTTATTTACCTCAACTCTTTGAAAATGTTTTCCAAAACTATTGCTCGCCATCCGTGAAATGAACTGACGTTTATTCTGAGTTTCTGATAAAATCTAGATACAGCAAACTATGGAATTGGAACTCGAGTTCGAACTGGACACAAGGAAATGCCTTTTATGTTTAGTGCAAAAGTTTCACAAAATAAAACGTTGGAGTTTCGTTTTACAAGTGCCCACAATAAAACAAATGCTGATATGCAGTTTCACTGTCATCTATTCAAGTGCACCCATTTAGAAGAGTTTTGTGAAATATAATCCTTATTTTGAGGGAAGAGTTATAAAGGACTCAAGGACACTAGAAGAGCATCAAGATTCAAAAGACGCATTTTAATATACCCAGCCTTTGCAGGAGTTAGCTATGATGCTTTGTTGAAGAGCGTATCTAAAAATTTGCGAGGTCTGATAAATAATGTAAAATAAACCAAATAATAAGAAAAATATATTTTTAAAATAATTGATGATTTTTGAGACTGTTGATTGAAAGTTGAATGCTGTTCAGTTTGAGTGTTCTCGATATATTAAAATGAAATCCTATTTTTACTTATGACAATCTGACATTTGCTGTTTACAAATGCTTTTGAAAATATAAATGCGTTACAAATTCAAGATCCACTGATACTTATAAATTTAACTTTAAATACATGAATATATTTTCAATTACAAAAGCGCAAAGTACTTAAAAGAATATTTAGTTAATTACTTAGTCGTTATTTTCATGTGCTGGTGTAATAGGCATCAACGCTTTTAAGTTCTTATATCCACTTAAACAACTTCTTTATTTAAAAAATTGTATTAATGATAAGAAGTATGTAAGCTTACTTTTGACATGGGATCAGTATTTTCATTTAAAAAAATCAGGCATCAAACATTACGTTCGTAGCTATAAATATATTTCTTACATTAAAATTTCTTATACATGCATATATTATAGTCTAATAAAAATAAATTAGTTTATATAAAATACCAAAAGAGTAACCTGAAATCTTTTGGAACGAGAAGAGTTTCAGTACCTATAGAAACGTAAATACAGATTTTATATTACTTTTATGCTTCTTTTATGTAAGATTATTTACTTTTACATCGTATACATATCTTTAGAAGAAAGATGAGTCGTGCCAAACGCATCGAGTATAAAGCCCTTTTCCACACAACTACCATTCTTTTGGATCAGATTTGGATATGTATCGAAATATGGCGATCAAACGTGGCAATGTATTGCTGTCAAACCTGACTAGATTTTGTATATGACTTCAAAAAAGCTGCGTCACTATTATTGCATTCAAGACCCTGTAAAAAAAAACTTTAAATGTTATTTCTATTCTTTAAGTAAACTCCTATAAGTGTGTAAATTCTTATTCTATTTTGCTTTTCAAAGATTAATGTCTCTAAATGTCTGTAGACCGAAATAGATCAGACTTCTTTTTAGTACTACTGTAAAAGAATTATAAATCTAACACATAGCATCAGACAGCATTATTTTGTAATCTTTAAATAAGGTATAACAATTTTGTTTTGTTTAAAACAGATGAATGTCTCGCGCTCCAAGCAATGACGACTGCCCATAAAGGGAGCGCAATGTATCAGAATTCTTTCAGGTATGCCTGTAAAAGCACTATCCTGGCTATATAAACCGTTTACGACAGTATACATTACAAAGTGCACCGAAATAACAAGTAATCGATACATATTTACGTCAGTTAGAGTACGGATGGACACTCAGACAAGCCAAAATCATAAACACTTTTCAACTCCAAAGCTGACTGTGCTGCCATCTGTGTCAGAAAACTTCTTTAGCTCTGTGGCGACATCTTTAGCCAGATGGGCGATTCGATCAACCGCCATGTTGTTGGTAGTTAAATGAATCGATGGCAACGGCTGAACTTTTTCAGCGTTGGAACCCTTTAACTATGTTGTTTTTTTTTTTTTTTTCCCTTCGACTAGCAGTAAAAGCGATGAAATAAGGTGGTTTCACGGGGTAACCACCGCACGCCAAAGGGTTAAGTTACGAGCGGATTGAAACGAAAAACAAATTAGTCTCGCAGATTTTGCTCAGTCACTTACTTGATATTTTATAACTTTGATATGCAGATGCTTTTAAAAAAAGAAAACTTACAGTGAAAAATTATTTATTTTATATTACTTTTGCGAGTTCTTTCTTCTCTACAGAGTCCCGAATGATTGAATTTCTCGAAGAAAGCTAGCTCACTGAAAGTAACGTCACTCAATCTCATTTGAGGTCTGAAATATTTTTTTATTTCAGCGATGAAAACGAGCAAAAATATTTTTAGGTATGTGTTTCAGAAACTTTCTGATCCACGACAAATGAATTAAGCTCTAAATGACTTTAAAAATGCAGAAAATGCAGGATGTTCGATTTATTCTATATGAATCCTTTATATGTGCATTCCTAACTTGAAAAGTTTTTTAAACGAATTAAATATTGCTGTAATACTTCGGCGCAACCAAAATAATTCATTAAAAAAGTGACAAAAACTTGAATTTTTTTCTTTGATTCGCAGATCTTTTAAATCACCACTATACGGATAATGTGCAACAACTTATAAACAGCTTAAATTAAAAAAAAGAAGTCTTGTGAGAGTTTTGAAAGGAAAAGAGAAAATATGGAATTTCCGCAAGAAATCACTTACTTCGCATTCACTAAGAGAGTCAATGATAGCTAGTAAAGCATATAAAATTCGAAGAATGAAATACAGGGTGTCACAAAAAGGTGGTAACACGCCTTAATTCTATATCATTTGGAATTATTAGCTTATTCTTCTATTCATCATTTAGGGTGAATCATAAGTTGAAGATAACTTGAGATCATAACTTGAGATAGTAAGCATTTTCGATTGAAAAAATGTTCAAAATATGGTAGGAAAAAAACTACATTAAGAAAAATCTATCTCGTACATTTTGAAGAAGTTACATTTTTTAAAATTTGCATACGAGACCGTAAAAAGTGATACACAGTTAGTAAAATGTTCCCCATACACAAATGAAGTGATTAGCAAAATTTCAGCCTTTCATCATAAAAAAGTTTCTGAGATGAATATATTGTGATTTAAACCCCTTTTCAATGGTTGTCGAAGAGAAAAAAGTCACGTCGAATGACAGCGTTTCAGCGGTAGTGCAGAAATTAAGAAGAAAAAAAATATATGGTTTTTGTTTTGCACTCTAGCATTAATAGTTCTTTAAAATCAATATAGCCACTGAAAATTTTTGTAAAAGATATCTCTAAGAGATTTTACTATGAGAGGTTGAAATTTTGTTCATTCCCAAATTAATGTATGGGGCATATTTTACTATTTCGGAATTTTTTTACGGGGGGGGGGGTTAATACAAATTTTAAAAATGTAACTTTTTGAAAATTAACGAGAGAAGCTTTTTTCTTAACTTCTAGTCTTTTTTCAGCCTCTTTTTGCATATTTTTTTCAATTTACACTGCCCACTTACCTCTAATGGATAAATAATTAAAGCGCGTTACTACTTGCTTGGGATACCCTGTATAAAGACTAACAAGCATTGAGTTAGAAGATGATTTAAACCGGAAACAAATTAGCCTCACAGATTTTGTTCTGTTATTTACTTCTTTGTGTTTTATAGCTTTGAAATGCAGATTCTAAGTAAAAAAAAAAATAAAAATAAACACAGCCAAAAAATATTTCCTTTATCCTACTTTTGCGACTTTTCTACTCTAAAGTCCCGAATGATTGAATTCCTCGTCAAACACTGACTGCTAGTAACGTCACTAAATCTCGTTTCTCCAAAGTATTTCACTTTTATTTCAGTGAAGAAAACGGCAAAAATATATTTTTTTGGAATGTCTTTCAGAAATTTTCCGATCCAAGCAGAATGGAGTAAACTCTAAATGATGTAAAAAATACAGCGTGTCTGTAAAAGTTGTTAATTTTCGATACCATTATTTAGTTATGCATGTTTATTTCTAACTTTCTACTGTACAAGAAACGCGCTTTATACGAAATAGCCGAAAAATAATACATTTTATCAAATGTTATTTTTTTCCTATTATGACTTAATTTTTTTTCAAATTAAAAGTATCATGACCAGGGCTGTTAGACAAGGTACTAGATAAAAATTCTATTCCGGCACATCATTGTAGCAGTGTTAAGGTAGGGTAAAATGAATAATCCTTTCTTTTTGGTTAAAAGAATAAACAATTTCTTTAAATGACTTTTTTTATCCTATACCATATTCAGACATGAGTAGGCAACATTGCTACTCATTAAAAGTTTATTAGAAGCATTTAGAAAGCATTAACTATGCCTAACTTTATACCCTTTTTACCCCACCATACTAAAAACATAAATAGAAAGAAAAGTATTTTTAAAAATGATTACTTTTTCCAAATAATAAATTGTTAAGACCTTTTCTAAATTGAAAGTATTAACAGAACTTCTCAAATGTTCAGGAGTGTATTAGGGTCTAAAAATTTTTTGGGGAAGCAAGAAAAGAACATGGAATCAAAACGCAGAAAAAAGTTAATATTTTGTTACCAAGTGTAATTAATAAACTTTATGATAAGTATAAATCTTTCCAATTAATGTCTAAAAATATAGGCTAAAAAAGAAATATCATTTAAGAAATTTATTTACATTTTTAATTAAAAAGAAATAACAACCCATTTTTTCTCATATGCTGCAATAATATGAGGCAGACAATATAATTTATTTATAAAATTAGAAAAAAATTTCCACAGGTCCGGGGTTCGAATCCCAGGCTGGGCAAGGTCGACTCAGCCTTTCATCCCTTGAGTGGGTCGATAAAGTGAGAACCAAGCTTGCTTGGGGTCAAACACTGGGGGCTTCGCGTCACGCTGACCACGTGGCCGAGGCATATGCATCCGCACCCCAGAGCCTATGGTCGCGAAGGCGCGGTTGGGCAGCGCAGGCCTTGGCCCCACAGAGGGGCTGTTGCGCAAATTATTGACTTTTGACAAAAATGTTTATGTGGCTGCGAGGTGGTTTTAATTTTTTACGAATATCACTTTACATGTTCTATATACAGGAGCCTAAATTCTGTTTTCAGAACATGTGTATTCTTTCAATTGTTCACTTCTTAAATAAATATGTGCATACGTCAAACTATTGACTTATACAGTTCATATATTTTAATTTAATTTAGTGAGTTTTTCTTCAAGTTTTCTCACTTTTATTTTGGCCCCGCCGTTTATTTCGGATTTCAGTTATTCCGGTCAATCTCAATCCGTACAGATTAATACTGTAATAAGCGGCGACCACTATATTAAGTTTTATGTTTTCAATGTAAGAAAAAAAAATCAAAAGCATTTTTTTAGAACCTTTGAAAATTGTTTAAAAAAAGAAATGTGCTATTATATATATGCTCAGATTTATTCAGGAGTACAGTACTGTGAACTATTGTAAACTAATTTTCATATCGTATTGATTTTATGTGCTGAACCTCAACTGTAATTTAAAAACTGTGATGTAAAATTCTGTAAAATTAATTGAAGCCGCTGCTCTGCTAGACACAAGCCTGGTGCTGGGTTTCAGCAGAACAGTAGGACAATTCAGGAAATGTAGTAGGCTTTAAACCAAATAAGTAGTCCGTTCCTGTAGTTAGTATTCTATATTATTCGATGTACTGGGTACCCCAAAAATATAGGTGTAAACATTTAGAGGAGCCAATGCACATAATAAGGATTCTGAATCACATACTAATGTGGGGTCAAAATTGCTGTTTTCGTACACCATTTAATAATCAATGTGGTTTATGAAATGTTGATTCAAATCTAAAACAAGAGTGATAAATTATGCCAAACGCATCGATTATGAAACTCTTTTCAACACAACAGTCTTCTTTACGCCAAATTTGGCAAGATTTTGGGAATAACCTCAAAAACATGCGCAACGATATAAATGTAGTTCTGCGACACCCCGTGAAAGAACTTTAAATGTTATTTTTATCCGTTAAATGAAGTGTAAGTCGTTATAAACATCCATATACTTACTGTATTGGGCTTGTAATAGATAAATGTCTCTAAACTGTAATAAACCGCAATGTACTAGAATTCTACTTAGTGCACTTGTAGAAATATAAATCCTACTTACAGTATTTTCAATGGAGAACATTATTTTGTAATCCCAAATAACATATATCAGGTTTGTTTTATTTGAAATAGACGAATATCGCGGCCATCAAACAGCGGTTCCTAACCAGTGAGTGCCCCCCCCCCCTAAATGGGAGGCTTAGAGTGTTTGCTGGGGGAGAGGGAGTGAAAAAGACAGGCAAGGAGCAAATGATAATACATGTTTTACAAAATCATCTTACTTATTCTTACTTCCTCCAAAACATATTTATTTCCGCTTAAAATGTTTATTCAAACATCACCGATAACATTATTTCGTACAGAAGGAGAAATTTTTAAAGGTTGGGAACCGCTGCTCTAAAATACGATTTAAACAATGTCTGCCCATGGAGCGTAATTTATAGGAATACCTTTGGGTGCTCTTTAAAATAACAATCATTGCTGCGTACACCATTCGAATGGGGTACACTGTAAAAACGAGGTACTTAGAAATCAGCAATTCATACTCATTTCTGAGTATTTTGGGATCTTGTAATAGTTCCGAGTTCTTTACTTTTAAATGTAAGCAGCAGGTGTACTCATTTTTTTGAATTGAAATTCATTTTTAAGCAAGTCATGTACTCATTTATGATGAAAATGCACTTAAAAAGTGCGAGTACATAAAAGCACTCATTTTTATGGACTTTATTTTTAACAGTTAATATAGTGTAGTAGGTAACATATAGAAATTTCGCAGTAATCGATGACTATATTTACGGTCGTCCAGTAAGGAAGGACAAACAGACAAATCAACCTCATAAAAACTTTTCAACTTTGATGGAAAATGTTAAAAAAGAAAATTGCGAAAAATGCAGGCAAACGGGAGAATTTACGAATGCGTGTAATCAAGACCTCTTACACAACATCACAGAAAAAATGTTTTGTTGAATCGAACAAAAGTTTGTTGATTCAACAAAAATTTGGTTGGCGCTGCTTCAGCCAAATAATTTTGTTGGTTTTAACAAAATTTTTGTTAAATTAAAAGTAATTTTGTTGATTCAACAAAAATATTTCTTTGAAACGGAGCCAAACAAAATTTTAGTGAATGAACAAAACATTTGTTTAGTAACAGTTCTTTCTTAAAGAAAAGTACAAATTTCTGAAGCTAAAATAACTAAAATCACTTATATGTATAGCCTGCTTTTTTAACCTCAATGTATCCGCTACTGCATCATTTATAAACATATTTTTAGTTTCAATGAGATTAGAAAAAGAAAACGTTGTCAGGGAATATGTACTTGGAGTAAAGGAAAGACTTACACAACAGATAGCTATTTTCTTCTTTTCTCGCGAGCAAAGTGAAGTGGCCGAAATATTGTTCCTCGCTCGTGAAAATGAAGGAGGTGAGAAAAATCTATCCTGCTGAGTAAATGACAAACACAAATGGTTTTATAAGCCGTTGAAGAATGTTAAAAACGTTTCCCCCCTCTCATGAGAAGCTTTTCCAAAGTAAGATTACGTCCCTGCATAACGGTCCTATGTAAAGAAAGAGAAATTTTCAACATCATCGTAAGTTTCAGTATTACTCCGTTCGAAAACTAAATGTGTGAAATAACCTGATAAAATGACTTCCCGGGGTTCCTCTTACGGCAGCCAAAAATGATTCGTTTTGAATTAAAAATTGCATGGGATTTATAAAAATTATTCCACACACTTTACGTGCTATCCACGATTTGTGCGATCTTCGAGTGTAATTATTTTGATAATGATTGATGAACTAAGCTACGAAAATTTACATCATATTCGCAGTGTTTGCTATTTCAAATAGCTCCTCGAGATTGTATAGTTCGATGTTTTTACCGCATTGAGCCATGCAATATTTAAATATTAAAATTCAGCATTAGACAGATACTAATATAAATATTAGGTTGTAACGAAAGTTTTCCGCCACTGTAAGTATTGTCTGCACAAACAGTGCTCGTTGGTGTCTTTGCCAATATTTTGTTAAACGATTTTTGTTATTTGAAAGATAAAGACTTGTTTTAGAGCACTGTGTTGTGAAATCTGTAAAACAATATCGTTATGATTAAATATAAGGGGTCTGAAATGGAACTATCACGATACCAGATTGAACCATCATTTACTCTCAGTTCTGTTGCAAAAAGTCAGCTACGGAATGACACCTAATCATGTGTACAGCTTAAGGTACTCCTGTTGTATCATACGACACTGTGAAGATTTCGTACCGAAAGCTCAAAAACGAGGACTAGGACATTTAAGAAGTAGAGCGCTCTGGCCGGCCTACTGATACTGATGAGTCCAGCCTACGAGAATTTGCGGAAGGAGATAAAATATTCATCCACTCGAGAGCTAGCTAAAAGAGTTAGACTTTATAGTGCAATGTCCATTAGTCGCCATAGGCATCGCATAAACTTGACATATAAGGTCAATCGCTCGGTACCGCATGAGCTGACTTAAGCAAATCTGGCGGAAAACTTTCGTTACAACCTGATAGTATTAGTAAAAGTAACAGGTAGTATTGATAGATTTGTTACGATAACATAGATTAAAGCACACTTTACCATGTTAATAATAAACATTTCTCGAAATTAAAAGAATTTGCTATCTTCATCATTTTTAAACGGGAGCCTTACAAAACTAATTAAACGATAAGTAATACTACATTAATATATCCAGCGGTAATTTCAACAAAAAGCACTAACTAAACATTTTTTTCTTCCTTCTACAATGTAAAAAAAGCATTGTAATGGAGGAAAATTCAGTATTAAGATTATAAAGAAATTTTATAATCTGACCAACTCTGAATTTATTTTTACAGGATTCTGCATAACATCTGTACGTACATATATCTATGTAAATTTTCATTAGTTTCGGCATAATGTATGTACAGACGTGTCTAGCGTAACTCAAAAATGATTGGTCATAGGGTGTTAAAATTTTGTGTTCAGGACTGTTTTAAGATTGAGTTCCGTATCTCTCTTTTCGATTGCAGTCGACTTGGCAGTTTATTTACAAGGTCACCCAAAAGACTCAGCACATTAAAACAATTCTATGGTTAATTACTGTTTAAACGCATTTCTGAGTATTTCAGCAATTTCAAAGAAAACAAAATGAATGTATTATACTAGTGGAAAAGACTTTCAAGTAAGTTTTGTGGTGTCCACACTGATATTTTTTAACTTTAATGTTAAAGGGGTTGACTTTGTAAAGTCCAACAGCGATAAATGTCTGAATGCACCCGAGAAAACTTCACTGCATTATTAGTATCCGAAAACCATAGAAGAAATCGAATAAATGTTATTGGTGTGCTTTTCAAGAAGTCTGAAAAAATTTAGAAAACATTCGAGCAGTTTAAAAAAGCAGTTAAGTATGTATTGGAGTGCACTGCCTAAATTATTTTTCCAATTATATTTAAACCTCACATAAAACCATATTTTTATAAATCATCCGTTCTTATAAAAAGAAAGCCATATCGGTTTTGTCATAAATTGCTATATCTAAATGTGCTCTTACATAGTTGAACAATGTTTACAAATGTTGTCTCTGTGGGTAAATGTATGTATATGTACAAGCTCTAAAATATATAAATATATAGTTGAGTTTTCACGAAATTCAAATGAATTACAAGGGAATGTCACTTGATATTTTATTGTTTGTGTGTTTAAAGAAGAATAATGACAATATTAAATCCATATTATTGTTTGAATCAAAATATAATAGCGAAAAATTGATACTTTTCAAAATTTCACATTTATAGACATATAGACATAATATGCATTTCTACCCCAAGTGTTGAAAATTAATGTATGGAATATATAATGCTTAAGCAGCTCAAAAAATTCGGTTTATTTTCAGCTTGCAGTTTGCAATGGCAATAGAAATAGGGTTAGTAAAATTAAAAACTTGAAATTCTAGTTTTTGTTATTAGCACTAAATCACACCAGTAGAGTAAATAAATTATTGTCAAGAATAGTCCAAAGATGAATACAAAAGTAAAAAAAAATTCCTTTTCATAATAAAAATGTTGTTACTGCCACCTGACTTCATCATTCGTAAGTAATTGTCTTAATAAGCGGATATTCTGCAAGCGATTGGCAAGAAGTTTTAAATTCACTATTAGACGACTATGGCGCAGTAACACTTTTTATTACCAACGCAATAAAAGTTTTAAATTACTAAACATTGTATGCTATGTAAAATATTTAAGAAAAAAAAACCCAACCATATGACCATATAATTTTATTGAACAATTTAATTTCATAAAGAAAAGGGCAAGAGCCTTGTAAAATATCTTACAGTATTATTTTATAAAAAGAGATAAAAGACAGTTTAAACAATGGGACTTTAAATGTCACCACATAATGAGACAATTCAGACAGACCAAAAACAATAAACTCGGAACGGAAGATGATGACCGTTTTATTTTTTTATCCCTAACATAATGCTTTAAAACCTACCTCTCTTTCAAACGGACGGCAGGTGGGGGAAAAAAGTAACTTTATTTGATCTCGTTTTCGTGTTCTTTTATCAGCTTGTTTCTTAAAACTTTTCTTTTTGAAACTGAGAAAGTGAAAAAATATTTTAATGTAAGAAGAAGAGTAAACTTTCGTTAAAGTAAATGCTGTTTGCCCGCAGGATTTTTTTTTTTTTTTTTTTCACTAATGTTACTCCATCGTAGTATTAGTCCAGATTATTTCACTGTAAGTTTAAGTAATAATGTCAGATGTTTTTAAATTCCTTTGGATTATTCTACAAAAGTATCACAAGGGAGACTGTCTTGCAGTAGATATAAACTTTTGTTGAGGAAAAACAATAATTATAAGTTAGAATTATAGTTAGAAATAAATCATTGTTCGATAGCATTACCGAGAATGAAACTAACTGAAAGTAAATAAGCCATGACTAATTTAACCGTGCAAAAGCATGCATATATAAAATAAAAAAAATAATACTAAAGTATACAGTAGGAGAGGATGTAAAATGTGCACAGGTGCGAATACGAGCATTCCTCGCCAAGTGGTTATGCGAGGGGCTGAAGTTTGACGGAAATCGAGCACTATGTGTGATGGAGATCACATATCTAATTTAATAATCATGTAATTTGGCTTTCTTTAATGTAATCTATCCAAAATCAAGAATTCTAAATCATTTCTGTTCTCATTTTTCGGTCACTTCGGCTTTTAAATCTGTATATTCGCTTTCCCCGTATGCATTATTCTTATTTGTTTATTTCTTTAAATCAGACCTGGCGGCTTCGTTCTGAGCTAAAAATAGATTATATTACGTCCGTTTGCTACCGCAAAGAACTTTTTGATTCCCCTCCTTTGGCATAGCGTTGGCATAAGTTATTATTTGTTGCCCTGCGACATCTTTGAAATTATTTGCTCGCGATTACGTCATTTTAATTTTTATTGAATCAACTTTTAGGGTTGCTCTGGAATTGGCGTTATTGATCTCAGCCAAGTTATTGTTCTCGCAAATGTGTAATTTTCTGCTGGCGTAATTTTTAATTCATTCCATATTAATTTCACTGTCTATATAGGACGTAATTTTATTTCGCTGTGCCACCACTGCCCGTTGTAATAATGTTCAATAGTATATATTAAATAAATAGTTTTAAGCACTTAATGACTTTTTCTTACTGCAACTGATTGCATTCGAACCTGGATTTTTAACACAACGCCTTTTAATCTTAAATTTAAGTCTGCAACCAAATAACTTCACCATACTAAGTTTGTCAAAAGTAAAATAAAATCGTGACTAATTTAATTATAATCGTATAAGTAGTCTGCATTGAGAGGAAATTAAAGTACTAAATGATTAATAAATAAAGATTCAGTATTAGTTGAATGAGTTTTTCGTATAGGATCTACTTTTTATCACGATCGACTTTTGTCATATTGACACTCTAGCTGGGGAGGGAAATATAATGTATATGAAATACTGTATATTGTTAGAAAAAAATGGCAGTGGGTGCACAATAAAATAGTACAACAAGCCCAAAAACGAATATGATAATTTATTCTACGAATCGGAGCTCTAATACTTCACAAAAATATAGTATACAGGCCAAGGGAAATCATTAAGAGGCCTCTGTAGTCGGCTTGCGGAGATTCAAGTGCCCAATGCTTTGCTATGGAGAAAAAAGCCTTAACGCCTAATTGTTTTTCTCAGAAAGTATTATGTATTTTTTAAATGAAATTTTCCTGTGTGAATATTGAGAACTATTCGCAAAGATTGCGCGAATCAGATTTGAGTTAATTTAGCCGAAAGAGATTTTATTGCAGTCTGAAAAGTAACATAAATTCTAGACTGCAATAAAATCTCTTTCGGCTAAATTAACTCAAATTTGATTCGCGCAATCCTTGCGAATAGTTATCAAGATACACAGAGAAAAATTTCATTTAAAAATACCTAATACTTTCTAAGAAAAATGATTAGGCGTTAAGGCACTTTTCTCCATAGCAAAGCATTGGGAATCTCCGCAAGCCGACTACAGAGGCCTCTTAACTAGCACAGTAATAGCAATAGTGCAAACTCAACGCATGGCTTCACTGTGAGAGCAACTTATTTGAAAGTGGATGTGACCTCACATAGGATATGACACCATTCTTTCTAGGCTTTAGCAGAAACTTCTCTCCTAATTGAGCTAGAGAGAAAGTTCCACCAGTTTCGAAAAGTTTCTTTTAGCCGCCAAAGTCTCCAAATTGTCACCAGGTAGCCAAAATGGTCGGGAAGATCAAAGGGTTACATACTCATTTCACTTGCAACAATAATTTAAGCTAAGAAACCCAGACTACTTCTCAGTACTTAGGGCTGAACTGACTGCTATAAAGGAAGAACTTAGGGCATTGATGCCTGAAACTTCTTCTGCCGACATTTAGATTCTGACAGGTAGCAGCAGTGCCATTAAGCATATGAGCGTTTGGACTAAAGTTGGTGACGGAACTTCAGTGTCAATTCTTAAAGACTTAAAGGTAGTTTCAGAACAGCGTAGGATTTTTCTAGGGAATGCAATCCCGATCCCGCGGAAACGGGATCCTGCGGGATCCCGCACAGATACTTACGGGACTAGTCCTGCGGGATTGAAACTGAAAAATAAATCATTTTCATTACAATTTCACGCCCCTTTCCCAATCATCAACCTGGAAATTTTTTTTGCATGAGATGAACAATAAGAACAAGTGATCTTGGGCCCTCGCTCATCCCTATTGGCAGGTAGGGGCCATAGCCACCCCCTGCTCCCATATTGTTATGATTTACGTACTGGTGTAACACAGATGTTCTTTAACACTAAATATTGTATCTTTCTGGGACAGGATCCTTGACTTGTACCCCTCCGTATAAACGACCATATGGCCGCCCATGCTAATGATATGTTTAAAAGGTGAACTTCAGTTAACCACTAAAAATGTATGGCTCCTTCAGGTTTTCATACAAAGAAAAAAAATATTGTTAAGCACTTTTGTATTCTCTGTCAAAATTAAATGAAGACTAGGAAGACGAGTGCCACTTTACGTTGCCTTTTAGTACATTCTTCTTTTAGCAACTAAGAAAACAGCATATTTTTATCAATAACATGACTACAATTTTCATATTTATGTAAGGTATTGTATTAATTATCAAATAAGATAAAGCATTATTATGAAAGTTGAACTTGAGAATGCTTACAATCTTACTTTTCCTACTTTTCCCTACCGAAATCTATTTTTAGTTCAATAAAATATCAATCCCGCGGTATTGCATGATCCCACGGGATCGACAAATCTCAATCCCGCAATCCCGCGAAACGGATAGCAGTGCGGGATTGCATTCCCTAGATTTTTCTTCAGTGTATTCCTTCCCATATTGGTCTACATGGAAACGAGACTGCTGCCATATTTGCAAAGGAAGGCGTATCTAGTACCTTAATCTCCTGTGGAAGTCTAACATCTCCTGAGATGTATTCAAAAATAAAGGCCCTTAACCAGAAAACATCGGAGACACCTCCGTTACACTTCTGGTATTCAGAAAAATCCTCTGGCAGTGGCCTTGCACTTAAGTGTGACAGATCGGCCCGAGTCACCATCAGCAGACTGGGAGTGGTCATATCGGGACTCAATGTCAATGGTGAAAAAACTTCACTGAATTGCATTAAATGCACTTCAGCTCAGGCCTCCTCTGCCCATCTTTTAAACTGCAAGGGGCATTCACGTGAGATTTAACAGAACTTCTCTTCTGGTTTACGACATTTTGAAGATTCACGAACTCTTGGACTTGATCTAGTCTTCGACTACACCTAGTGGAACCAGCAACAGCAACAAAAACAACAATTTGCAAGAATACCTGTACAGCGCAGTTTCCCGCAATACATACTGGAAAACAACATTACGATTTTGTAAGTTTTTTTTTTTTTTTTCATTGCATACTATGAACATAGTATGTAATGAAATAAATATACATACTATGTCCATATAATGTGTTTCAATACGCCATACGCTCTTGCGAGCAAGGGACTGATAAACAAAACATATTGTCAAGAATATCTATTTAGTATCTATCTAGCAATTTAACGGTTTAAAAAAAAGTCACTTCTTACGGGAACTAAAAACAACGTGTGAAATAATTGACAAAATTAGTTAAATTATATATAGATAAAGACAGATTTTGAGTTAGTGTTTTGATCATGTAGTCTAATCGCTTTCTAAGTTAAGAGGTCGCAAGCTATCGACCACTTAATCAACCGGTCTATCGCGATAGACTTACCGGCTATCCCTGATGTAATAAATCCAATCATTGAAAAAAAAAAAAAAAACTTACAGTCATAACTTAACAGCAACAATCAAAGTTGTACAACAGTAATCAGAGTATTTTCGAGGACGTTTTTGGGTTATTATTATTATTATGTTTAGGTTTCAAAGTTTGTAACACTTTTATTTTATTAATGCTGACGAAAGAAATGTATTAAAATACTAGATTTGACTATAGTTTGGAATAATTACGAACTGTGCTTTTGAAATGACAACTTCAGTTGATTTCCGTGCTCGTAAAATTACAAAATATTACTTATGACTAGTTTTTAATCAATACTTATCATTGATGCGTTGCATTTCTAGCCGTCAATTGTGGTATGATTTTAATTTAAATAAAATTTTAGGCATGATAAAATATGAATCGATAAACTTATGATTAAGAATCAATTAGCAACCCTCACAAATAATTGCACGGTAAACCTAAAAAAAAAAATAGAAAAAAAAAGTGAAAACATAACTGATAACTTATGCAATAATAATTTTGCTCTAATTTGCATACCTAAAAGAAATACATCGTTTGATTTGGATAAATTTCTAAATTACTAATTATATAGATTTCTTCTAAAGACCTAATTTAAATACTACCGGAATCTAATTTTTAACAAAATTAACCATCTCTAGATCGAATTTTTATTCAACAGCTGAGTTCAATATGTTAAAAATAGTGAAAATATTTTCTTATATTTTATAAAAAAAATAATGAGATAATTATAAGCATTAAAATATAGTCTGTGCATTGTTAAAAAAATTCTCAATATTTTATCAAATAAATGGTTAAAAGTATGCATTATCACAGAGTGATTATAATTAGGGATGGGTGCGAGACCATGCGAGACTAGAAATGCCAAAGGTCTCGTCTTGTCTCAAAATTTTACATTGGTTTCGTCTCTCGCACCCCAATTTTTTTTTTCTTGCGGTCTCGTCTCAACTCTGGAGGTCTCGTCTGACAAAAGTGCCAGACCGCGCGAAGTCTTATCTCGGCTCGCGTCCATCCCTACGACGGACGACTGTAGTTCTTTCACTTCCCACAATTAAGTGAAAATGAAGTCATTTTGGAGTGGTTTAGTATGCGAGGCGGTAATAAACGAAGGACGACTGTATTTCTTTTACTTCGTACAATTATGTAAATAAAAATGAAGGCATTTTGTTGTCGTAAGTATGCGAGACCGAGATAAACGAGGGTTGACTGTGCATCTTTTACTTCATGAAATTAAGTAAAAATTAAAACATTTTGCTGTCGGACAATATGCAAGGCCGGTTTCGAGTTCTGGTTTTCGCACCTGGATGTCTCGTCTCGCAAAAGCGTGAGACCACGAGAAGTCTCGTCTCGCGATCTCGCATCTCTCTCTCTCCCCGTCCGTCCCTACTTATAATTAAACTTCACCTACAACAGAGTTCTGACTCTAAACAGCGTTATTGTTAGGCTTATTTATGATTTTCTTTAGCACATGTGACGTGTATTCTTTTGAGTTATTGAATTGAGAGCTGTAGTATAAAGTGTTATATTTGTTTATTGTGCTCATTTGGCTGCTTCAGAATACACCGACGTGGCAAATTTCGTAACAATACTTTTCCTTTATTAGCAGTGTGATATACTTTTTCAATTTCGGCACTTTTCCAGCTTTTAGTTTAGATGATCATTAAAGTAGAACTGTATTTATGTTGTTTTCGGTACAAAAAAAACCGCTAATCTTTGAACATTTCTTTAATAATAAATTTATCATTTATAAAATAATAAAACTAATGAAGAGTTTGCAATAGGCACTTTCGTCATAACAATATTCAGACGTGACCTCCTAATCACATTCAAAGAACAATTTTTGGAAGTATAATACTTTAAATATGGAATAATTGACGCAAAATGTAAAACTCGCTGTACCATTCCTGTGAGATAGCACGTACTAAACATTTGAGCATTAGCATAACAATTCTAGTAAAATTTTAAAGCCTTTTATGTTGATCACAAAAGGAGCTTGGTATGATTCCTCGCCACCTGTGAAGTTCAACGTTTTAATTTTCTTTTTCAAGGGGCTGAATGGTCTTTATTCCTCGTATTTACCGACAAAATTGTTTTTATCTATATGGAATTGTTTTCACGTTTATGTAATTTTTATTGAATTAATAAATTCAATAATTTATATGTAAAGCTTTTCTTTAGCTTCTTGAATATTCCTACTTTTATAAATTATGAATTAACTTATAGGGAAAGGTGGCGTAAATTGATCCTACCGGGCATTCTCCCAAACTTTTAGTCCACGTTATATCCAACAGTTGCCAAAGAAAACGGAATCGCACTTCGAGAAAAAGACGCTTTTTTAGTTGTTTGTAATACTTTTTATGTTAAAAATTTTTAAGAAATTATGTGTGCTATTTATTATAAAATTTATTTTTTTTCATTACAGATAGTCATAATTAGCTTTATATCTTTTATTATGCCGATAAAAAACAATGTACAATTATTTTCAAATGAAGGATCATTTTTCCTTTGGTAAGGGTAAAATGATCCTTTGAACACTTTTCCAAAATTCTGTTTTTTTCATTAAGCAATATGGGTTTAAAATATTATTAAAATATATTTATAATACAAAATATAGTGTAAAACATACTAGGAAAGGGCAGAAGTTTTATTCAAACATTTGTGTTATTTTACACAAAATTTTCCCTAAAGGGGATCATATTAGGCCACCTTTCCCTAATTGAAAACAGGAATATCATTGTTACTTGTTCATCATAGACTAGGAAAAATTTCAATAAAGATGTTTTTAATTAATATTTTCTCCAGAAAGGTAGCCTGAGGCTCCAAGTCCCCTTGAATTTCAATTGTTGCTAGCAAAATGAACCTTATCTTGTGATAATTTCTGCTTTATCTACTTTTAATAATTTCTAATAATAATCTTTTAATAATTTTAATGGGAGGAAATCACATTTTAATAATTCTGATAGAGATGTGTTTAATCTAACTTCTCAGAAAATGTTATTTTGTTGAACATGCCATTTAAATGAAAAAACTATTTTCGTTTCACACGAAATCAATCTTTCAAACACCTTTCCTTCCCTCTTAAATTTATAAAGAACTTTTATCGATGGTTTCCAGCTATTCTGTTCCTCAAAAGATGATAAGTGTCAATTTCTTCACTTTCACGCTTGGAGCGTATCTTCATAATTCTTTGCCAAATCATTTCCAGCTGTAGTTTTTCAAATGTTACGTGGTCAATACATCCTTTCTTTATTATTAATTGTTTTATATTTATAATTTTCTCATGTGAGCGACAGATGATTTAGAGTTTCCATGGTTTTGCTTTTAAAAAATGACTTGTTTTTAAGTAACTACTTGTTTTATAAATAAGTAGCCAATATAAACTAAGGAAGCAATATGAAGATTGTTTATAAACAAATTATTTAATAGTGTATGGTGAGGAAAAATGGGTAGGGGTATTTCTCTTTGATCAAAAATATAAATTGTTTTTAAATGATATTTCTTTTTAGCCAACATTTTCAAGCATTAGTTGTCAAGATTTATACTCATTAAAAAGTTTATTAAGGGCATCTGAAAACACATAAATATTAGCTTTTATGTGCTTATTGAACCTATGTTCTTTTCTTGAGACCAAATAAATTTTTAAGAATCTAAAACGTACCTAAAATGTCTTTTGTTATTGCTTTCAATATAGAACAGATCGAAACAGTTAATTGCCATAAAAAAGTACAGAATTAAAAAATTTTTTTAAAATTTTTTTAGTGTTTTAGGGCGGTGGGCTAAAAACACTAAAAATATACAGGTAGGCTTACTTAAAGTTATGTATCCAAATGCTCCTACTTAATACTCGTACTAATAAACTTTTAATAGAGTGTAAATGAGCCTACTGATGTCTAAAAATACAGGAAAAATGGGTAAAAATACAGGGTTAAAATATCCCTTAAAAACGAACAAATTTTCGCAAAATTGCATGAGACTTACAGGTTTAATATTCATAAAAGTGCATAGTAAACTTTGTGAAGAAGTAATATTAATATTTTTAAATGTTTGACAACATTCGTATGTCCCGTGAAGTCTACATACATAAATGTATAAAAAACTGTATGGTATTTTGAAAACCATCGTGAGTCATGCTTTTACCCAGCCAAATTTCACTTTTTTTACTTTCTGTTTTTTTTACTAGCCTGACATGGAGGTTACTCTATACGTGACGAAAGTGAACGGTTGTTAACAAAATTTTCCAAAATGAAAGTCAATAATAATTTTCTTTCTGGTTTCTAATATTTGCTATAATGATTCACACAATTAATATCTTCTTTTTAAAAATATATTAATAAGGTATACATTTTACAATCTGTAAAACGCAATTAGGTACTGATATCTAGGAATCGGATATGATTTTAATACTTCATACGAGGTTCAACATGATTGGTGGGATAAACGTTAAAATTTGTTTCATGTAGTTAAAGATAACCTATTCTAAATGTCAGAGAAATAAAAAGAGCAGGGCAGAAAAATCAGGTTTCAAATCTTTATGTTTAGTGGTTAGAGTATAATCAGTTATCTCACATTTGTTCAGAGTGCAAGACTGAAATTTTACTCGTACTAATTATGCTGACAGCAGTTCCCCAAATGTTTTTGATATCCGATTTCTTGAATATGCCTGTATATTGAGCCTTGAATTTTTCATGAATGATTGAATACTTTACTAGTTACACTTAACATAACATGTCGTCGGAATCGGTGATTTGGCCATCCTTCTACTCCGTTTTGAGATGCCTTATTGAGTGGTAAATGACTAAATAAAAGCGAATTTTCAAGAGTTCTCAAGTGAAAATTCAAGTTTTTTGCCTCCAGTATCAGCAATGTATTTTGTGTCCTGATTTTGGAAAGAATATGCTTATGTGAAACATTTATGCATATCTTATAGACCATTTCGACGTGGCGTTGCGTGTATGTCACACAACTGCCTGAAATGCTTTGATTGTATTAATAGATTGTAATAGAATGTTCAACTTTCTGCGCATTCTGTCATCGCTTCGAACTCAGAAAAGGGTCGTTAAAATATCATTTGAAAATATAATTATATTACAACAAACTTCAAAACATAATAAGCCACTGGAAAATCGAAGGAAAGTCGAAGGTATGCTTAACAAACACAAGCCATTAACTGACCCAAAAAATTGAATTTAATATATATATTATATATTAAAATCAAGAGACGTAGCCAGGGGTTTGATATGGGGGCCTTGGCACCCCCTCCCCGAAAGTGTGGATTTTTGTTAATTGGATGTCAATAAATCATACATTTTTGTGAGAAATTCTACCTTTTTCATCTTTGAGCAACCGGATTTTTTTTTTCTCGCTTCGTCCCTGATATATATGCATAAGAATTGGACTCTTACCATTAACGTAATCTTAGGAATGGTAACAAGAACACTAAACAGAAAAACTGATGTTAAAAATTAAAAGTAGAAAATGCTACCCCATCCACCACAGTAAGAAACATATAGAAATCAAAACTAAACAATAGGAATTTTGAGTTTCAAGGTCTTCAGTTCTGACCTTTCTACATGAGTGAATGGTGGACCTTTTTTGCAACTGAAGAAGGCTTTTCTGTCACCTGAAACGATCATATTAATGACTATCTTTATGTGTGATGTTTCGCAAGGTTTAAAAAAAAATCACTAGGACACAGGCCCGGACTAGTCAGGTCGGCTGGTCGGCGATTGCCGAGGGCCCCCCGCTCAAGGGGGCCCCCAGAATGGATATACTACTTTATAATTAGAGTAATTATATATATATCAGAGCAATTGGATTAGTTATTTCCCAGTAATCTTACGTCTTTACGCAGTGGCGCAGCGGAGGAACCCAGGAACCCCGCGCCTCGAGGGGGCCCCCCCGAAAGCTTAAAAATAGTTAAATATGGTTTTTAGGCACGTAAGACTAAATTCCTAACATTACATATTCTAATATTCTGTTAATTATCTTGATCAGTAAGGAGGTTCCCTTTTCAATATCTATCCGAGGGCCCCCAAAGGAACCAGTCCGGGCCTGCTAGGACAGGTGTTTGCCACCCAGCAGTAGTTCTCGAGTGGTCCCTGCGATTTCCGAAATGCACTATCAATTTTTCGAGGTCGCCTTCAAAAACGACGCTAAAGTAACACGACTCTGAAAAAAACACCTACACGTGCTGTAATTAAAGAAAAAAGAACTCTCAAACAAAAGGCCTCAACCCACACCGTTATTTTTCGAACCGTGAGAAGAGTGTATTTAACGTGTAGACCCGATTTGTCTCCCGACTGTTTCTTTTAGTCGCGTACCCCTTCCCCCTCAATGACTGCATTCCCCCCAGCCCAGTACTAATATTTTGAGACGTCTAATACCGTTGTTTCCACGTGAAGGGTGTTGCCAACGACGGGGTGACAAAAACAGAAACAGAAATAGACCCTTCCGCTGTAGCGGGAAGGTGAAGCTAACTACAGCAATGCGACAGAATAATGCTTTCAGGAGCTTCCACAACGAGCTTTTAGGAACACTTTTCCTGCCTTTGTTTGCCCTTCGGGATACTTTTTATCGCTCGAGAGCGTTGCAGCAGCTATTTCGGTTTATTGTACTCTGAGATGCTGAGAATCGTGCTGTGAAAGGAGTCTGATAGGGAAGGTGTAGCTAGACCAAAGCAGATTTTACAGTAAATGTCTTCGGGCTAGTGTTCTATAACTTTTGGGAGTTGCTCGCCCTGCTCTTTATCACACATTTATGTGCATTTTTGGCAAGAATGCTGTACGGCGTTATTCTAAACATCACCATTCAAGCAAACTACTTTACAAGGCCTCAAAGTTGTAATTTTCGACATCAGGAATCGCAATAATCTTGATTGGGTAAGTTGGGCTGCAACAGAAACATGAGAATAGAGGAAATTACAGCTCATAAAATCTATACACTTTTATAGAACAATTTTTTGGAATATTCATAATGAGTTTAAATAAATTAAAACACGTTAGGTCTATAAAATTTCTGAAAATAAAAATTTTAGTGAAACTTCGTAAACCATACGATTAAAGCTGTACGAAATTCAACCAATAAATGAAGCTTACTTAGAAATATACACACACACATATATATAATTAATTAGTAAAACACTAATACTGCAAAAATGCCATACCCCATGAAAAAAAAAGAAACAAACAAAAAAAAAAAAAAAACAAAACATAACAGCAGAAACAGAGGGCCAAACAGTATCAAAATCGAAGTATAATGAAGCATAAATTAAACAGAAATGAATGGAATGGAAATTATAATCTCTGGGTCACTCATCGGGGGCCATACCCAGAAGTTATAATTAGAAACAACAAAATAGGAGGATTTCAGTTGTGTCGCATATCAAAAGAAATATTCTGTTCACACATGTGGGCTCTATCCTACTATATAATGACAAGAATATAAATACATAAATAGTTAAAAAGCAAAATATTAGAAAAACACTGCAAAAAAGACATGCCCAACAAGAAAACTGAATATCACATGGCATGACATAGCACTATTTGATGTAGAATGTTGCCAAAATCAAGAATTCAAATACCGATGTTACCAGAATTTGAAAGTGTAATAGTGAAATTAAGATTATAAAAGTGTTGCCAGAAATAGTAATGTAAAATTATTAGACATAAGTAAGATACAGATATATTAATTAAATTAATATTATTGAATAATAATAAATAGATGGTATAGCCAATTAAATATTAATAAAATTATGAGAGGGTTTATATTTAAAACTATAATTACTATACATAATAGCTAAATACATACAAATTGTTTATTTTTCAGAAATTTATTCTAATATTGAATTAGAATATTTAAAAACTAAAAATTAAAAATGTATAGACACTGATTAGGAACCCTGTTTTTTAATTTCCCTCCCAAATATATAATATAAATGCATATAGACAAACACATCCAGAGTTTTTTTATGTTTTACCCTCTTTTTTTTTTAAATGAGAAAAGCTTCCTCCTCCCGAACCCTCCATCCAATTACAACCTTAAAACCAATCCCCTTGCAACCTCCAGTAATTTAACGAAGACAATAGACACATAGCCTGCATGAAGTGTATATAATAGATTTTAGGAACTTAGTAGGATAGTTACATTGCCAGCTGACAAAAAGAGAGATTTAAGATATGAGACTTTAAAATCTTCTGAACATAGAAACTTGATTCTACAGCAATGATTGTAGATGATATTGCGGAATACTGATTTATGTAAGCAGAAGGAAAAATGAGTGAAGCTATTTACTTTAAATTAAAAATCATTTCTCTTATCATATATATTGAAACTTAGGTTATTGCTAGGAGTGAGAGATATTTATATATAAATCTAAAAAAGTAACAGAATTGCTAAGCATATGATTTTTAATTAATTCCGGAGCAGAAGGATATTTTATTGGGAAGATAACGTTATTCACATATTAGTAGCATTTATCAGTAAGAAATCATCTATATACCTTTTAATGGTAGTACGTTTATTATTGCAGTCATTTTCAACGTAATATATTTATATTCATGAATGATTTAATAATTCTACCTTTGCAACTACTTATTAATATACACTAATCTCAATTTAGTGTTAATATGCAATATAACAAATTCCATAGAAAATTAAATTATCTTGTACAAATTGAAGGAATTTATTTTGTTTGGTAATTAGTTAAGGATTATATATTTTTCAAGACTAAAATTGAAATTTCTTTAAAAGTGTTCAAATTACATTCTTACTCGATTACATTTTTAAAATCATTCAATTAATCTTAATTTTAAACGAATATCATTGTTCGAACGTGGTATTTAATGTTAGTTTAAGGATGGGTAATCTCCCTACTTCTTTTGCCAAATGAAGGGCTTTCAGGCGTTAAAATTTCGCAAAGGCAGTAATAGGATTATGACTACTTTGTGAGGTTTACTATTCTTTAAAATGAAGTTGCAGATTTATTGCAAATCTAGGCGATAAAACTGATATCTTTTCCTTTATTTTTTTCTTTTTTGGTTACTTACAGATAGATATTTTTATAAGTCTGTTCGTCCGTGTCTGGAAAATATATAAAAAAAAACTGATAATTAACAGTTACACTCAGATTTAACCAAAATATAATGTTCATAAATGCCAATAAAAATCCGTATGTAGTACTGCTGTTTTTTCTTAATTATGGACATAATATTTTTAATTTACTAACATAAAAATATTTATCTAATAGTTATAAATTTTAAACCATAATTTTAATTCACATATTTTTATTTCCTGTAAGTTTCACGATAAGTATTCAGCAACTAACAGAAAAAGAATCATATACTTTATTTGAAATTTTATTAAAAAAACGTGTTTCATGTACAGTGACGTATGCCGACTTCCTTCAAGGGGGGGTTATAGACATAACTTTGTGTTAAAATGCTTAGTATTTAAGCTAAAAATTGAAAATGTATGGACATTTCGTTAAAAAAGTTTTGACAAGGGGGGGGGGGAGCCCCAAATCCCCCCTTGCATACGCCACTGTTCATGTATGCTAATAGAAACTTCGTACATTGAAATGAATATAAGTAAATCTACAGTGTTTCACCATTGGTTGCTAACATCAAAATGTTTTTGCCGTTGTTGTTTCTTAAAAATTCCAGTAAATATAAATATCTCTTGTAAAATGATATATTTTATCGGTCCAGTGTTTTACTGTGTACTAACCTGCTAAAACTATAAAAACTCAGAGAATTAAAGGATAAGTTTATAGATGAACACGGTTTTTTTAAATTTAAAATTTATTATTTCTATGACATTGTTGGAAAGAAAATAAATAACACAATATCAAATAACTCAATAACACATTAAATTAGGAAAAATCTTTAAAATTTTTATCTTACAGCTTTTCTGTTCAGGTATTATGTATGGTGAAGAAATAAACTAATGACATAGGAAAAAAAAATATGTAGCAGTTTCTTTTTCTTGTGAATATTAAAAAACCTTATTCAAATTTGAAACGAGTATAAGAAATGTTATATGTACAATCTCAGAAATTATTTCTATCCATTTAAATTAAATGTTATCCTATTCAATATTTAAAAATAATATGATGAGGTCATCGGATATGCTGTATAAGTGATATTCGTGACGTTCTGTAAAAATACCTGTGCATAATTTAGAGATTAATTTGACACAAGAGTGACATAGTTCCTTTCTATGTAATTTTTTTTCTTTTAATAAAGTATACCCAGAAAGATTTTCTTGGCAAAGTCTTTCAAAGAAATCAAAGCTGTCCATTTATAAGTCTAAGTAGTTAAATGTTTAATTTCCATGCTTTGGAAATAAAATATTAATTATATTATTAAAACGAAAAGAAAAAATCATTTTGAGATTGCATAAGTAAGAGTAGTACGGCCCTTGTTACTAATGACATAAGTAAAATTATTCATTATGTATAAAACAGTAGAAATAATTAATTTATAATGCATTAAAATAAATTTACTTAAGGTGTAATTAAGGTGTCTGCCTACATCCGGAGCACTGGGGAAAAAAAGAAACTGAGTATGTATTAAATATACGCATTTTAATTCAAACATGACATAAAAGCATGAAATAAAGAAACTTCCAAAGTTTTTTTTAAACTTTTTAAAAATGTGTTATTTTGTATAAAAAAAATACGCAAAATTGCAGGCCCACAGCCAAAACTCCACACCACAAACTGCCAAAAACACCACAAACTGCCAAAAAATATTTGTACTTCCTATCTATGTTATTAAGACGACTACGTGTGCAATGGACTAAAAGTTTTGTGATATCCTTATAAATAAAAATGAAATTCTGTTTGTTTGTTTGTGGATTTGATTCTTATACAAATCCACAAAAATGGACCTATCGGCCTGAAATTTAGCACAGATATGTAAAATAATATAGAATAAATCATAGTCCACTTTAAAACTTTGTAAGTCCACCCGTTCCCGGAATTTAAGAGATTTTTTATGATCTTCACGCAAAAATCTTTCCGTAATTGTAACCCCTGTAATGAAAAAAGTGTGAAATAAGGATCGTGGTTGCCATATGTGGCGATTTTGCCGAATAAAATGTCGTTCGTATACAAATCCACAAAAATGGACCTATCGGCCTTAAATTTAGCACACATATGTAAAATAATATAGAATAAATCGTAGTCCACTTTAAAGGTTTGAAAGTCCACCCGTTCCCGGAATTTAAGAGATTTTTTATGCTCTTCACGCAAAAAGCTTTCCGTAATTGTAATCCCTATAGTGAAAAAAGTGTGAAATAAGGATCGTGGTAAAGTAAAAATAAAAGAATAATAATGATTTTTTTTTTTTGTTAGTTTATATTCGTAAGGCTATTTTTTTTAAATTATAATATCGTGTGCATGGGAAACAGAGCAGGAATGTAATGCTTTACACGCAAAACAATAAGAATTGAAGATTTCCGAGGCTAATGTGTAAATTTTTTTAGTTTGGCGAAAAAATAAAATGGCTGAAATATGGATTTTGAGTAAGTGAGTTCTAGCGGTTTGCACAGTTTTCGGCTTGGCGCAATTTATTGAGAGCTTAAGGAAATAGATTTTTGAAAACAAGTGCAAAGGTTTTATTAGAATACAGCGTTAAATTTTAATGATCCGTGAAGAAATAATGCAGTTATTAAGGGATTTCAAGCGATATAACTTCAGAATTTTCGCCAATTGAGTACATTGATTTAAGTTGGGGGAATTCTGCCAAATTTCAGAAAATTGAAATCTTCTCATTTAGTACATCGGAGTAACGATGAATAAAACACATTATACTTGATAATTAAAAAAAATCGGCTGTATTAAGGGATTCCAATTTTCAAATAAATTCGTGCTACTCTTTGGCGGTCGAACCATTTCCCATATTGATTGCTGCTAAGTCAATGCTTCGAATGATTCCCTGAAAAAACTCTTGCAAAATGGCGTATGCTGGCACTTTGGCGAGGCTTAGATTTGAAACTGGATTTTATTTGAGACTGGTATATATAATAACACTGGTTATAGATAAAAATGAATGTTGGTATGTGTTTATGAGGTTGAAAAACTCCAGCACCGTTGAGCACCGTTGCAGGATGAAATTTGGTTCACCTAAGTCTTTTATGATTGAGAAGGTTTTTATGCTATCCGTTTTCCTTAACTTGCCACTTGGTGCCGCAGCACAACGTTGAATTCTATTCCGTTTAGCCGTTTGCTATGCGAATATCGTCCAACCGATTTCGATGAAATTTGGTACACGCGAATATTAGAAAACGGAGAATATTTTTCACTATCCATTTTGCTGTAACTTGCCGCTAAATGGCGCTGCAAAGCATCAACTTCTATACCGTTCGACCGGTCGGCATAAAATTTTTTATACTTACACATTTGAGCACGAAGAATATATTCTAACTGCGTTCCTTTTGATGTTCCTCACCACTAGATGACACTGCAATGCATTATTATTTTAACTCGCCACTAATATGACGCTGCAGCAGGCCAAATTCTTGACCATTCAAACGGTCGCTATGAAAATCAGTATACATAGCTATTTGAACAATGAGAATATTTTGACGTTATTCATTTTGCTATAACTCGCCACTTGACGGCGCTGTAGCAAATCATTACTTTATTGAACCACTAGATGGCCCTGCAGTGTATCACTTCTTGACTGTGCAAATAATCGCTATGACAATAGGTACACATAGATATTTGAAAAAAGGGGAAGAGTTTGGCGCTATCCATTTTCCTATAACTTGCCACTAGATGTCGCGTCAACACATGAACTTTCCTATAACTTACTGTCCAGCCGATAGTCATGAAAATTCGTATACATCGATATCTGAATCCGAAAAATATTTTCGCCGTATCCGTTTTGCTAAAACTCGCCACTAGATTGCGCTACGCCGCATGGCCTTCTGCACCCTACAAACGATTGCCTTGCAATTCGGTATGCATGATTATTGGACACAATGTAACGCGATATCCACTTTGCTATATCTGTTTATTACAATGAATAGTAATCACCACAAATCGTAATATCAAAAAGTCTATTCATTCCCGTGCGAAGAACGGGTACTTCAGCTAGTTCCTTATAAAATGAAGAAATGTAATGTTCATGTAATTGAGTTACATGAGGTCACACAGAGAAACATAGGTTTAAAAGAAACACCTGTAAAATAACAGAACTTATACACAGGGCATAGGTTCTAGCTTAAAGTATAGAAGGGAATGTATAGGACAGTGTAGGAAAAAATGTATGTACGTATCTGTAAAACTGTTGGAGTAATCCGCATCATCGTGAGGAACAATTATGGAAAACTGCGTTTTTCAGAAAAAGCATTTAAATATTTTACTTTAAAGAAACCCCGTCTCTAATTGTCCATTTAATTAGCTATAATTTTGTTTCTTATTACTGTACAGAAAAATATAATGGTGTTTTGAAAACCTTTAAAATAAAACAAAAATGAGAAAATCGAATTTCTCGTCAAAAATGGCCATTTCAACATACGTAAATACACCATATTTACTGGATTCTGATTTTGGTTTTGAAAAGCTTTCGAAACGTGCAATACGATTTGTTGAGGAAAAATAATGTTGATCATTTATATCTGATGACAACAGACTCATATTTCAGACAATCAATCATGTAAATGATGAAGAAATCAAAAATTATTTCATTTTATAGTCGAAGACTAACAGTTTAGCTGTACTGGACTGCTTTAAAGCCATGAACATGAACAAGAGTATACGGATTATCTGTTCCCTAGAAATTCGAACATCGCCGGAAAGGAGGCAAGCCCGGTTTTACTCCTCTTTGCAACCTAGCGACCTATCTAACGAAAATGCATACGCTCCTTCACAGTTAAATTGCACGTTCGTAGCATGTACGTCTTTAAGCAGTCGGAGTTTGAAATAGAATTCTTGAACCTACCCTGCGAACAAGGATGCCACACCTGATCTCAACTAATTAAAAATATTTTATACGCTAAGCTGATACGGCAAGGTTGAAACCTTGTGCAGTAACTAATGTAACCTTGTGTACCTACAAATTATGCAGTAAGACTAATATTCAGTGTTTTCATGGAAATTGTTAAAATTCCTTACACTTGTTCTTCAATGAGCTTTAAAAATATATATTCAGTATATCAGCTTGTGAGCAAATACACTCATGTCCATAAATTAAGGATAATTCAGAATCACACAGAAATTGATCTCTAAAATAAAAATTTCACCTGTGGAATGATCACACACATCTTGAAGAAGAATATTCAAATTACAGGAAACCACCAGATGGCGTGGATGGTACGTCACAATGACGAGAGTGTAAGAGAGGGGTATATAAGGAATGGTGGCAAAGAAGTAAAATTGTTCGCAAGCGCTGTGAAAGCCTTTCAGTGCAGAAACCGCATAGTTATGGCACAAAGGAGGCATTTGGATAATGTTTTACGTGGCAGAATTATCGGACGACTGGAATGTGGACGTACCCAGCTGGAAGTATCCGAGGAACTTGGAATCGCCCTGAGTGTCATCTCCAGGCTTTGGCAACGATTCCAAGATGATGGTAATGTGAGTAGACGTTACAGCACAGGTCGCCCCCGAGTTACAACGCCGAATGAAGACCGCTATTTGGCAGTTACTGCCAAAAGAAACAGACGGAGTACAGCATCAGACCTGTCTCGTCAGCTCTCTTCAGCTACCGGTACGACAGTTTCAAGGCAGACCGTGTACAGACGCTTAGGGCACATTGGTCTATATGCTCGTAGGCCTGTCAGATGTGTTCCACTTACCACGACTCAATGTCGCCTGCGATTAACCTGGAGTAGAGAGTACACCGTAACAGTGGTCTTGTGTGGTGTTTTCCGACGAGTCCAAGTTTAGTTTGGGGTCTGATTCTCGCCGGACATTCATCTGGAGAGCGCCAGGTACCCGTTACCACCAAGAGAACACCATTGAAAGACACCGTTGTGGTGGTGCAGGATGGCTCGTTTGGGGAGGAATTATTCTTGGTTCCAGAACTGACCTGCATGTTCAGAGTGTAACGATGACAGGCCACATCTATCGGGATGTCATTCTGGAACAACATGTACGTTTGTTTCGGGGCGCCATGGGTGCTGAATTTGTGTTTATGGATGACAACGCCCGTCCTCACCGTGCAAAGATTGTAGACGAATGCCTTCAGTCGGAGGATATCACCCGTATGCATTGGCCAGCATACTCACCGGACTTGAATCCAATAGAGCATGTGTGGGATATGCTTGGCCGACGAATTGCACCCGTCAACCCCCTCCCACCTGTCTACCGGAACTTCGGAGTGCATTGCTTGATGAGTGGTGTAATATTCCCCAAGATCAGATTGATCATTTGATACTCAGCATGCCTAGGCGTTATCAGGCCAGTATTGCATCGTCCGGGAGACATACTCCGTATTAACCATCCTACTAACCATGTTATACTGTTTTTTGTAAATAGGTTCTTTTTTGAAATTTGGTCAAGGGAGTAAAACTTGCAATTTTTATTAATTATGTCAAACATATAGCATCTTTTTTGCTCTTTACTTTTTGTTTAATAAATAGACTTTACAAATAAGTCAAATTTGTTTTGCTTCTTCCTCTTTCTTTGCCTGAACTTCATTATCCCTAATTTATGGACATGAGTTAAGTTACTAAATAGGTAATTCCAGCCTGAAACTCTAAAATGCTCATTCTTAAACACAATTCATTTCTATTAGCCTTCAATAAGGATATTCTATGCATGCAGACAGGGGCGTAGCCAGAAGTTTTTCATGGGTGGGGTTACGACTACTAAAACTCATATATATGTATACGTGTGTGTGATAATGTAGTGAAGGCAATGTAGGCATGTAGTGTGATAATGTAATGATGGCAAAAAATTACCCATGGGGGGGGTTATGACTCCCATAACCCCCCCCCCCTTGGCTACGCCCCTGCATGCAGATGATTCTTCCAAACAAAAAGAACGCAAATAAGTTGTATTAAAGTTAAGTTGTGTTAAAGAATTCCAAAATTGTGGCCACTTTTGGAAATGTTTAGGTTTTTTAACTTTGTATGTTTATAGGAAGTTCTATGCTTCGCAAAATGCAAACTCATATATCATTTTAAAGAGAATTTAATACTGATTTCAATACACAAAACTGATTTAAATATGTTCAATAGAATAAAAGTAACAATTACTTTAATCTGAAAAACGAATACAGTGCTGAAGTAGATTGTAATTTTTAACTTTCCTGGTCAGTCACTGTTATTTTTCTGAGCTTAAAACTCTCGTCAACTCAATGAAACAATGTGAAGCCGTAATAAAATATTAAAGCTGCCCTAAAGACTTCTGGTATTTCGCTCCAATCTTCAATATCTAATGCATCTCGGTAATTATTGCCGTTTAACTCTTTTGTATTGCAAATATTTTAATTTCATTTTTTGTATTTAAGTGAATATTAAATTATCTATAAAATGATGTAAAACAGTTTGCATTTTGTGAAACATAAAATTTTTTATGTGTATACGAACTTAGAAAACAACAAAAACAACAACTACAACAAAATTCCAAAAGTGTCAATAATTTCGGTTACCACCTTATAATCGTTTGAAATTCTTTGAATATCTTTGTATAAAAGATTTATGATATTTCCACATATTTCTTTTTCCGTCCACTTCAAAATCAAGTGATAAAAATAATATTAACAAATTATTTTTCAGACGAGTCATAACAATGAATTCATTAAAGTATTTCAGCCAACAACTTTCACAAAATTAAGGCGATGAAACACATCAGCACCAGAAATTCAGGAGGCTTTCATCTCGATAAAATTTCTCACTTTTAATTTTTAAAAAGTAAAGAAAAAGATACATGTTTTTTTTTTTTCCATACGAGTGAAAAGTTTGCGATTCAGGAAAATTTAGAGCACATTTTAAACAGCTATACTATACAAAAGAGGGGAAAAATAAAAGAAAGTGAAATAAAATAAAATTTAATGAATTATTTGTAGTGTCCGGTATCTGGCTCTGTAGTAAAAAAAAAAAAAAAAAAAAAAAAAAAAAAACCATTACATCGAAACATCATTATTATATTACAGATACTATATACTCAGTTTATACAGTAATAAAGATTCAAAAATTTTAATACTGATATTTGAGATTATTTAAATGCAAAAATTAATGCTGTGCGTGATCAGTTCTGAACTTCCAGTTTCACTATACATGGCCATACATAAATTTACTGTTACGTTACTGCTGTTAAGAATAAAATAAAATGAAATAAAGTTCATTCCGTGAAATAGTTCTTTCATCATATTGCTACTTTATTTAAATATTTATCTTATGCATTTATTTATTTATTTTGCGAAATAAATTTATCGCAAGATTGGGAGAGACGAGCTAAAAAATTATTCAAAATGTAATGAAAGTAATATCTCTGATATTTTCAAAGTATAGCTACTTCTGTGAAATATATTTACCAATAAGTAGAAATAATTTTGTGGTTTCAAATTTGTTTGATTTGGTTTGAATTAATATCGAGAAAGGCATGCAAAGCATTCTTTTTAAATATGGCTGTAAAAAATAAAACATGAAAGTTACTGTGAGTTTGAAAACATGTAATTCTTCTTTTGTGGTAGATGGCGTTTGTTTTGCTGTGCCTCATAAAATGTACTAAGTACTGACGGTGAATATCGAATATCTTTTCTAAAGATGAAATAAATAAATACATAAAATAAACATTTCTGTTTAAAAGTCTTTCCGCATTTTGTAAAAGTTATTTAGTTCCATTTTGTCAATATTTGTATGTAGCAAAATAACTGCAAATATAAATATTTACAAAACAGGGCTATTTTTTAAAGTGTTGTTCGGGGAGGGTTTTATGAAAGATTAATGAGCACAGCCCCAGTTTTAAGTCATTTAATTTACATAACAAATTGAGTAATGTTTGATAAGCGCTGCATTATGGTAATATTTTAAATTTAATATTTTTCATCAACTTGGTTTTGCACATTTTGTATTCTCAAGGTCATTTAAGCGCATTTTTTTACCAAGTTATGAGCAACAAAAAATTATATGCCAATATATAAGGCATTTCAAAATTAGAGGGGAAACCTTTAGAAGGGATAGGATACACCTGTCCTTTAAGAATCACTTATTAAAGTGGGGTCGGAAGCAACGTCTTCTAACACTTCCTAAGTGTTAATAATCACTTAGGAAGAAGTGTTGACGTCTAACTTCTTCTAAGTTAAATAAACAATGGGCTCGTCTCTCTTTTCATCAATGTAAAGAAAAAAAAATATCTGAGTTAAAATTTTTATCACGTGCAATCTGTGAAAGATGCATTAGGTTTCGAAAAACCGGGGTGGGAAAGTTCACTACTACTTCAACTCTTCGTCTAAAGTGATTTCTAACAGGTACATGAAGACGACGTTTTCGAACCCACATCGCTCTGTGATTCTAAAACGTCTTGTTGTGAGCTACCGCTCCTACAAATTTGCCCTTTTAATTTTGAATCACTCTGTAAACTTACATACATAGTGTCCCAGCACAACAATGTGAAACTTCTAGGAGGGTTAGGGTACACCTAGATGACTGAGAAACCCATAGGGATGCTAAATTCTAAATGGCATTTTAATGCATCGATTAATAATCGCTATGGAAATCATTTTGAAACAAATATCATAATTCCGGACAGTTGCTTAGAAAAGACAAATTGATTTCTTATACAAATCCTTTTACTAAAATTTACAATTTAGAAATCCTTTTCTATTTAAGGCTGCAACAATCGAAGCACAGTCACACTGTATAATATACATATGTATGCACAGAAATTTAAAAACATATTCATATTATCCGCAACATTTCTATTAGATGCATAAAACTAAATCTTTTCTGCAGTGCTCACTACCGTTAACGGTAAACATTTCAGCATTGTCTGAGTTATGCGTATGTCTGTCATAATGTGTAACATGCACTTATTACGTTTAGTAATTTACTAGCGTTATCATTAATTTTTTACGAATTCTCGGGTATAGAGAAAATAAATCAAATAAAAATATTCTAGTAATAGCCAAGTTTTCAATTTTAGTTTTGTTAATAATTATTAGTTTTCGGAAAAACGCACTACTGAAAAGAAGTATTAGAAGTTATTATCATACATCCTTTCTTGTTAAAGGGTACTCACAACATCTAAGATACTAAATTCTAAATTATTGTACATTTAAAAAAAGGTCTGTATTAGTAGACACGAATTGCCAACGCTCACTATTACAAAGGCTTTCATACTAAACAAAAGAAAACCTGATTTATTCATCTGTTCAACCTTGTTCATATAACTGGACCCTTTTTTCTAAGCCCCAACTACTTCTTACTCTGCAACTTTTTTGGAGATAAAAGATCCCTAAAAACATACTTACAATACAAAAAAGAATCGATTCACTTCGGAGAATTCCTAAATTTTCGTAGATCATGACAAATCTAGGTATTTCTTTTTCCATTATGAACACAATTTCTCAAACGAAAAAAACAGCAAATCTATATATTCAGTACGTCTTACCAATATTAAAGCGAAAGTCCAAAGTTAAAAATCGATACAACTGAAGTGTAATCACGTTTACTATACTTGAAAGACAGTTTTATCGAAGTTTTAATGTAATTCAATTGACACTCCTGGTCTGCATTTGAATCGTTCGATAGATATCCGTTTAGAAAATGGCGAAATCTCGTTTTGCAAACAAATTATTCTGTAAGGGAAGTGATACTGAAATGGCAGTCACCAAACTGAAACATTTTAAACAGCATTACGAAGTATTTGCAACTAATGCTCGGCAGAAGCATTAGTTGCAAATACTTCAAATACTTCTAGTTGCAAATTAATGGTACTTGAATAATGTTGTTTCAGAAAACTCTGCTGGTTTCTGAGTTCGTAGTTCTAAAGTCCAGTAGGTGTAGAAAGTTATAGTAAACAGTCCACTTGACAGGATTAAACACGAACTTTATTGCTTCAAGAACTCCATCGAACAATCAGCTGTACAAAATTCCCAAGCACAATCAGACAGTAACGTGCTCATAACAGTCCTCTTAGTACGAAAGTTTCACAAATGCAGTATTTCTCACATAAAATAATACACTTCCACAGGCAAAAAATCAGTGGAAACTTACGAGGGAAATCGTAAACAGTCCCTCAAGACTCAGCAATGAAGAATTTACACACAGCACTTAAATAAAAAGGCTTCAAAAATCAAGCAAACTATAACTTTCAATTGTACAATTCAGAGCGCTATACAAAGAGTATGTACGAAGAGAGCTGACACATCGGCAGCTCGATGAAGACTGGCTGGAGGTCTGTCATACCTGTATTTATAGGTACTACAGAAGATATTACAAAGTTCGGGAAGAAACCATTTCTTGAAAGATCTCTGTAAAGCGCGAATTTTCATTACGCAAAAGAAGGATAATAGAGTAATACTGGACTGTTATGTGATGTTAATGTAATTATCGCCAAATTTGGCACCAAAAATAAGTCCCCAAACTGAGGCCAGCGAATCTCTAGCATCAATATTTCTCGATATCTCTAGAAAACCCTATACAAACCAATAGGGAAATCCAAAATTCCGCATCTCGGGATCTACTGGACCGATTTTATTGCAACAAAATGAAAAATGCGAATGATGCAACAAAATAAATCATTTTATTCTTTAACAGGTAAGGGTCAACAATTTTTAGAAATGCATTTTTCTATTTTTGTCTTTCTGTCTTTTTTGACATCTTGAAACAAATGACTATCCGATATAAAAGAAAATGCATTACCATAATAATAATAATAATGTAGTTACAAACAATACGCATCTGGACATTCAACAAAATGAAAAATACGCTAAGAACATTATGACAAAAAAGCCGTTACATACATAAGCATTATATTGGTAATATATTCTACCACTAAACGTTTTAGTTAAGAGTACACGAAAAAAAACGCTGTCTCCGGAACGACGCACGAAGAGAAAAAAATGACACACTGTTCCAACATCAAAGCACAGATGGTTGCGGAATTCGAAAGTCGAAAATCGATTGTGTCGGTCAATTTCTTCCATCCGCTTTCTCATTGAATATGGAACGAAAGTACTTTTTTAGCTATGAACTTTACGATATAAAGAATAGTTTGGTAAATTGCCGGCCATTGTTTTGAGCTTGAAATTTAAAATCGTAGGATGTGATGGAAATATTTTTGTCTACTTCACCGCATTTGGGCTCAGATAAAGGGGAAAAATAAAAATAAAAACTACCGATTAAAATAGAACTTTGTATAATAGAGTCGGTATCGGCTACATGGATATAAAGTCATCAGCATATAAAGTCACCCTACTTAAATAGTCACTTTGTTATTGTAGTTTTTGTTGCGATTTTTATTTTTGTAAAAATTTTAAGTGTTTACTCATGCACTACCTATTCTGGCTGGGCTGGTAAATGCAATTTTGGTATGGTTAAACTTACTTTAAAACATATAATCGTTTTGATGATTTTTCTAATTGACCCGTATGTATGGTCCCCCCCCCCCCCGCTTATATGGTCAGATTTTCAAAGACAGATGAGCTGACCATATAACCGCTACTGACTCATCTTTTAAGGAATAATGCATATTGTGAACAGCTTTTTAAAGAATAAAATGCTGCTAGAAACTCCAAAATTATTTATTTCTCTTCATAAGCCGTACTACTTTACAATCGGCCAGACAGTGAGGTTCACGATACAGTCAAAAAAATATTTTAACCCATTAACGCGCACGTCCTTATTTGAGGACGCTGATTTCAAAAATTTGTCAGTCTCAAAAGTACATAGTGATTAATTTATTTCCCTGTTTTAATTCCTCACATAATATTTTTTTTTTTACAAAATACTCAGCGATAACAAGTTAAGATGCTAATATTTCACTGTTTTATTCATATTTTTTTAGAAGAAAAACATATTCTCCATACTCCAAAAATGTAGGAAATGTATTTAACACTTCAGGCATTAACATAAATTGGAGAATGGGATGAAAAAATCAGGATGCTAGTAAACATGGAGTATTTTGCTAAGCATTTCCCTTTTTTTGTGCTTAAGAATTATTTTTCTGAAATTAATAAGGAATTACGAAACTTACTAAAGAAGGATATACAGAAGATGTTAAGAAATAAAATGCTGAGTAATTCGAGAAATAGGAAACATCTTATGGCTTTTCTTACAATCCATTTTTAAAACTTGAAACCATAGACCAGGCATGTGGATAGAGAACGCTTTGGCAACACTAACTTGAGGCACTTGTTAAATCAGCAAATTTATGGCAAGATATCACGCGCATAATTCTTGCACATACAACTCTCTTCAGTTTTTTGTGAGGCATTTGGAGCCTGCGCACTCTCTTCCGTTTTCATCGTTCGATTTTTAAGAAAGAATAGTACATATCTGCTCTGCATATGGATGCAATTTATGTTTTGTGAAAGGTTATGGAGTAACATTTTATCGAAGGGTTGTTTATTCTATACTTCTATAATATACTTTTTTAGAAACTAAGACTATTTCAATGTATCCACATTCACTAAGGCGATATTTTTTTACGCTAAGAGGAAGGCCAATGGACATGTTGACAGTAAATTTCGCTTGTAGTTTACAGTTATTAATCGCCCAAATATAGCGATATATCTCAAGTCTAGCCTCTCTCTTCATTTCCGTGCGAGAAGCAGGGACGTAGCCAGAAAAAAAATTCGGGGTGGGCCCAAAAATTTCGGAGGGGGTCCAAACAGTGAAAAAGGCAGAATTTTATACAACAGAACTTCATAATTATTATTTTACTTACAAAAACTGAAATTTCGGAGGAGGGTCCGCACTCCCTGGACCACACCCCTGGGTACGTCCTTGGCCAGAAGTCACATGGTTTAACATTTTCTCAATTTTCCAATGGTTTTTGAATGGCGATGCCCTCTCTAGATTATTTCTAATCTGCTTGAAATTAACTATGCAAAAGTTATCTTTTTCAATGTGCATGTTATGTGTTTTTAATTAAACATGGTAATTACTGCTAGTATAAAACAGACAGGGCAGTATAATCTACTTCCGTAGAAATGAAACCACTTAGAGTCTGTTTGCATGATACAATGGAAGATAAACCTTTTGGAAAAAATTATCTGTTATCCCACTTTCAATATTTAAACGTAACGTTAATCATTCCCAACTATGAATTGTTACATAAGTAACATTTCAAAATAAGTTGAAAATAGTTTGAATTACTTTTAGTGTCGGAAATTTCCAGGAATTAGCTTTGCGCTTATCCAATTTTTTTTTTTTTTTTTTTTTTTTTTTGCACTAGAGTACTGTCTCGTTCACGGCAGTATTTTTTGTCCACATAATTTGTAGACATTTCTGAGGACATAATTTGCGGACATGATTTCCATCAACACCTTCAATGTTAAAAGTCACCAAGGTTTGCAATTTTTGATGATTAATCGCCAAGTTAGGCATAAAAATAAGTCCTAAAACTGAAACTAGCTTGGCCATATATGGCCAGAAACTAACAATCCCTTCAGTTTATTACAAATGAAAAGTACGGTTAGAATATGCTTGAGAAGATTGTAAAACTGTTTTAATAAGGAATTTTGATACAGATTTCAATTTGAAATAAGTGTTTTATGTACACTCATGGATTAAAATACATTTTCCAAACAGCATTTATAAAGGTGAAGTACCGTTAGAATATGCCTGAAGTTGTTAAAGTTTTAATAGACAATTGTAATATAGATTTCGATTCTGAAAAGTGTTTTATGGAAGAAGAAAGACAAACACGCACACTCATGGATTATGATGGCTTTGCAACTCAATGAAATAAGGAAGAAAAACAGGGCCGATGCATGTATCACGATAATATATAGAACTTTAGTTCATATACTAAAATATGAAAGTGCTTAATTTTTTTTTAAATTTCGACTTGCTGAACGACTAAGGCCGGAAGTGTTGGCGTCTATTATGGAGATACCAAATAAGTTGAACAACGTCGTTCTCTACATTATAAGTCACATTTCTAGATTTTCAGATCTTTAACTCTCATTTCTACATAAGAGATATGTACTTGGATTGCCCCCTAGAGGTATAGTTTCGAAATAGCGGTCATTAGAGGCATGACAAATTGTACTTGCACAGTTCCTTTTAGCGTACACGGTCTCACGACTGTCCAGCCGTGAGACCGTGACTCACCGTGACAGCCGTGAGACCGTGACTGGTCACGGTCACCCTCCCGGTGACCGTGACCGGGAGGGTGACAACGCTCTGGAGTGGCTGTCACCCTCCAGAACGCTGACCAAAGTAGATGCTGCTTGAATTTCGGTGTTCTGATGGAAACTAGGCTGCAACTGACTGGACCAACGAGGGCAATTTTTCAAGAGAATGGAAGAGCAGAGATTCTAATTTAGTTATAATAAACTAAAATATTACAGTAATAAAACATCTTCCCTTAAGTAAAATAAATTGAAATCAGACTGCTTAAGGTTTGTATTGCTACTCATAGTACTGTTACCAATTTGTTTGTAATGAAATAAGTGCATCGCAGTAATACTTTTTCAAGAAAGATTAAAAGATCGGAAATTTAAATTATTGAATGAAAACAGCTAGGGATGTAGGCAATGGACAGAATGTTTGGCCCTAAAATATTTGTACATTTTCGTTAACAAAGCGATTACTATCCGTTCTTATATTAAACGAGGAATGTTTGTGTGTGTGTGTGTGTGTGTGTGTATGTCCGAGCGATCTCGAAAACTGCTCTAAGGATTCATTTTTAATTTCGTACCTGGGTGTTTTTTGGGCCCCTGAAACGATTGAGATAGCTCACGTCATTGAAAAAACTCTAAAACGCTCAAAATTTAAAATTTAAAATTTTTGGATGGTAGCGCCATCTATTGAGCCTTTGAAAAACACACTTGATGAAATCTTCCTAAAAGGGACGCTCAAATAAGTTTGGGGCGGATTAAAAAGTACACGTCATCGATATATAATAGTAAAAATTAATTTCGCAAAGAAACAAAATAAATGGAACTTGATATCCAGTACACAGGCAACTAAATATTTTAGTAACTAGATATATTACCCCTTTCAGCTACATAAATTTGTTTAGAATTAAAAAGTTATTTTTATTTCAAAATATCGTCCTGGCAACCTGCGAAAGAAAAAGAGAAAAGAATCTTCGTTGCCATCCCCGCAAGCACCTTGATGGAATATACGTAAATAATTTAATTATTTTTAATTCATAGTTATTAATACAAAACTATTCGTAAATCTTATGTGAAAAATTGCCGGAATTTATTACAATTATCCTTTTGTAACTAACGTAAAGCTAAATGTATTTTCGCGTATATACTAAAACAATAAAGATTTTTTATGTATTTTATTGATCCATATGATGCGAATTTCAAAAGTGCATAAAAGTTTCAGCTTAGCCGAACAATTTAAATTAAATGAAAGTGTAGCTCAAAAACGAGCTGTGGAAACATTTGATTACCGGCAACAGCACTTGGCCCAAATGTGTGAACGTGCAGTTCAAACACAAGCAGCTGAAACACATGATAAGTATTTGGAAGGAGAACGACATAGAACAGCTAGACGTCAACAAATACTTCCGGTGAACACTCTAAATATCTACGAAGCTGCCACAAGTGTGGATACTTACTATCATAGTTGAAAACTTTTTAACATGGATTGCATTCACCGTGGAGCTTTGCATTTTTCTGAAGAGTAAAAACAAAAATTAACCGAAACCATTTTGGGGACTGTAAGATTGATGTAGGACATTCCGAATTTCCTAATGAATTGGTGTGGTTGTTTCTTCGATGTCACCCACATTTCAACGAATTTCATAAAAGAATTCGAAATTTGAAAGCATACTTTACAATGGCTTTGTTCACAGCATATGACGAGTGAAACTATTAACGATTTTGGTGTGTACTGCTACGTTGCGAACAGTGTATAACAGACTTGATGAATTTTTTTTATAAACTCATTCATCTGAGAGTTCAACCAACTCAAATTCTTGATGCTGAATTTGAACGTCTTCAATATGGACAGATATATTTCTGAAATAATGAAGACGCTGTTAGTTAATGTATTGCCCAAGATCTTCGCTGATACCCTCGCTGATCTGCTACAAAAGGAAAGGAGGCACCTTACGTTAAACTACTTTTTGCTCAACTCTGATGGCACCGACCATCGAATATTTAGCATCTTTCTTCAAAACAAAGTATATGCCATTGTAACATTGAATGCCGACCAAAGCTTAACTGATAATGTATGAGTGATCCGACAGCGATGAAACTCTTTGGCAACCATGAAGATTATTGATACGTACCAAGGCATTTACGTACTCTTTATTTTACACTTAAGGAGCCTTTAGATTCTGAGCATGGCTCGGTAACCTGGTATTCAATCTTATGTGAGAAATTATGCCTTTTCGCTTTTAGTGCCCTGTATAAAGTGTTTTTCTGGCTGCGAAAGGTTGGTATTAAGATAAATGGTATGTGTCCCAAAAGATTTGAATTTTCTCAGTCGATAAATGTAAGACGTAAAGTATTTTTTTTGTTGTTGTTGTTGTTGTGAAGGTATTTACGAGGAATGTTTTTTTTTCTTTTCTCCACAGAATTTGTCTAAAAAGTATTTAAAAAAATCATTTGAATCCTTTTGTGCATAGACATATCAGGATGATTGGAATCTGAAATTGCTTAATATATATATATATATACATATATAGATATTTCCGAATACTTAGTTCTGACTTAAATCTTAAACTTCGAAAACATGCTGAAAGAAAATACACTGCCGGATAACAAATAAATAATAATAATAATAATAATAATAATAATAATAATAATAATAATAATAAAATATAAATCGATAAATAAAAATAGAAGAAGACATTTCAATTTTTAGTAATGATATTGCCAGTTAAATTGTGAGCCATGCAACCTTTTGTACGCTTTCATGAAAATATGGGTGTGGAAAATGAACATGCGATAAGTGCAGGATGCCGTAGCTTTTTTGCAGGGTTGCCAGCGGTGAAGGAAAACCTGGAATAGTCGAGAAATTCTACTTTAATAGAAAAGCCAGGAGAAATTACAAATTTTGGCTAACAGAGGTGGAAACGATAACATTTTGAGGGATGCCATAATTTAAACTTTAAAAAGCTCACAAACAAAATGTACAATAAAGCATGACGTTAGTCTTTTTTTTTTCATTTTATTAGACCCTTACCGCCCAATATAATTTCTGTATCCTCGACTTTTTTGTACCTATATTAAACAATATTTGCAGCGTTCGCGATATCAGCCAAATGAAAAACTACTAAAAAATGCAGTCTTCATTTAACTTTCCAGATCACATTTCAAGATTTTTCTAGATTTTAGCCAAAGTTTTCTATTTCCACTGACTTTTTAGTTTAATATATTATTTCCTGACCATTCCAGGTTTTTTCAGGGTTTCCTCGCTTGATCGGCGGCAACTCTTTGTACAAAAAAAAAAAAAAAAAAAAATTCCAACATCCCGAACTAATCAAGTAACCAAGTAAAGTTTATTATGAAAAAAAACGCTTACCTATCTGGATTAAAACGTGTGTTAATATAAGTAGATAAGTGAAATGTGTCAGGTTCAAATCCAGAAAAAAATTATGTAATAGCCGGTCTATTTACAGAATAATCGCATGATCGTTATCCATGCCCGCTTTTTCATGACAACATGCTATAGCAATTTTTGTCGCACACGCCTTCTTTCCCGCTCACCCCCCCCCCCCCCCCACCTTCCCTATTTCTTGTGCTCGTGATATTTCGAGGCTAGATTCTTCAAAAGTTATGCGCCGGAAAGATTAAGCGCATTTCAATTCTTATGCAAGGAAAATTTTTTGCATCTCATTTTACGCAACAGATGACAATACAGGACTATTTTTTACTTAAATGCGGATAGTTTAAAATAAATGGTAGCACTACTCAAATATGTGTGATATGCATTTCGTAATCTTAGCTCACTTTTTTACTTAGGTTAAAAAAAATATACTAATGTTTACTTATGTTATGAAGTACGTTTAATAAAATTCTGGTTTAGTGTTTAAAACATGTATTTTTAATTTTTCCTTGCTTATAGAAAACACACATTCAGTCACAATAACCCTAAATGTCGCTTTCCCTCAACATTCATTTATTTTTAATGCTAAAAAATATCAAAAGCCTTAAAATGAATATATGTATTATACATACACCTATTTGTAGACAATTTTCTTGAATAAAAAAATGGCAATTTTACGAATGTTTATTTGAATATAATACAACCTATTAGGCTGCGTTTCTCAACCTATGGGGCGCGACCTCCAAGGAGGGCACAAAGCGTTTGCAGGAGGAGGGGGGGCGAGCAAAACCAAAGAGTAAGTACTGATGCATGTGTAAAAAAAATCATCTTATTTATTCTCATTTTTACTCAAAAATATATCTATTTTCGCTTAAAATGCGCATTCAAACTTTACAGATAACATTATTTTGTAGAAAATTCCACTAAATGTTCATTGTTAAAGATTAAAAAACTTATGCCGAAATGTATGCTGAAAAATGTGAGGAGGGGGTGGGGGCGCCACCGTAAATTAGCTTTTGTTGGGGGGGCGCGACGTTAAAAAGTTGAGAACCGCTGCTTTAAGGGATTAAATGTAAACATTAATTCTGTCAAACTAAAATGACAATTTTATTTCAACTGTAATCCAGCTGATTTCTTAACTCAAATTGCATATAAACACGTACTTTAATAATTTCTCCAAAATGTAAATTCTAATAAATAAATAAATAAAACTGTGAATAAACTAAACTTGTAACACTATTTTTCCTCTGAGAAATATCCGAACTTCAAATCAAAAATCATTTCCTCATACATCTTACCAAGTCAATGATCATCAATTATAATTTCGCTTACTCTCACACGCCGCGTGGATAAGGACTTCCAAGGGTTCAGACGCGGTTAAATTTCAAGGGAGCGAAAAAGATTTTGATGACAGTAAACATTGGTTGAGACTTGCCCACTGAACAGTTTCGTGAAATATATCGATGAACCAAGTAATCAATCACTATCTATCATACTTAATCTTCAGTCACACAGTTTTGACTTTATTCCCCTCGGGGTTCACTCCTGATGATTCAGAAGATAGGAAATGTTTCTCAGAAAAATGCTTACCTGTGTGGACTCAAACATGTGGGTTAACATAAAGTAGATAAGTGAAATGTGTCGGGCTCAAATCGAGAAAAAATTATGTAATAGTCGATCTATTTACAGAGAATAAGCATTTAGTAAGAAATTAATTTAAATTGATCCATTAAAAAAGCTTTACGGTTTACTTCATGATCCATGAGCAAAACACACTAGCATTGCTTTTTTATTATAAAATAATTGATAATACAAATTATCGTTATGTTTTTGTTTTAATTTCATGTATGGTCAAAGCGTGTATGTTTTGATCCTCCTTATCGTTAAGGCTTCATTCGTTTACAGTTTAAAAAGGTGTTTTCTCGTTAAGATCAAAAACATATAAAACACAAGTGATGCGTTGCAACCTATTTCTATGTTGTACTGAGATAACAATTGTTTCAACTTTATTACTCTGTTTAAAATGAAAAAAGTAACACATACGTTTGTGTGCATTTTTTGCTGTGTTGTATGAATGGACAAGGTTTGTATGCATTGTTAAAATATTGTATTGTTCTTTTCCCGCATTATGTGTCTTGCGAGAAAGATAGCTGTACAGGCATTATTGCAAATGAAATGAGTATGAGATGTGATCCCTTGACCTTGGAGACAAACTTGGCTACCATTTTGGCGACTTTAGCGACAAAAAGGAATTTGTCGAAGCTGGTGAAATTTTGACTGTACCTCAATTAGGAGAGAAGTTACTGGAAAAGTCTAGAAAAAGGATGTCATATCCTGTGTGACATCATGTCCGCTTGGAAATCTATAAATAAAGGAGTCATTCTCATTGAGGAGTGAGTGTGTAATAGAGTGCGAAGCCATACGTTGACACTGTGCTTTGAATAGCATTATTGCTGTTTTAGTTAATGATTTGCCATAGCCTGTTTTACTCAATTCTGTATTTTTGTGAAATATTAGTGTTTCGATTCGTGGAGTAAAGTGTTATATTCGTTTTTCGGGCTTGTTAGACTATTTTGCCGTTCCCCCACAACCAGATATGTTCTTTATAATTAAAAAACGTGTAGTCTTGTTAATATAAGACAGTTGCGGAAGCTAAAACTAAAAAGTGGACTAGTGAACAAAGTTAACTAAAAGCAAGTGGTTGAACTGAAGAAATTTGTTTTCTATTCATTCTGTAGTTATACTAGTGGATGGTACGCTGAAAAAAAGTCTAATAAAGTATTCTCTGGGAATTACTTTTTAAAAGGTCGAGAAAAATGAAGTAAAAAATATGCTAAAATTTTTTTAGTATATGGGTTGCTTTTCTTGTAAATCGGCAGTTTTCAACCAGTGGAGTGGGCTTTCCTTGGTGAGAGCAGAGCTTTTTAAATGGGGGGTGGGAGTAAAACAGGCAAAAAACAAGTAATAGTAAATGCTTTAAAAATATTATTTATTTTTATTTTTACTCTAAAACATATCTTTTTTTCGCTCAAAATTTTTATTAAAACATTACCGATAACATCATTTTGTAGAAAAGTTGAATAAATACTCTCGCTGTTGAAGAATAAAAACCTGTACGTATGATGAGGAATGTGAGGGAGGCGCCATCCTAAGGTATCTTCTCTTGGGTCCAATTTTAAAAGGTTGGGAACCGCCGTTCTACGTTAAAAATTTAAAAGAAATTAGTCCGTGTCAACAATTTTAGCAAATGTCTTAATCTATAGGGAGGTGATTAGAGTCTATATTTTTGGGTAAATTAACAGCGGTAACATACGTTAAAAGTTAATTTTCCTCTTAAAAATATTTCATAAAATATATTCAATATGTTATATGAATCTTCATAAGGTTATATGAATCTCCACAGCAAGGACGTACCCAGGGGGTAGTCCAAGGTGTCGGACCCCTCCCGAAATTTCAATTTTTGTTAGCAAAATAATAATGATAAAGTCTTTTTGTGCAAAATTCTCCTTTTTTCGCCGTTTGGACTTCCTCCGAAATTTTTGGACCCTCCCCGAAATTTTTTCCTGGGTACGTCCCTGACCCACAGTAGTTTTTAACTAACAGATGATCCACTGGGAACTTCTTGGTAATTATATCCTTTGAATCCCTAATATTTTAGTGCTGGGAATATACAACGGGAAAATATTTGAGGCTTCAACAGTTTGAGTATAAAAACGACATTTAAAGTAAGCACTGTCGTGCACATTTAGACTTTATATATAGTCTCTGTCATTGATCAAGCTATTAGAAACAGTACAGTTCTTATGCAAGCTCTTAAGAGTGAAAAACTCGTGTGATTTTAGTACATAAATAAAATAATAAATTAAGTCAGGGACTTCAAAATATTTAGGATGTCTCGTAACAAGCGCTATTTTACACTGGAATAAACGATAAACTTGTATCAGTTACGAAAAGTTCAGAAAAATTCTTGAACATCGAAAATTTTGCAGAATGCATCACTAAAAAATGTTGCTTTGCAATTCCGCGCTTAAACTTTTTTCTGAAAGTTTGAAAAAAGGCACATTTTTTTTTCGTTTATTTTAGTTGATAAAGCAGTTTATGAAGATGCATCTTAAATTTTTCAAGCCCCTGGTACAGTTTGTTTATTTTAATCTGCGTACCAATATTGTATAAAGCAGGCTTGTTTTCTCGAACTACAGCCTAAAATAACTGCAACTAAAATTTGGCTTTCAAGCGTTTATTATAATAGATTTAATCTATACGTACAATTTACTTAATTATGTAGGTGCAAACACTAGATTCAGACACCTTCAAAATTTTATATATCTGTAGGTTGGAATGCATATTATTTATCGATTTTAATCTCAACATTTTTACAAACTGTACAGCAAACTTTTAGCAAACTGTAACACATACGGCAAAATTTTCGATTTTCATGTTTTTATTTTTTTCTAAGCGTTTTTTTAACCGATGCAGGTTTACTGTTTATTACAATGTATAGTATAAATTGTTAAGAGAGATCCTAAAAAGTTTTGAATTCCCTGGCATAACTATTTTATTTGTATTTATGTACCAAATTTGCGTGATGGTTTCGAACTACAATCTTAAGATCTTGCGCTAAAACTAAAACGCAAATTTGGCCAGGAACTGTTTGATGACAATGAATCCGTAAAACTTTAAACACTCCCCCCTTAAAATCTTATGTTAAAAATATTAAAACTTATGTAACTGTGTCATTTCACTATATTTTACTCATTTTCTTTTTGACAAAATTTAATTATATACAGCAATTTTTATTCTCAAGCAAAATTATTTTACTCCAATATTTTTTATATCCACAGTTCGTAAAATATGTCAAATCCTTAAAATACTAGTAAAAATTTGATAAATGTTTATAAAAATAACGTAGAAAAATTCCACAATATAAATCACAGTCTGGAAGTAAATATGCCTGAAGTAAATAACTCTCGATATTTTATCACTAAATCTTATTGATAAATCGCGTTTATTTATAAAACATATAACGAGATGTTTGTTCCAATCGAAATATATAACTCTGTGATGTTTTATTGAAACGAAACGAAATAAAGTAAAATTTCTGTTAGTTCTGATAAAGTCATTATTTGGAAGCGAATAGCTTTTGTTCGTAAACGGTATGAACATTTATTCCATTGATACTGTTACACTGGGGCGCTATCATTTGATTTCAGGAAATCATTTCTCAAAAGCTATTAGAACAAAAGTTTCTGGTCTTTCATGCTAGGCTTTTGTATTAAATGATATCCGTTTAACAAATGACGACTAGAGCAATAACTTTAATGTTTTGTTGATACACCGTTGAGCGCTGTACTTCTAAATTTAAGGTATGTGTCTTTTTATTAGAGAAAATAAAATATGAAATCCATCGGAACGGCTTTATGGAATTAGCAAACGGCTCGAATCAAAAATGCTCAGAATGTTAGAGAAGTTGGACGTGTAGTGTACTCTTGTGTCTCATTTTATTTGGTTCTAATTATCTAAATATATAAAATAGCTTTCTTGTCTGTCTGTTTCTTTGACTGCTGGCCATAGGCGCCTGGAAATCGCGTTGTAGAATGGATACCATGTGCTTTCTAATTTACCCCTTCATTGTCGGAATCCCCCGCCCCCCAAAAAAAGCAGTATTATCTTTTTTATTATTATTATTATTGGTGATACCTTAGCGATCGATTATATCCTTTACGGAATATAATCAATTGCTTTTTGGAAACAGCAAATACTGTAGATATTTTTCTCAAAATAGTGACAAACTCCCACGTTATACTGAGAATTTTTGCTATTTCCTAAGCCAAAAATTACTGTTAACAAAAAGTAGTTATATTCTGTAAAGGCTGTCAACTCTGATAAATTAACTCTCTACGTCGCGTGGCATGCGACACCGCCAGAACGGATACAAAAACTCCGAACGTGTGAGATGCGACGCCGACATGAAATAATTAATAAGTTAAATGATGATGAATGTACCTGTATCATGGGTGCGAAGATTTTTTATTGTCACTAGAAACTCTTAAATATTTTGGAAAACAACTATATGTGTTCCTCATAAGCCAATGCTAAATTAGTCGCTGATGACGAGCATATATCCCGACAGTTCGCGGAATCACTTGCATACGATGTTTTTGGGAAGCGAAATGTCGTTTAATGCATTGATTTGTAAAAGTGCATGTATTGCAAATGTATTGTTTAATTGCCTGATAAATATATGCAATTCAATTATTCTCAATTTTGAATGGGAAAAACTGCGGTTTCACGGATCACAGTGGAAAGAAATCATTATTGAGATTGATATTTCAGTAAAGAAAAGTGTAAGCAAATAAAAGTAGACAGTAAACATATATTCCTAGTCATTTCCATCTGTATACATTGAGTGCTTTTTTTAAAAACAGAAATAGGCCATTTTTGAGCATGTTTTCTGTCTCTAGTACTTAAGAATTCATTCAATCGATATCTTAATCAGCTTGTTTTCCATAAAGAAAGGCCATTAAGCATGGAAAACAAGGGTACTGATTATGCAGCTCCCTAAAAAACAGTACTTGCTTGATGACGACAATTTTATCTAGATTCGGCACGCAATATTTGTTTAATCGTGGAGTGTAGAAATGATTTGTTCCAAAAAGCAACTTAAAAAAATTATGAAAATATGTGATATGTGAAAATATTACAAAAATTGTTCTACCAATGCTTATTCTAAATTTACTTAAAAATTAAGTGTTTAGTAATTTCTAGGTGTACCGCTATTTTTTTTAATCTATTCTGACTGCAGACATTATATGTACCATGTCTGCTGAGAAAGTATGGAATACTCCGAATGCTTCACCCTGTCCTCCTTCTTGAAAACTTCTGAATACAGTATGTTTTATGCGATTGAATATTTTAAACAGATAATTTTAATAATTTCGAGTAGCAATGTTAGTTGATATAAGTTTATGTGTCTCACGCATTTATCATACGCAACATCCAAGTCTTTAAATTCCTTTTTTTTCCAGAAAAAAAGAACGAAAGAAAATGGTAGTTTTAAATGCATCATAACAAGGAAAGTATTTAGTATTTTTGTGAAAATATTAATATAGAATATATATTATCATAACAGAAGAAACCGAACCTGAATTGTTTCACAATGTTTGTTTTCATTTAGAAAAGGGAAATGCATAGCGAAATATTGAAAAACTATTCGGTCACATATGTAAAAAAATACAAATTTAAGTTTAGACTGTTGACAGCATACCATATAATTCATAATAAAAATTTGTAAATAAATAAATATATCTAAATATAAAGGGAAAAGTCCTTGACACATTTCAGAAAATAATATATAAAATAGAAATTGCCATAAAATAGTTCAGTTTGCGATCACTTCTTTATAAGAATTTTAAGTTTTTTTTTTTTCCGAAAATTTCGAACTGCTGCCGAAAGAGGGTGCCACAGAACCAAAAATCCGTAGAATGCCATTTTATATGAAAAACTTTTTAATGGTTACACTTACGGAACGAGTTTCTTGTTACCAAATTTCGATATGGGCAAATTTCGTAGCTCGTATCACATCTAGGCGATACTCGATTTCATTCCACGTACTTGTCAACATTGTGGAATATTCTCAATGACTTCGATGATCCATGTCTTGAGCTGTGTATTGTCGGTCATTTTCCAAGCGAAGACTTTGTCCTTGACACATCCCCACAAGAAAAAATCAAGCGGAGTTAAATCTGGAGGCCTAGGTGGCCGTACTACTAATGTGTCAAGAACTTTTCGCCCACCCTGTATAAAATAGCTTTCTTGTCGATAATAACACGTGCTATCTATGTACTAAAACATCAGTTGCTATACGAATTGAAAAACAAGTTTTTGACTAATCATCGAGCCCTGATTATCGCAGGGGCACTTGGGGCAAGTGCCCTAGGAACACACAAATTCTACATCTGAACCGTTGGAACAACACAAGTATCGCTCAACTGTTATTTCCTGATATTAAACTATACACCGTGGATTAAGACACACTAATTAGATCAAACGTTTATGATAATTTTTAGAAATTCGGATGGTTAGTTTATTTCAGTATTCTACTAAATTTACCCACCCATCCAAATTTCTAAAATCTACCATATACCAATCTAATTAGTTTGTCCTTTTTCCTTTGTTTCTCAAAAATAAACGGTGTTTTTGAGGTGTTGGTTAATTTGGTTGTGTTTGGAAGGTGGAAAGAAAAGAAGAAGTTTTTCCCCTCAAAAAAAAAAAAAAAAATTATAATCTGTAGCTTTATAAGTTCATTAACGGTGTTATTCGAAAAAATCATGTGATTTTGGTACATAATTACAAATAAACTAATTATGCCAGGCATTTCAAAATTTTGAAACTGTCTCTTTACAAGCTGTATTACATACTGCGAAGACAGGCCAATATGTATCAGTTTCAATACTTTTAGAAAAAATTCTTAAAAATCCGAAATTTTCGCAAAGCGTGTCACTCTTCGAAAAGTCTTGCAGCTCAAATCCATGTTTAAGAATTTTTTCTGAAATTTTCACAAAAGCCGCAGCGTTTTCGTTTATCGTAGTGTGTAAAACAGCTTATGAAAAACCATCTGGAATTTTTTGGAGACCATGGTGCTATTAGTTTATTTCAATTTGTGTACCAAGACTAAAAACAGAGTTCTTTTTTTTCGAAGAACAGCCTTAATTATAGATGCTGTAGTTAGTGATATTACATTGTTAATTTATATCATCCAATCAGTCAAATTATTACATTTAGCATACATAGTAAGCAGAGTATGGTTTAATATGAAGAATATTTTTGAATGTTAGGACACGTATATGATTATTTTAGGGTAAGCACTAATTGTTGGATTATCCTTTTTTATAATTTATGTTTTGCATTTTCCTTCTTGGATTTAGAAACACTCTAAGTTCAAGTATTGTTTTTCTCGTTTTGCATCATTTGGGGACACATTTGAAATTGCTTCTGTTGCTTTGTCATGTTTTCCTCAACGAACATCGGGTTATAAGTGGATTTTTGAGCCTTTGCTACGCGACTTACCGAAATCGTGCTATTTTTCTATTTATATTTATAATCTGCTGTATGTGGACCCTGATGAGAGTCGCAACTATTGTAAATACTTCCAATTTACATATCAAATAATCCTGGTTTAAGCACTTCATTTTCTCCCATGCCAACGGCCCACTGTTATCGTAGTTTCATGGAGTCATGATGATATGTTTTATTCATTAATTCATTTTACTTTTGGTATTGCAACCTTTTCTACTCTTATACGCATTAAAAAATGAGTACATTTGTGATACATTTAAATAACCTCTTTTATTAATAATTTTAAATTTTAATGCCTAGTCAAATATTTACCTTTTCAATGAGTACACTCCGTTTTTCTTTTTTCTTTTTTTTTTTTTTTTTTCTTTCTTTGTTTCTTTTTTTTTTTTTTTTTTTGTTGTTGTTTCTAAGTATATAGTTTTAAATGATTCGAGGCAAAACTCCTCAGCTCAGTTGTTTAGGCTTAGATTAAAAGAAATAAATAAATAAAACATATTTTGCTTTGTACAGCTGAGATTTTTTTGACTTAAATTAGCTAAAAACATAATAATTTAGTATTTTTCAGTCTTTCTCGATGAAAATCGGATCTTTGAAAACTTAGTAAGAAATAATTACATATAAGTAAACTTCAGAAATAAAAATAAAAAAAATAAATTTTGTGTCAAGTCTTTATATTTAGAAAAGAGAAATGCTTAATTAAATTTATTAGTTTCGTTGTGAATTGACTCACCACAAAATTATTTATATGTTAAAAAAAAAAAAAATCTAATGTGTGGACACCACATGACTTTCCTGTATGTCTAATAAATCATAAATATTTTTCGTGCACTTTATTTGAAACTTACTTTATTTGAAAGAGATACAATATTGCAATAACACCAAGGTTTAGCAAGACCTAGGAAAACTATCATATTAAGAAATAATGTAATATTTGAGAAATCACCAAAGCCCGAAAAGCTTCAGATAATATGCGAGATTTTGGGTATAGCCGAAATAGTGATTTATCACAGAATTGTAATGAATTTAAGGTACCCATAGACCTTAATGTATTGAAATTTTTTGGGTGGTCTTGTAAATAAAAAAAATCAGTAGATTGGAACAAAAAAGGTAGGTGCACAACTAGATGTTACAGCAATATTAAATATAAAATTTAAACATTCTACGTCTAACAGTTTTTGAGATTTGCGAGTTACATACATAAATACACACATACGTACGCTGGCGCAATTTTTAAGGGAGGCACACGACCGTCGTCGGACCATTAGCTGACTATATGGTAGGATGGTTTTGTGCTTGAAATGGATGAATGTCTCTTAAACTGACACTGACTGTAATTTATTGGAATTCATTGTGCTCCTGTAGAAGAACTGAAAAATATAAAGACACTGTTTCGATGAAGAGTTTCTTTTTATAATCTTTAGTAATATATATATCAATTTTTTTCGTTTGAAATAGGCCGATACCTCTAAATTTTGCTTTAAAGAATTTCTGCCCACAGAGCGTTATGTATTGAAATTATTTTGTTTGGCCCTGTAACTAAACTATCCAGTATATTGGAACCAAAAAGGGACAAGGGGCCACAACTAGATATTACAACAACTCTAAATGTAAAATTTCAACATTCTACGACTAATAGTTTTTGAGATACACTATTTACGTTTATACGCACGTACTGACAATGAGGAAAAAATGCTAGTCAAAATGGACTTGCGATCAGTCAAAATGGATTATACATGTACAGATACGAATATACATGAAAGATATCCGCGCCGGGCAGAACATCGATTCGGTCGGTACCCTGGCTTAGAGCGCCAAGCTGGGCGTCTTTGAGATGATGACCGGCTGCTCGCGTCGAAATTCAAGCTGGGCCAATGGCAGGAAAGGAAGGTCTTAAGGCTGTAGCTGTTGACTTAAACTACACAACACTTCGGGTTCAGAACATATTTTTATTTTAACATATTTTCATACAGATATTGTGGCAGCAGAGGTCACGAAAAGTCCCCCGTGAGCCGTGTTACGAATTATATAAGTGCAGGTCACGTGGTTTATACAGTAATCACATGTTCCAAAAAAAGGCGCATTTACTTATTAATAAAATGCCCTGGTCTCTCATAGTGCTAGGAAATTCTTGCCAGGATTGATGCCAGAATACCGCGTGAAACCGAAGAGATGTATTAATTGCGTTTTTAATAAATTTAGACAGGGAGACAAATCCTTTGTTTGAAAACGAAAGTTGATACACCCGTTTGAAGTTTGAAGGAAGCTAATAGAAATTTTGAATTTTGAGAGGGTGTTTAATTTTATATGTTATATATATACATGCGTACGTTGAGATGTCTCGAAAAATCTCTTCGAAGTCAATTTAGAGATAGTCAAGTTGATTTTTTTCATGAAATTTGCATACCGAATTTTTTCGCGATCACTTAAGATCCTTTTACTTTATACAAGGCAGTAAAAAGTATGAAAACAACATCGTTTACTTTTCAAAAAGTGTTTTTTGAGTTTTATTATCACTTTTTCTTAAGAAGTTTCCTAATATTAGACCTATAAAATTTTCCACATAAAATTTTTTATTATTATATATAAAGGCATCATGAACAAAGGGAGCTGGTAAGTCATGCCTAACTGCGCCTTTTTAGATTTATCTGACATCATCATGAGGATGGATTCTGGTTTTATGTTTTTTGGAGTCGATACTTTTCGCTGATAACAGTGTCATAACATTGACCTCTGAAAGGAAATGTGTAATTTGTGTTAAACTTGAAAAATATCGCTCTAGTTATTTATTTTCCAGTTGATAATTTTAATTGGAAGGGGTCTTTTCTATCACGCGCTATCTTATTACGATTATCTTTCTACTGAAACTTTTAATTGGAAAAAAAAGAGATCTATTTTCGATTTTTTTATTACAAATGAATGTTTTTTTTCAGAATGCCGAATTGGGTTATATTAAGAGACGTAAAAAGGAAACATTAGACAGGGGGAATAAACTCTGTCTGTAAGAAAATGGAATGTATTGCTTAAAACTTCAAGATACCCTCTCGGTACACACTATTTTATTTATTTTTCATTAAAAATATATTTAAATTTATTCTCCGACCTCGTTATAGAAACAGCGCTTATACTTAAAGAAATTTTATTTTCACTGTATCAGTTATACACAAATTCAAACTAAAATATGAAAAAAAAATAGTAAGTTTATCTGCTTGAAAAGATGCAAACAATCTTTCAAATAAAAGCGAATATTTGTTTTTGAGTGTGTTTTTCTTTTGTTTGTTTGTCCGAATGATATACAACTCTATACTAATTGACTGATCACCTTGAAATTTTCCACAACTACTTAAAAAAAAGAAAAAGAAAAAAAAAAGAAAGAAAAAAGGAAAACAACGCTCAACTTAAAAAATCACAAAATCCACCCGTTCTCTAGGGAATTTTCACTGTTTTTGGATTTATTGTATTTCCGAGAGTGAAGAAAAAAACGAACTGAATAACAAACTTGGGAATCGGAAATGACGTCATTTTGATGTCAAGATTCCCAGGCTTTGAGGGAAAAACTGCAATTTCAATTCGTTTCAAATACCCCCACATTAATTATTTTTCCATAAATGAAATGATTTCCTCTGAATAAAGTCTTGATATGAGTGCGGCTTAATCTAGCAAAACGAAATCTTTCGAATGCGAGAAGTTTCCTCAAACACAAAAGGCCACGCGGTTCCGTTAACTGGAATACGTGCTTTAGAAATCTGTAGAACTTCTTCATGAGTGCATTTGTGGGAAATTTTCGCACCAGAAAGGTCCTGATTAACAGAAAATAGTCCCCCAAGGATTAATAAATTGAGCATTTTAATCTTTTAACTTTTTAAATTTGGCAATAATTAAACCTTAGCATTAACTGGGACTCAAATTTACACTGATCTCTTTTTAAAAATAATTATTATTTAAGTATGCACTTACAGCAGAATAGCTTGTAACAAATTCTATAGGACAATTCCATAAGAATTTTCAAAGTAAATCAGGAGGGAAGAAAAAAGAAAATTTGTATGAAGTTGTTTTAATTATAAAACTTAATTAAAATTTAAAATAAAAGTAAATATATAATATAATTATGTAAGTTGTTGATAAATGCTTTTAAATTTGTGATTTTATTTCAAAAAGAAATTTTGTTTTTTGATAAAAGTTTCGTTCCGAATATATTCATTTTTGCTGGGTACTAAACGTTCTGTTGCCAACTTTAACGTAAAAGTAATGGCCAAACGTATTTTCTTTCTTTAATTTCATCTATTTTCCTTATGCAGTTTTTTCTTTTATTTCTTTTTTTTGTGTAGCTGAAATAATATGAAAATTCAAAGGAATTGTTTGAAAATTCCAAAATCAACATGTGTTCCCAATTTATTTACATAGGTATCTTAAATATGAAGTTAGACAATTTTCAGGATATTGTACATTCTACTTGTTTCAGAGAAATGCCCGTGAATGGATGTTCAGGCTAAAACATGTTTCTCTCTAGAGACACAAGAAACATTTTTTGATAAATGAATTCCCGTCAGTAGATTCCCCCCCCCCCCTATCTAAACATTTTGGTGGGTGGTAAGGAAATTCAATTTAAAGTTTTGGACTACGGCAGATGTTTGAGATGTTATTTATGCATACAAGTAAAAATAGTTCAGAGTAGATTTATTAGAGGAAAAGTAAAAGTTTCATACGCAAATTTTTATCTGAATCATAACTATTTGGGATATTTCAGAAATCTAGTACAAATCTCTAAATTTGGATTCTAGTTTTCTTACAGCAAATTTCATTAAATTAAAAAAAGTAATAATTGTATTTACTCCATAAGTGTTTGTAACTCTAATGTGGATGTGAAATGGACTTACACTTCAGGAAATAGAACTTGCACTAAGAATAGAAATTAATAAAGTGACTTAACTTTTTATATTATATAATTGATACTAAATGATGTCAGTGAATCGTAAGACATAAAAATTTGAAAAGAAAAATTATAATCGCAGTCATATTAATTTTGAATTAAATTGCATGATAATGCATTGATAATAAGTAAAATCACTGTAATCTTTATCAGTTGAATTACTGTTTTCTGTAATGGAGAAGACTGAGAATTTTGTGGAGCACAAAATTGGAGTTAGTTCGACCGTTGAACACATTTCGAAAATGTCAAATTGTATCATTGTATTCTCTTCTCTTCAATTTTTATTAAGATGATTGTTTTAACACTGCTTTTACTACAATTTCTGTCTTTTTTCAAGTTTGAAGTTTTAGCCGACCGTCAGCATCAGAAATCCATTTACGTAACAATTTCTTCGCACTTGCAGACTTGACTGTCGAAATTTCTTCCCAAAACATAACACTTCCGATCAGGATGTCGAAGATGGATCTTTTTATTTTTTCAATAGTATTTCTGCTCCATTGTACTGAACTGAAAAAATATGTTTTGTTGGCTCTATTTCAAAGATATATTTTTGTTGAATCAACAAAATTTTGTTAATTTAACAAAATATTTTGTTAATTCAACAAAAATTTTGTTAAAACCAACAAAATTCTTTTGTTGAAATAGAGTCAGCCAAATTATTGTCGGATCAACAAAATTTTGTTTAATTCAGCAAAACATTTTTTTTCGTTGTGAGTTTACTGAGCCTACTATTTTTTAGAGACAAATATTCTCGTTTTGATTTCCATTCCTGATTATACAACGGACCTAACTCTCTTTACACATCATGAAGATAAAAATTACTCAAAGAAAAAAAAAAAAAACTCGAAAAAACCCAGCTAGAAAAAGTTTGCACAAAAAGTGTAAAAAAAAAAAAAAAGTGTACAAAATCCGAGCGTATTTGGCACTTCTGCTTGTGCATAAAAAGTGCAAACTAAATTGTGCATAAAACGTGCAAACTAAATAGTGCATAAAAAGTGCAAACTAAATAGTGCATAAAAAGTGCAAACTAAATAGTGCATAAAAAGTGCAAACTAAATTGTGCACAAAACGTGCACTCTGGGGGGACTTACACGGAAAAATGTAGAGGGCGTGGTCGGTTGATTTTGACGAACGACCTTTTCATCCTTTCTTTCCATTTTAGTGCTGCCATCTACAATCATGTATAAGAACTTGCTCCATTTTCAAACTTCCGAGGATTGGGTTCGAACCGAGGAACCAAGGAACCGAAATACCTTTATTTTTCTCTTTAAATAATAATAAAAATCAGAAATTTTTCACTTACCAAAATTTAATGATTTATTGCACAGTTACTAACTCTTTCTTGGCAATTTTTTTTTCAACTATTTCTTGAATGCTATACAACTATTTCTTGATCATAAAACAGTAAGACAACTCATAGAATGCAGCTCGTTCACTTATAATATTTTTACATGCTTCATATATTTCAGCTTCTCAAGCTGAAAATTTTCGCGAAATTTTCAGCTCGCGAAATGTCACCGATATTTCCCGAATATATATATATATATATATATATATATATATATATATATATATATATATATATATATATATATATATATATATATATTGTTTCGGAAAACTCTGCTTAGTTTGAGGTTTGTGGGTTCGAAGCTTAAAAGTCCAGTGTATACGGGAAGTTCTACTAAACAATTCTGTTGACAGGACGAAGTGCAAATTTTATTGATTCTAGAATTTCGACGATTAATCTGCTATTCACAATCCGCTACTTCGCAATTGATTTTATTGTGTCTGTAATACGGCATCTGAGAAAGCTTCTGCTATCAGCTGACTGTTATAAAACGTGTTATCGCTTATTAATAACACTTTTTATAACAGTCAACTTAACACAAAAGCTTTTCATATGCTGCATTTAGCACACAATAGAAACCCTTCCACAAGCTAAAATTCAGTGGAAATTCTAGGGAGAAAAATATCTGCAGTGCCGACGGATTCAACAATGAAGAATTAACAAACAGCGTTCAAAAATAAAATTCCCGAAACAAGCTAAAGGTCGCTTACAAAAGCACACAGTACAGAGCTTTATGCTCTCGTCAAAAGCGACGTCAGCTCGTAACGAATGTCAGTACAGAACTGAATTGCTGATCGCCATCTGCCCCTCCTTTTATAGATTTCAAAATTTCTAGCAATTCCCCGAAACTCTATCTCCAGAAAAAAGTCAATCGCGAACCTCGATTGAGTAATATGACTGCAATTGAGTAATATCAGGCTACTGAATAATACTAATGCTGAGAAGCAAACTCAGCAAACACCATAAATAAAATCGCGCCAAATTCCGCAAAGATTGGCGATATTTTGGCGAAACATCGCCAAAATTGGTGCTAAAAACTAGTCCCCACACTGCAAAAAATGTCTGCAAATTTACAGAAAAAAAAACTGTCAGCCAGGACGCCAGTTTATTTCCGTTTTTTTTTTTACAGAAGTATTCCATTAACTTTACAGATTCTCAGTTTATTTTACAGAAATCTTCCGTCTACGGAAAAAAAATACGGAAGACTTCTGTAAAATAAACGGAAATAAACTGGCTTCCTGGATGACAGTTTTTTTCTGTCAGTTTAACAGACTTTCTTTTGTAGTGTATGAATTTTAGAAATTTAACCCCTGAAAGTAAGATCAACCAAAAATTCGTAACAATATTTATAGAATAATTTAAAATTTTTATTTTAAATTTTAAATTTTAATTGTGAAATTTATTTAATTCAAAAAGCCACACTTTAATTTTTTGTTGAATTTAATGGAATCAGTAAGTGTGCTGTGTGTGTTGTGGGATTAAGGCCAATTATCTACAGGAGGGATCTAGGCCTATGGGTAGGGTACCCTCCGTGGGGGGTCCTTCTAAGGGGTCCTAACAAGTATTTACGCTAAGTTTCGTAAGAAACCACAGAAAAGTCCTAACTGTTAGCTCGGCGGGCGCGCCCAGGTTCTGAACTCGGCATCTTCTGTCCCCCAGTTCAGAGCGCTATGCTCTCGGCCACTGGTCGGGCATGGAATCAGTAAAATGCGTATTGTGAAATCACGTTTACAACGGTTACAATCACGTCGATAAAAAGTTGCAGTATTTTTGTTTTTACAATAAATTTCATAATTTATATGTATGTTATACGTTACTTTTGCTTTTAAAATTCACGCATGTGAAGTTTAATTTTTGAAACTATAAATTCCTCATTTGTAGCCATTTTTAAACAAGGAGGGATTTATCTCTAATTTAATCAGCAACAGCACGCTAACTTTAGCTGTAATTTAAATGTGTCAGCGTATTTATGAAACTTAAATTAAAAAGGAAACGTATCAGTTTTATAAAATGTTTTAAAAATATTTTAATGTAAAGGGTTTTAGAAATATATAAAATTAAAACACGAATAAATATTGTATATGAGCTACACTAGTCCTATCATTTTTTGCATGGAATTCAAGCCAATGAAATTGAAATGCTTTTTTTTTATGATAAAACACTTGTGTTATACCCATAGATTCCTTTTTGTTAGATTTTAAAGAAAGAATTTCGTAGTTAATTTTATTTTTCCCGAGAAAGTCATATTAATAAAAATGAGTGTGACCGTCTACCCTCATTGGAAGACGAATTTCAAGATATCCTGAAATTCTTTTTTAAATATTTGTGAGTGTTACATTGCATAGCAAGAATTTCTTGGATATCTCCTGTTTTCTTTGAGACAATGGGTACATATGTGTAAAAAAAGTTTTGACTCTTCTATCCTCATATATTGAACGAATTTTTAAAATTCTCTCTTACAGAGCACCTATGTTTGCGATTTTAAATATATACCTAATTTCAAATTATTTTCCTCAGAAGTTTAATCTAGATGAAACAGTGACACATGATAAAAGGACAATTTTCCAATTCAACCAATATTCAAAAACTGGTGTTTTTTTTTTTTTTTTTTTTTTTTTTGTGTAAAGAGCTTCATATTTATTATCACACTGCGCATTTTTTTTCTTTCATAAATAAGTATTCTGAGATTGAATATCGACTGTTAAAAAATATAAAATAATTACTTCTGATTGTTTTATTTCTTCGCCGTGAGCATTAGAAAACAAGAAATGCGCCTCTGAATTAATGAAACAATAATGTGCTCGAATCATTCGACATTGTGTTATCTCACTTAATTTCACGAGAATGATCATTAGGGAAAACATTACACCATCAATAATCGAGTCTTACACGAATACATCTACCACAGTCCCGTCTGAACCCATTTGAGATTAAATTTACTGGTTTCTGAGCAAATTCAGGCTCATTAGAAATGATTTTGATTGTGCATTGTAAGGATTTATTATTTGTGAATGGTTCTTAAAAGTCATCTTTGTAATCATTGATTATGCACCCAGTAAGCGAACGACGGGGCTTAGAATTTGTGTACTATATTTAACTACGTTGTTGTTATGCTAAATGTACAAGGTGTAAAAAATAATGATTTAAAAAAATATATAAATCGAATTCTTTTCTAGTTAAATCTCTTTTCTGTTTAAACCAGATTAAAAAAATAAAATCAGATATTTAAAAAACAATTAGATTAATAATTAAATAAATTTAACAACTTTATATAAAGAGCATAGACTACTGCTAACTATTTAGTTATTGATAGTATAAATCTGTAGATAGAATATTTCTTTCGTAAGCAAATAAAATAAGTTTGTTCTAAGTGGAGGATTTCGGAAGCGTAAAAAAAATGACTGATTAATGTACTGACTTAATTTGCAAATTTAAAAGCAGAGGTTTGATAGAAAAGTTAATCAAATGTTAATCAATAACAATAACAGTACAATGAACAATCTCGTCCGTTTACGGGCCACAGAAATTTAAATGTACATTGTCAAGGGCCAATCAAGTAGTGCGTTCTTTTTAGCAATATAGTCTTAAAAACAATGTATTAAAGGCTAATTGATGGATGTAATCACACAATTGAAAACATGTATTTATAGGTTTGTTTGCATATTAAGTGAATAGCTTTTCTCTTTTTGTAAATAGTAATTATGATGCATAAAATATTACTCTGCAAAATTTAAAAGTACTTTATTTAGCCTAATTCATGTAATAATCCTGTCTTTGTTTCAATAAAAATGTTTTCTGCAGCTTGGTAGTATATTGCCTGGTGCAGATAGTCACATCATGGCAACCTAGACCTATAGCTTGTGACAACCAACACCCATTACACTAAAATGAATAAAAATGCAAGATTTCTTATAAAACAACGTAATATTTATAAAACATCAAGGTATAAAACAGTAAAGTACTCGTTTGTGTTCTAAAAGCATTAAATAATACCCCCAAAAATATTAGAAATGAAAATGAACATTTTTACATAAATGCCAATTTTAAAATATCGCCTACTTTTGCAATCTTTATAACAAACAAACAGAATCTAATTAGTTTTCAATTATCAATCTGAATTACTTGATAAAAAGGTATTTCTTGTTGTAGATGGTAAATATATTTAACTTGACTTATTAATCTATTATTTATTATCCAAGATAAAGAAAAAGTTGAATGCTTTGAGAAAGTTTATTATACGATTTAATCATTTGATTTGTTAAGTTTGATTATTTGTGTAACCTGTGTTATTGCTCTTTCCATTTTTTTCCTGCCACAATTCATGTTGATTATGGTGAATTTTATTGTTCCTTCGAGTAATGATCAATACAAGATTAGTTTTTCCAAAATTTTTCTGATCGGGCGATATCAGTTAGGCAACATCAGATCTTTTTGCGGTGAAAAAAAAAAATCACTAGTTTACCACTTTTGAGGGAAGTAATTTATTTTCAGGTATGCATTATAGATATTTACCAAAGAGGAAGGGATATATTGTCCTGTGATCTATATTATCCAGGTCAGGCGCCTTATTTAAATTGAAGGATTCTATTGCGTTTTTAATTTCATGTAATGTACAGGATAGTGATGTATTTTGAATAACTATATTTTAATTTTCTATTGTTTTTTCTGAGGGTCCAAATATTATTTTCGTCATGTTTTTTACATTAAAAAAACAATAAAGATATACTTCTATCTTTATACAGAAAAAAACACTCAAAATACTGGTGTTAGACGTTAAAATAAATAAGAGTTCTCACGGTTTTGTGAGACGAAGAGCTTTGACTGAGAAAGACTGAATAAATTTTCAGTCGAAACGAACGCATCTTGTTATAAGTATCATTTTATGTCTGTCTGTATTTATTTATTTATAATTGTTTTTATCCAAAAGACAGTGCATCGAAAAATGGATTCAGTTTAAAATATAAATGGTAATGGTATGTTAGAAATAACGTTAAACTTAGAATGTTGAAATCCAATGTAATGAAATACTAGCTAGACTACCCGATCTTCGTACGAAGGATTTTCAAAACTGCCTGATTGTTTCTCGCCTAACGTTAGCATTTACACCAGAATAACACTAACGCAAACATAAAAATAATAATTTTCACTTTGCTTTCTAAGATACTCTATAACAGTGTGCTTCTTTAACTACTTGCAGGCTTCACACAGAATTTTTCAGATGCCAAATTCCAGAGAAAACAATGTATCCAGCAAAAGGAAAATAAAATGGGAAATTTTGAGCATTTGATTCCTTGAAGACGATATTTCGAAACATCTAAAGGGTGACTATTCTTGAGATTTTTCGGACCGAAAAATTACGGCGTATTTAAATGCGATTTTACAGAACTGTTTCGCCAGTGGAATTAATTTTACATCACAACCTGCAACCATTTTTAAATCATTAATTTTAATCTATTTCTAATACATATTTAAACTCGTGACATCAAAATGATTTCCATTTCACTTACGATATCTAATTTTCTAACTCTGTCGGATATTGGAGAAGCTTTTTGGAGGTGAAAATCACGGAAAATCTCTAAAAATCGGAAAACTAGTGGATTTCCATACTTTTAGAGTTGACCAGTTGTCCCCTCCCCCCTTTTTAAATGTATCGGATCAAATTTTCAATCTTAGATGTCCAGCGGTAAAAATATGTATATCCAGAAAACAAACAAGCCCGCAAATACGCTTTTCTTTTTATCTATGAAGAAGAAGGTGCAACATGAAATGTTCATGTTTAAAAAAAAAAGTTTTAACATAAAATGTTAGTTTTCAGAAGCCAGAGCTTAATCTTAAGAGAAACTGCATAATTCAATGACATCGATTGCGGTCATTTACTAGGAAATGCTTGCGTCAGCAATTACCTTTATGTTAACCACACCCATTATTTGTCGATATAACTCTGATATGGGAGATAACAAAGCCTCTGGGATGAAATAGGGTAAACATTTCAATGAGATTTCATAAAAGCATATTAAAATATAATGAACTGCGATAAGACAGTTACTTATTAGAGTTTTAGTGAAGAAAAAAAAGTTTTGGAAGTAATGATGAGAACAGCTCTATTGTGCGCCAGAAAACGTATTGTATATTTGCATGGAAATGCTGGTGTGGATAATAATCATGCGATTAGTTCGGGATACTGGAAGATTGTTTGACTTACACAGGGTTGCAACTATTCAAGAAAAACCTGAAAAACCTTAAATAGCCAGTATAAAAATATATTTTTTAAACTGAAAAAGTCATAGAAAATTAAAAGTTTTGGCCAAAAATCATTAAAAGTTTCCAAGTTTTTAAAGCTCACTCGTCATTCCTATTCAGAGTGCCAAAATACAAAATTACACGTACGACACGTGTTTTCACTGACAGTGAGAAGGCTTAGCTCAGTTTTTATAAGACGGATGCCAGAATAGTACCAATTTTTTTTTCCTAAAATCGGAAACATCTTTGAACAGGAAATTAATATATTTATCTTATACCCAAAATTGTAATGTAACCATTATTAAGTTTCCACAAATAAACCACTCACACATAAACATGTATGTATATATACTAGGGTTGTATCGGTTTCAACTCTGTGGTTTTAAACAATGGTTTTAATCGGTTTTAACCGTTCTGGGGTGATATCAATTCTGACCAGTTTTGACCACTGAAATTAACTATTCAATTTATTTAATACTAACCAAATATGTTTTACTAGATTATGTTAAGCTAAGTTAGCATTTGTTTACAATATCATAAAACCAGCAAATACAAAAAAATATATAATAAATAACATAGAACCCAGATACAAAACACTTGTTTTAGTAGTTGTTTTTCTACACAAGCTTTTTTATGCAATTTGTGTTGCATTAAAAAAAAACGATTACAACACAAGTAACAAGTGTTGGGGTTTTCTCGAAATTTAGACGGTTTCTTAATATATTTTGGATTATTCCAAACCTTAGAATTTTTTTTCTCGATGATAGGCTGGCAAAACAGTTCATTAAATGTAATGGGGAATCAACAGATTTTAAATTAGTAGCTTTAATCTTTTTCATCGCTATCATCAACTGATGTTTAATCCATGCTGACCAATACATGTTTTATGTTTTCAACTGCAGCTAGTTTATAATTTTACATTTTCTTTCTCTTCTCAATTTTCTAACATTATTATTGTTATGTACAGGCATATATACTACAATGAGGCTTATAAACCTGTCAGTTTATTGTCTTTTAACTGCACTGTTATTCTCATTACATCATTTTTAATTGAAAAAAATATTAGAATTAAAACCGTTTAAAATAACTTTAAACCATTCTGACCATTTTTGACCATTTTTGAACAGTTAAAACCGCTTTTATGCAGTGTCCTGGTCAAAATGAGTTTAATCGGCTAAAATTACAACCCTGCTATACACACCGCACACACACACCTATATATATATATATATATCAGGTTGTAACGAAAGTTTTCCGCCAAATCTGCCTGAAAAACTCACTTCTAACTCCTTAGATAACTGTTTATGAACTTTCGGTATCAAACCTGCAGAGTGTCACATGATACAACAATAGTACTTAAAGCTGTACTCATAATTCGTTGATATTCTGTAGCTGACTTTTTGCAACACAACTGGAAGTAAATGATGGTTCTAATTCTCTAGAGTGATAGTGTCATTTGAGACACCTTGTACTTAATGATAACTATATTTTTTACAGATTTCACACCATAGTGTTATAAAGTAAGTGTCTTTCTTCCAAATGCCAAAAATTGTTTGACAAAATATGAGCAAATACGCCAAAGCGAACTGTGTGCTGACGATGATTATGGTGGCGGGAAACTTTCGTTACAACCTAATATATATATATAATTTTTATATATCTAAATGTAAAAGGTTATTTATTTATTTGTTCTGACAACCTTTTAATACTTATTGCTTTTGTTCTCTGGAAATATCTCAATTCTGAATCTCTAAAATCGGTGCTTGTCTCTAATATATCATGCTGATAAAACAATTTCATAAAATGCATTTTATGATTCTGTAGGAAATATTCTTTATGCTTTTTCTCAGAAAATATTACTGGCATCTTTCCATGTTAAATAAATGCACTGAATTGAGAATCTCATGGAAATTCGAATACATGCCCTTGAGAGAATTTTAGGCCGCACCATTAATGGTATTTCTAAATAAATATATATATATATATATATATATATATATACAACAATAAGAAAACTTTAAAATAAAATAAATTGTAGCGTCTTCTTTGAAGAAAATGTTAAAATGTTCATTTATTTTAGCGTACTTTAATGAATATTGGAATTAAGCTATTTTGTATTATGTGCATCTTAATGGCTTTTACGTAGCATGTAAAAATGCAAATTACAGAAGGTCGAAGTAAGTTGTAAAATCTTATATGTAATGATGGCACATTGGTAAATGCTTGTAAAATTTCCGGGATTTCGTATATCATGTGTTAATATGTGATGTACATTTACTTTTAAATAGCAGATCTATTATGCTTTTTAAGAATAAAACAATTTGAGTAATGGAATTTTAGAGGGCTGAACTTTTTAATGAAAAACTGTAACTATATTTCCAAAGATATGATATATCAATTTATTACTGAATGCACATTTTTTTGCTCTTAATTTTAAATTTTAAAAATATTGTTTACGCATGCAACTTCAAATTGTTTCACAAGAAGACAATGAAAGGGAAAAATGCCTATATTCTAAAAGAAAATAAATATATAAAATGGATGAATCTTTTTAAGTAATGTTTGTTTACTCATTTGATCTTTTTTTGAAAGCTTAAGATATATTTGATACAGACCTATAAGAATTCCTACGTAACTACTTTAGGTTAGATGAAAAGCTTTTCTAAGTATTTTCAGATAAAAGGCCTAAAATTTGTATTCATATAAAATTATGAAGATATTTTAAGAGTAATATAGTACACTGAATTAATTATATATGACATTCAATTCGATAATAATAACAAGACAGTGCGATGAAATCTCCGCGCAGGGAAATTTTGATGACTATGTTTAAGTAAATATGAAATATAACAAAATATTGAAAGTTGTGAATTTGAAAAGGGATACCTCTATCTGATGTACCGAAGCTCCCTAAAAGTTCGTTTTTTTTTTTTTTTTTTTTTTTTTTACAGCAGAAAAAAAGGTGAAGAACTTTTTATTTAATAAAATAAATAAAAACGCTTTGACTCCTAGAAAATACTTTTTTGAATGACAATAATAATAATAATAATAATAACAATAGAGAAAGAAAGAAAGATTTTCAAAAAAATATTTTATATTTTGATTTAATAATTAATATATATTTCTTCCATTCATAAAGTACACCTCTAAAATTTCAATTTTAAAAACTCATTTTAGCCTACACTTAACTTTTTAAAGTTATTTGTGGTAAGCACCTTAATGTACTTGGCTTAAACTCTCAAGGATCAGATGTTGCTGATGTCCAGATATGGTTTAGTTTCGGACATCAGCAGTAGACTGTAGTAGCAGAAATTTATATTTTGCTCCGATGATCACACCATTGTCACTCTTTTGTGACGCCAAAGCTAGTCAACAGTCACCATTCAATGATCAGGCGCTGTCACATTACAATTGCAGTGCAACAGAAATGTCACTTACTTCAAGATGTACTTACATTAATGGTTATTTCTAAGTTCTGAGGTCACAACTGAGTCTCACTGGGAACCGTCATCATCATTGTGACTACACTGCAGGTTTATGCTGTGACGTCACTGCGGCGGACATAGAAACCGTACGTTTACTATATTGGGAGGTCACAGTGACTACGTGGGACCCGTATGCCATCGTTCTGAGAATTTACTTTATCGTCACAAAGAGACTAAAAACGTTACTGCAGATTGGGATCTGGCAGTGAAGTTGACGTCACATGTGCCATCATAATGACGTGACTGGTGCTATTAGATGCAGATTTCTTTATCTTTTTTTATGAATTCAGGTTAATTTCCCATAAAAACTTCTCCACCAAAAAAATTGCAAAATTCTCTTTCACAATCATGTATATCTATATTCAATGTAAAACTTTAATTGTAGTGACTATAACAGCTTTTATTTTCTATTAAAGTGGAAAAAAAAGCAGTTCAAAGACCAGTCTCATATTTATATTAATGAAACTTAAAAGAAGTAATACGCATATCAGTAATCTGACGTAAGCTGTTTTCTTAGATGGTTTGATTTCTTAAAACAAAAATCGAGATGAATAAGGAGACTTTTTTTTACAATAATTACCCGTTATTTGAAAATAGCACTTTTAGGAAGAACATGAGAAATTTAGAGTAAACATGAAATTAAGGTCATAACTGCGTAAGATTTTCTAAGCATAACCGAGACCATTAATATTTAGGATGACATTGCGTTTTACTAAGGTAAACATCATAACCGGAGCTGCTTAAATAACTTGTTTTTAATTTTTAATTGAGTCTCAACAAATGAAAAACAATTTCATTTTATTGTATTCTTTGGAAGGAGCGGGGAGGTTAACGATTAATATTATCAAAAAAATTCACAGCCAAAAACATATTACCTTTTCAAACAACTTCATTTTTTATAAGCATATAAAAAAAGAAGTGTTTTTCATATAAGCACAATACTAAAGAGAAAAAAATGTTTCTAAAAATTACACATTTTATCTTAAACGGCAGCATTAGTGCAATTTTTATTCTTATATTGAAGGTCAGATTTCTTAGATAGTAGTTTGTGTTTTAAGCTCATCTGGAATAAGTTTTATATTAGGAGGCCACACATAAGAAACAACGTATACATGTGCACTATAGGCGGCCTCATAATGAAAATGACTAACATTTTTGGACTTCGTAGCGCTCAAGCCTACAGTAGGCCGCTCACCCAGCAATACAAAGAGAACAAGTTTGTACTAAGGCGCCTGTTGAAAAATGATGAATCTAACAAACCCTTTAGTTTAATATACACACACACGTATATGGAATTTTCATATTTTAAAAATCATAATTACAAGCCTTTGGCCAAAAATGAGCCACTTGTTAAGAGTACGGTTTGAGCCAACTTGTACTTCTCTTCTTGAATGAGAGAATGAGAGTTTAATCTGCCGTCGCAAACCACTCGGACTTAGTAAGTATCGCTTATTTAGCTTCATGAATTTTATCTTCTTAGCAGTGTACGTGATGCCAGCGCCATCTTGCCGAATTACATAGTCAGTTATATGAGTCGGTGATGATACTAAATATATATTCCAATCAGGGGCGTAGCTAGAAATTTTTCATGGGGGGGGGTTACGACTACTATAACTCATATATATGCATAGGTGTGTGTGATAATGTATTGAAGAATACACATTTAGTATGGCAATGGGGGGGTTATGACCCCTCTAACCCCCCCCCTTGGCTACGCCCCTGATTCCAATTTATAGCTTTAAGTGTACATATCTTACAGCAGCAACCAAAACACTGATGTCTCAACTACACACACTTAACCCTTTAGTGTTCCAGGAAATAGCACAATATTAAAAATAGAAATCTTTAAAAATAGAAAAAGGCTGTGTGGGGGTCGTTGACCGCCCGTTATTCACCGCCACTGAACCAATATTTAACCAGTTCACTCTCATCTTTACAGAAGTAAAACTTAACAAATCTAATTAGAATTCAAGTCATGCGTAACACAGAAAAGAATTTAAACCATTCCGCGTTTTCAACAATGTTTGCGAACAAGATTTTAATATGAACTTCAAAATGTGTTGGGAGAGAGAAACTTAAAAATACTGATCGATATGGTTCATCGTGAAAATATAATAAGCATGGCCTGCATAACAGCAAAATTCTGTGCGTGCAAGAATGAGTTTTGACGCCCCTTACAAAGAAAATGGGATAAATGAAACCTCCCAAAAAAGGTATGGGTTCTCTATAACTAAAATTTGTGAAAACTTAATACCGGATTTTGGAATTTTAAAAGGATTAAAAACCAAATCTGAAACTAAAAAGCACTAAGTAATAGTATACATCAAAGTATTTAGTACCACTTCATTATTATTTTTTCGAGGATTGACTTGAGCACTGATTCTTTTATTTATTTATTTTTAATAACGGGCGGGCACTTACCGATTTGGCATTCCCCACTACAAGGGCCTGAAAGGCATTTGGTCATTTTATTATGGGGACACCGAACGAGCGGCTAACGTTATTTCTATGAAGGTACGGACGAGTTTACACCCCAACCCATGCTGGGAATCAAACCCGGACTCAAGGCGTGATAGAAAGGTTCTTAGCCACCACAGACGAAACTCATTAAGGAAAGAGGGGGTAATTGCCTCCGCCCCCCTTAAAATTCAAGAAAATTCAGACATTACCTATTTAAAAATGGTATTTTCTACAATAGGAAACATTTTGCCCCCGAATGTTCCATGCACATTTCCGCCAATGTTAGCCACTACACCCCCTTGGCAGCCATTCTTTTAACTGGCTTTTCACGTTTCAGTAGGTGCACTGTACTGTACTCGCGTAAAATTTTCCAAACAAATTCTTTTATTCAGTTTATTGTCATGCCACACTGAGAAAAATATATGCCACTGACATGTGGAAAATAATTGGTGGAACTAGAATTTATGAGTCTATGTACTCCCAATAAATACTAAATCATAGAATGAGACATTTCTGAGGCCACTTACCAATTTTTAGACATCTCCTCTATAATCTGGTGCTTGAACCCAGATGAAAATATCTGTAAATCGTTCCGTTTGTAAGCGGGTAGACTCAAAAAAGGTCATTCTAGTGCTCCAAAATCCAAACGATGGTTTGTCGTTACACAAATGAGTCATTCTGCTGTGATTATCCAGAATACTACGGACTACAAATTCTTGACCCTTTCGTCGATACAAGTTGTATGTATCTCCTACACGCAACATTCTACGATCTATTCTTCTAGTTTTGGATCTGCGTCCCAAAACTAAAAGGCCCATTTTGTTTTGGGACACAACTATCTATTCGTTCTAGATGAGAGCGGTATTTTCTTTTCTCCTTGCTGGTAGAAAATAACAGATATATTTTATAACAACAACAAACATTTATTTGATTTATGAAAATATTAAACATAAGCTTGAATAATAAATGAACATGGGATAATGATAATGGCTATCTACAACTGTTCAGTTCTCTCATAATAAAGTATAGAGGAGAGCTTGGAGCCAGTCTATGCTATTCAAGTAACATTAGTTGAACAAAAGTTAATATATTCAAAAGGATAATTTGCCTTTAAAATCACATAAAATATTTATAGTTTTTTCCATATTATTTTTCTATACGACGAGGGTTACTCTGAAATTTTTGAGACAGTGACAGACGATAGGCGAAAGAAAAAACAATGTTAAAAATTTGAACTCTTATGGTCGCAGACGATAATTTGTGGCAACAATTGCAATTTATTTGAAGAAGAATAAATTTTGAAAGAAAGGACAATGGAGTTGACGCGAGAGCATTTCTGTGATTTTAAAGTGGGATTAAATCAGCGTCTACAATTAGCTTTTGGAAACGAAGCTCCATCTCGTGCAACTGTATTTACATTGTCTCACAGAATTTCGTAGAGGTCGAAGTTCTCGCCTGGATGAAGAACAAACAGAAGGAAGAATTAGTGAGCTGTAGTCCCAGAAAATGCGTTCGCTATACAAAAAATGTTAATCCATGATAATTGCTGCACTTACCAAATGATACAGAAGGAACAAGTAAATTAACATTGGATCCGCAGTTATACATAAAATTATTAGAGAAGAACTGCATATGAAAAGATTAGCTTGCCGTTTGGTCCCCCATACTTTAACCCTACGTTTTGACTGTTGCCAGTCACGAAGAATAGATTTGATTTCTATAAAAATAGTTGTGGTTGACATAGCTCCACGAGAATCCTTTACTTTTTAGCACGTCACTTCCCGCAAAAAAATGGTCACGATTATTTTTAACAGCACTGACATCTGCCGAAAAAATGGAAGAACGCGAGAACAGCCGGATAGATTGCCCAATGCTGATTAAAGGGCAGCCGTTGCCATCGCACGACTTAACTACCAGCAAGAAGGCGGACGATCGAAACGTTCATCGCGTGCCACAGATCTAGAGACCCTTTTTTGACGACAGCTGGCTGCAAAGGAACCCTAAAACTACTTAACGATGGTGGGGGTATACATCTTATTTCTAAAACCCTAACTGTGGTGATGAAACGTAGAAACCGTTTTTTGACGTTCCAACAAGTAAAGAAAGTAAAGTATAGGTCTTTGGAGATGCCAACAATGGTGAAAAGACAACGAGCAATGAAAATAGGAATGTATGCCGTTTTCTTCAGAAGGGAGGGACAGAAGACAGTTACAGCTCTTGAGCAAAAACATATCAAAGTGATAGATACCCTATTCCCCTGATCTTGCTACGTGGGACTTTTGGCTATTTTTTAATCAAGGGAGGCTTCAGTCAGGGGCATGGGCGCCGGCAAAATAGGGAAACATGCCTCCCTGGATTTTTGTATGCAGTTTTTTCCCTTGCTTTTATGTTCTTTTCAATATGGTAGCCAAACTTTTAAGTAGTCTTTGCCCCCCCTGGGAAATATTCTGGCGGCGCCCATGGTGAGGGGGCTATACCCCCGCCCCCTCAGAAATTTTCATTTACACCTTTACATCCGAATATTTCACGATTTCATACGTTCAATTTTCATTTTGAACAATTTATAGACTTCAATGGCCTCCTCCGAGAATTCAGTCTATAGTCGCCCTTGATCAATCTTAAAAAAAAAATTATGTTATGGCCGTTATCACTACGAAGATGAGATTGATGAGGCTGTAAAAGCATATTTTACATCGATTACCAGAAATGGATGGCTTGAGGCTTTTAAACTTTTTAAAATTCTCCTACAAAAGAGGGAGTTATTTTGAATACTTCCAAAATTTGGTAAGTGTAACTTGCACCATTTAGCTGTACCTGAAAAGTTTCTAAGTGACCCTCATTTTTTTTTTTTTTTTCATTTTGGCGCCCCTCCGAAAAATCGGACGTGTGCGATCGCACAAGCGCGTGCGCATCTCTGATAATAAGCATGCCATTGAATATAAAATCTTGATCTATTTAATTGGTAATGATAGACTATCGAAGTCTTTTATTGTGGCTCGCTGGTGTTATTAATTTGTATTGTCATGCAATACCTTTCAAATTATCCCTATTCATTTTACTTGATTAAATTGAATTGGAATAAAAATATACCAGTATGTATTTGGCGTTCGTTTTTGTAGCCAAGTGTACGATGCCACTAAATGAAAAGCTCTCTTGGCATACCAATATCTTATTGCATTACCTAAGCCACATTGAATGCATAAGCAAAATTCGAGTTCAGAGGTCGGGATTTTATGCCCAGCAGCTTGGAATGTTATAGGGAGAGACCAAATCAAATTGAAAAAAATGATCTCCATACGTAAGGAAAAAGAGCTCTAAGTCATTATTTATTCATGCGTCACACATTAATAAATCTGCATATATTTTCAGACTCGAATGCTTGTAAATTTACAGTCAAAAACAATAAACTGGCGTATTTTAAATATTGCTATCCTGTTTTTAGCTACTGTGCCTCCTGAGAGTATTTTTTAAAGTACAAATATGCTTTCTTTTTTCTTTTTCTTTTTCTTTCTTGACAATGCCCTCAAGAGTAAAGATGATAAACATAAGTCGTATTCATAGAAGTTTTCATAGAAATTTTAAGAATTATGTATTAGTCGTATTCATAGAAATTTTAAGAATGGCGATCGTTATTTTGTCTTTTCTCTATAAATTCGATCGCCACGTGGTGTGTAGCAAGTGTTAATTTTCATAATATACACAATTTTTTTTTTTTGAATCTCAAAATTAATTTTGTTTAGATGATTTTGCAAGTACACTTTACTAAAAGCATTTGATTGCCAGCAGAACAATAGAACTTTTAAAATAGTTTTACTAAAATAAGTAAGGTTAAGAATAAAATGTATAATCACACATATAAAATCCATAAGAAAAGTGCATTCCTCGAACAATGAAATGTCATGTTGTAAAGGGTCGTTATCTCTTCTTCATCAAATGATCTTTCTTATTTTAAGTTAGAGTTCTTTGATGCGTAATTTAAATTAATGGCTTGACAATTCACAAGAGATCTCTGGAACAAAGATCCATTTCATCTTAATACATTCAATATTTTTAGCATGTTCATATTTTCTGTGCAATTTCGAATTCAACAATTGGCAGCCATCCTAAATATGTGAGTTTGGCGTTTATATTTCAAGGACTTGTGTAAAGTGGTTGGCAATAATACTAAAGAAATATGCACCTCTTACTTACCATTTTCCTGGAGTTATCTCCGCGGGGGGACAACCTTTTTAACCCAACAGTAAAGTTCCCTTTTGTTGTTAAATAGCACCTCAAAACGAACGTAAAATCTCTTGTTTTGGATTTAGACACAAAAGTTGTGCGGTTTAAAGAATGGTTTTTTCCACTTCGAACACTTTTAGCGCGATAACTTTTTCGGCCGCTCAAAATAGCCGGCCACCTAGCGGCTGCTAACAGAAACGTGAAGAACTCATTGCCAATAATGCGTTTGCATTTTGTTGGTTTCATTATTTGTGCTTTTCTTTCCGTTCTGTGCGAGTCTGTAGTTCCTCTGTTGTCGCCAGTTTACTCTCACACACACTCTCATTCTTCAGAGTTTCTTTTTTTTTTTTCATTCTTTCGTATTTTTCTGTTTCGTTCGTTGAGTTGTTGTAGGCACCCACTCCTGCAATGAAGAAGAGCCGCCATGTTTGTCCACGAGGAGAATTATGAAATGTTTGTTTTCATACTCTGCACCAGCCCTAAAAAAAAGGGGAAAAATACAAAGAAAAAAAGAAAGTGTGATAAAATCAAAGGCATTGCGTGGAATAGTCTTTAAAATGAGTGATGATATTCACAGTTGCACAATAAAATTTCTAAATGCCGAAGACCGAAGCTTTAGTACTTAAAGTATTCACTAAGTGAAATTTTACTATAAGTGAGATTGTTCTATATGATATTCTTTTAATAGAAGTATTTTATTCGTTTTTCGCAGCTTTTCATATATAAGGCAGCACTCCTTTAAACGTGATTTTATTGTGTATAGATGGTGTATTTATATTACAATAACCCCGGGCGGGCGCTAGGGTACGTGCCTACCTCCCCCCCTGGAAACGCAAAAACGATGCCACCTTTTGTGCTCTTGATCCAAATTTTCTTAGTTGTTTGAGTTCGGAATTGCGCCCCTTCAAAGACGGCGCCCCTATGCGATGTTTACCTTGCTTACCGTATCGGTCAGCACCTGAGAATAACTATAATTAATACTTTTTTTTAAGTGTCAGACTGCGGATTCTATGCACTTCAAATATTCAGACAGAATCTTGCATTTACAATAAAATCTCGATACAGCAAAATTTCCTTTTACGAATAATTCAGATTAGCTGATAAAATGGTTCCGTTAAAAGAAAATTGTGTTGTAGAACCACAGAAATACTGTAGAATCTCCTTTCAACAAATTTCACTTCTACTGATATTTCAGATTAACGAACAAAACGTTTCTAATAAATGAAAATAATGCAGTGAAATCCCACTATATCTAACTGATTGAACGAAAAAATCTCTGTACAATCTTAATAATAATAAAAAATAATTTACAAATAACATTTCTAAACTTCTAACTTTAAGAAAATGAAATAATAAAACATTTCTGTCAAAAAACACCTTACTTGAAAAAAATAACTGAAAAGGTGTAAAAGGACCCCTTTATTTCTTACTAGCTGAAGTACCCGTCCTCGACGGGTTAGTGAATGCAAATTTCCAAAAAGCAAGAACTTTCGTCAGCATTGTAGGAGTACACAGAATGGATGTAGTATGTTGCCAAAAAAAAAAAGAAAGCGAAGTTATAATTTTATGTATTGTTAAAATATTACAGGTTAGAGAGTCACTAAGCAATATCATTTCATTCGCTTTAGTCGTAATTATGTGATGCGCGAACGAATATTTACGCATATTGAAATATTTTTGCAAAATCTCAAAATTTAATCAAAATTTTTGAAAAATTGGAAGCCTAGAATTTAAGTTGAGTGACAACCTATCATGTCATCCAAATTCGTTTCATTCCCTGCAGTCTTTATTTCGTGAAGCTGGAACAAATTTTCAGCATTTTAAAACGATTTCCGCAAAATCTCAAAATGTAATCAAAGTATTTTAAAAATTCAACGCCTATAAATAAGATTAGCAACTACCTATCATATCACTAAATTTCATATCATTCGTATTAGTCGTTATTACCTGATGTTTGAAGAAATATAAACGTATTTTGAGAGAATTTTCACAAAATGTCAAAATCTAATAAAAATGTTTAAAAAATTGGACTCCTATAGTTTATGTTGAGCAACCATCTATCGTGTGACGAAATTTCATATCATTCGCTTTAGTAGTTATTACGTAATGCGGGAACAAAGATTCACTCAGTTTAAAACAATTTTCACAAAATCTCGAAATCTGATCGATTTTTTTTAATTAGATGCTTAATTAATACTTTTTTTTTAAGTGTCAGACTGCGGATTCTATGCACTTCAAATATTCAGACAGAATCTTGCATTTACAGTCTTGTAGTTTAAGGTGAGTGACCACCTAGCATTTCACCAAATATCATTTTTTCACCTTTTCAGTTATTACGTGATGTGCGAACACAAATTTACGCAGTTTGAAATGATTTTCGCAAAATCTCAAAATCCAATCGAGATTTTTAAAAACATTGGACGCCTATATTTTAAGTTGAGTGACTACCTATCACATGACACTCAATTTCATATCATTCGCTGCAGTCGTTTTTACGTGATGTTTGAACACAAATTTACGCAGTTTGAAACGAGTTTCGCAAAATCTGAAAATCTAATCAAGATTTTTTAAAAATTCGACGCCTATGTTTTAAGTTGAGTGACCACCTATCATGACACCTAATTTCATATCGTTCGCTTCAGTCGTTTTTACGTGATGCTTAAACAAAAGCGTCACGGTCAGAATGACAGACAGACAAACTTTTTTTTGAGGGTCGCATCGGATTCCCGGGTGCTTGAAAGGGATAGAAATCGCAAAATTTTTGAATTCCAAGAAATGTACAGACAAAAGTCTAATTTTATTTATATAGATACCCACATTCAAAAATCAAAAATATTACTTCTCGCGTGAGAAAACAGTAATTAGTATTTTTACCATGTGATTATTTAAAACAGAAAATAAACATTTAATTTTTAAAGCTCTGTTACACAAACGTCAAAGAAAAGAATTTAAAACGAAAACCTTAAATTACTTATTGCAGCACTAACATAAATCTTTGCTATTCTTCGAGAATCTTAAGCAACCTTCGGCAAATCAATATTGAGCTAGCCTCAGTGAAACATACAAAGTGAGAGCCAACAAATTTACTGAGGCGTATAATTGATGAGCGGGTGCGTACATAATTACAAATGACCAACGGATCATAAGTTGCGGCTTTAAAAATGTTGTTTCCAATAATTCATCTACTTTTGCAAATAAATGTGTACTTTGTATTTGCGTTTTTTCTCTGGTGGAAATGTTTATGATTCACGGATGGTGAAAATGAATGTGCAAATGCAAAAGTTTACTGATGTGAAATGTGAATTCGTAAGTAACAAATCCTTTTCAGATTTAAACCTACATGAAACGCGCTCTTTTTCTTAAAAGTATATTTTCATGATTTGTTCACGATTTTTACTTGATCAATTATATTTTACAGCAAATAAAACAACTATAACAAAGAATTCCTTGTTTTAAATCACGTACATTTTATAGATGCCCATAAGAACACCGAAAGTGAAGCAGCAAAGGCTTGGATAGCGCCTGAGAAGGTGAATTCCTCTCTCTTCTGAGACTGCTGTAGACTGCGTACGCGGAACGGAGCTGGTGCACATTAAATCTGTTGTGGCTCCAATATCATCGGCGTTCAAACGATACCTTTGGGGGTGTAAATCCAGGTGCTAGGTCTCTCATCCGGAATGCTTTTAAACTTAGCAAAACACTGATAATGGCAGCATTGGCTTGCCTACTAGGAGCCCCATTAAGAAATGACCAACAATTCCGCTCTCTGTGAGGTCAAATCTTCAGTAGGTCGCTGACCCGGCCATTAGAGAGAAAGAAAAAAAATATATATATACATATATATATGGATACAAAATATTTTCCTATTTTGAAAATGTTCAAGACATAATTTCTGAAAACATTTCTTCGGAAAGCATACATTGAAATATTTCAGAGTCTAAATGTGTTCAGCAAATGATGTATTAAGTCAAAGTGACGTGATTATAACTGCATTTAAATTAATGTAAAGCTTTGCAAAAGAATACACATAAAATAAAAAGATAACGCAAAATGATAGTTTTGGCTGTCACAAAAGGTTGAGGTTCTAACCTTCGTTCCTGATTGAATGGGGATGCTTTTATGCAAACGAAAAACTGTGAACCTTTTTTACCACCCGAAACGCTCACTTCGTGGTAACAGCCCATGTCTTGAAATATGGATCACTTCATTGTGACTAACGCAATATTTGTCGCTGAAAATAAAAATGATTTTTATGAGTGATACTTAAAAAAAAAGAAAAAAAAATGATAACTTTCTCAGCTTTACAGTTACGTATCATAAGATCATAAATAATAGCATAATAATTTGATTTTGAAATTTTAATTAAAAAAACGGTCATTTTTGGTCTGATTAACTTAAATTTTTTAATGTGATTAACGTTATATTGAAACTACCAAATGTTCGTTAGTCACTGCTCTCAAACAGCCAAAATGAGCGACAATTTAATTACTTTTTTTTCTAAAATGTTTGCTGTAAATCTGAAAATATTCTCGTAACTTTATTATTAATCAGTATTGAAAAGGTTTTTCATTTTTAGTTTTCTTATTGACATGGACTGAATTATAAATAGCTTCTTGCTTATTCCGTTCTTTCTCTCTATATATATTATCTATAAATCATTTATTGTGTCCTAATACAAGAAATAGTTTACTTTATGCTATAAGAATCATAAACAACTCATTATAGAGCATCTTTAAATTTTATGAAGCTGTGTTAAATAAGCTGTTTTGTACAATTTAAATAAACTGTTGACACCCAAGCCAAAATGCGGAATCGAACCCAATAATAGTTCTTAAGTCACCACGCCACCTGGGTGATGCTCTTTCTGAAGCGACAAACGCCGTACGAAAACAACGTTTTCGATTCTTCTTTCTAATAGAATTCTAAAAATGTTTTATGTGTAGTACGAACATCCTCTTTAAACCTTTGAGGCGCAACCCTTTCCCAATGCTGAAAAAAGGGCAGCCGTCGCCATCGCTCGACTTAACTACCAGCAAGATGGCGGACGATCGAAACGTTCATCGCGTGCCACAGATCTGGAGACCCTTTTTTTGACGACAGCTGGCTGTGCCGGGCACAGCCAGCTGGTTGTTAAGTCGAGCGATGGTAACGGCTGCCCTTTTTCAGCATGGGGCAATCTATCCAGCTGTTCTCGCGTTCTTCCATTTTTCAGCAGATGTCAGGGCTGTTAAAAATAATCCTGACAATTTTTTGACGGGAAATAACGTGCTAAAAAGTAAACGATTCTCGTGGAGCTATGTCACCCGCAACTATTTTTATAGAAATCTAAAGTATTCTTCGTGACTGTCAACAGTCAAAACATCAGAGTTCGTTGTTCTCAGAGCGGGATCACTGCACGTTAAAGAGTTAAGCGTGTATGGGAAAGTGGCCGAAAATGATTCTAGCGGGAAAAACGACCCGCTATGTTTTCTTCCAGACAGATAGCTCTATCTACTAGATAACACATAAATTAGTTGTGCCAAGTCAAGAAGAAGCAATTATAAGGTGACCATTACGCCCCGTTTTGAACGGGACAGTCCCGTTTTTAGGTGGCTAGTCCCAATGTCCCTAAGCACAACTTTGGTACACCGTAATGTGCCGTTTTTAGAAAATGTCCCCTGCAACGTCCCGTTTTTAAAGAGAGCAATAACAGCCGCTAAAAATTTAAAAGCATCCAAGGGCAGTGTCTGTAAAAAAAAAAAAAAAACATGACCTCCCTCCTTCCCCTCTCAAGACTCATAGAAACGCCGGGGGATGTACAGTTTTGAATTTGTTCTTTTAATGTTCTTTTTTGTCAACTATTTCAATTTATTTTTATTTCGTTTTTTAAAGTCATGTTCCTATTTTGTTTATTCCTACCTCCCACCCCCCCCCCCCGATCTCCACTTAATTTTTCCTTTTCACTCTGGTTTTCTAAGATTTTTTTTTCCTTCCGAATGAATAACAACTTCCTTTTATCTGTGTGTACTTTTGTTTACATTTCTCACTTTCCTATCTACCTGCCTTGTGTCGGATGGTGTTTTTCATTTTATTTTGATTATAAAATTAACACAAGCTTTCTTTCGCGTTTTCTTAACAACTGAAAGATACCCAGACCTGTAAATTCAGTCTCCCTACACTATTACCTTAAAAATAGTAGATGTCCCGTTTTGAAGGAAAAAATAAATGGTCACGTTAAGCAATTACGATATTTAGCGACCGGTGTGTTACGTGTCCGAGTATAATTCTTCAAAAAACTTGGATCTCTTATAAGGTAAGCACTAGCTTTCCTATTTATTTAGAAATACAGTCTTTAATGTGCAGAAATATGACTTGGTTTACTGAATAGAATATGTTTTTAGATGTGAATTACACTTGTTTGGTCCGTTATGTTTCTCATCGTGTTCCAGTAATATGACCTAAAGTGGGGAGCCACACTGCCGGGTAAACTGATCTATATATATATATTGTACTGTTAAGCGAAGTAATTGAAGGCAACTTGATTATTATATTTTCATTAAAAATCCCTAATCCTAAATGATTCAAATGATGTTTGTCTAAATAGATTCTAAAAAAATACTACGTACTTTCAGAAAACAAATTATTTTTTCCAAGTGAATACTCTAACAACCCCCTCCCCTTTCTAGACAAAATTATTCCTTCTGAAAGTTTAGTGCAGTCGTGTTTATGGTTGGCGTATTTTTATGGCATCTAACGCAATCTGTATTCTTGAACGTGATCCATAATTGTTACATGCCGAACAAATCCTTTGAAAAGAAAACAAAAAAAAAACAATCGCTGTACACAGAATTATGTATGTATGACAATTATCACGTAAAACTCATAACCGTAAAAAAATTCTTTGTATCATAGTTTCAAATATTTATTCAGAATACAAAATCACGGCTTCAACATAATTTGCTGTAATAGTTGAAACTTTTTTGACTGTTTCACAGAAAATGTTTTAAATGGGCTGCATCAATATGCAATAGGTGGCTAGATTATCAGGCACAGCTATCGAATTCTTCTTTTATGCTTTTCGAAGTTTTTCGAGTATACAAGTTTGTTTTCATACGGTTTTTGCTTTATGCTGTTGGTGTCATTGTCATAGTACTAACACTACTTCATCGTGTGCGTAGCTGAGTCGCATAGAGAACATCATGTAGATCACCAAGTAGACAATCGCCAAAGAATTGATCACCACCGAATGTTTCTTGATTGAATCTCAAATCAGAGAATGACATCATTATACTAAATACCAGCAACATGCAAACATATGTGTATTGAGCCTGAATAAAGGTTGTAATTTTTTCAAAGGGTGGCACCACCAAATTCTAAGATTATTTTCATAAAGTTTTCAATGAATGAAAATGTTACTTTTGTTCGAAAAAAAATGCATCTACTTAATATTTTTTTAAGATGTAAACAGAATGCTCTCATTAATAAAAAAATACCTTCAAAGCCTAAAACAAGGTTTCAATTCAAAAAATTAACCCATATAATTTTGCCACAACTGCATATACTCTGGATGGTTATAACTAAACTTCCTCTATTAGCAGCATTCTGCAGCTAAAACGTGTGAGTCGATTGCTACCAAAAGTGGCATGTGGACTGTACACGAGATGCGCTCGAAGATGTTTTTTATAAAAGTTTAGTTTCAAGTTTATCCACTAGGAGGCGCTGTGAAATAAGCTCAAAAATGACCCAAATTATTCAATAAATCCTTAGAAATGATTGAATGAATTTTGAAATTGATTGTTCGTTTCGGATTAGCTATTTCCACGGTTAAATTTCTGTTTTTCCATGCAAAGCGCCACCTAGTACGCATGTTTTGAACTAAATTTTTTTAGGCATTACTTAAACGAACTTTACTCATGCATAGTCAATATGTCAAATTTGGTTACAATCCATTCACCAGTTTCAACTTTAGAATCCTGTTTAAAGGGAAAATTGAACTATAACAATCCTGTATATGACTGAATTTGTAATAAAATCTCAAATCTTTTGCATTCTTCTAATGAAATAAAAACTGAAATAGCAATTAAGAAAAATCAGAACAATAATACAGATTATAAAAATTTGTAACTGAAATGTCCTACTTGTTCACGTGCATCGTGGAACACTAAAGTAAATAAGAGATTTTAACGTAGAAAAGGATATTAAGCCCATTCTGTAATGATGGATTTTAAAAATACTTAGATTGAAATAACTAGCTGGATGAATGATGTACGGTTAAAATAACTACATTGCACTAGCAATTTTTTTTCTACATCTCCAAATTAAGTTATTTTGTATTTATTCTTCCGGAGTTTGCATGAGATCGTTGACCGCTAACTAGCCCATAATAAAATGCGCAACACTTCCGGCTTCTACAGTGGCGAAGGCTTGTACTTTTAGTGCCGCCCCTTGAAAGCAAATTTAAATTTTTATTTTCTTTGTTCTATTTTAATATTTTTTTTTGTATTTTAAACTATTATTTTAATTTAAATTTATTCACTATATCAGTTTCATGAGCGTATTTGTAGATATGGCGAATTTTATCCGCTCAAAAAATATAGAAATAATTAATTATACATAACAATACAAAGATAATTTCCATGTTTAAATTCTCAATACACAATTATACAGTTATTAGTAAATATTGGAGAAATACTGATTACTTATATTGCATCAATATTGGAGGAATGACATTTTTTTTTATTATTTGAAAGATAAAAATTACCCGATATTTATGTAAAGTATTTCATCATACTGCTTATGTTTGTTATAGGCATTTAATAGTCTAGTATAGGCAGTATAGGCAGACCAGCACTTGAGAAATTGTTTCAGCGGTAAAAAACTACAAACTTTCTAAACATGCTGCTGTTTTATTAGTTCACAACGTTACGTTTATATTTGAGTACGAAATATTTAGATATATTTACCTAAAAACGATTACTATTATTCAATCAATATTTAAAATACCTTAATTTTTTTATGAAAATGACAAGACGTCCTAGAAATTTTAGTTAGATTTATGTAAAGAGAAAAATTGGGAACTGAATTAATCTAATTCATAGATTTCAGATGAAGAGAGCATAGAAAAAGAAATACCTTCGATTTTAGAATCTTGGCAAAATATACCATTGTTACCAAAATATATATTTTAAGAAAATTATCGAAAAATTGATATTTGCATTTTTTTGTTTAATGAGAGCTTCCCAAAATGCAATATAATTTTGGGTACATTCCACATGAGGTTATTTTTTCTGCGTTAATGTATCTTTATAAAAAAAACAGGGAATTTTCTCTTATGTTTATTTTCGTGCGCTATTATTTTTTTAGGATAGGACTAATAGTAAAATAATGATAATGTTATATAAGTATAAAATTTTAATAATTTATTATAAACATAATTTTGTTATAGAGAATTAAATAAAACATTAAATGTTCTTTTTAGCGAAATGGTTTTGTGATTGGAATAAAGAATTTAACCAGTATTAGATTTGAGTTTTAAGGATCGTTAAATTACACGGTATTGAGGAAGGCAGAAATACAGTCAAATAAAGTCAATGAATCAGACCTCCGGGAAATTTTAATGATTCAGCCCATATGTTTATAATTATTCGTTTGAGCTATTTGCATCTGCAAATGCAATCATATTAATTTTTCAGTTAGGAGTTGATTACATTGAAGTTCTTTCATATGACTTATAAAATTGCAAAATTCTCTTAATGTGCATGCAACGAACTTCATAAATCAGTTTTTCATCGAAGGGGGTCTAATAAATTGAATACTATAAGTATCATTCCCCAGGAAACACTATGAGTTTTTAATTGTTTTTCACAAATAAGAGAATTGGGCAGGTATTTTCGGATAATTTATACTTCTAGTTTAGCCTTTTGGCGCAGCCATTTCCCAATGCCGAAAAAATTCAGCCGTTGAAATCGCTCGATTTAACTACAGTAACATGGTGACCGATAGAATTCTCCATCGCATGGCACAGAGCCAAACAACATTTTTGACACAGCTGGCTGTGCGGGCCGCGATGATCGATTCGATCGAACGGGTTGCTAGTAGTTAAACCGAGCAATGGCAACGGCTGGACTTTTTCGGCATTGGGCAGTCTCTCTAGTTTTTCTACCATATTAATGTATATCTTCATCACATTCTCGAGACCTCAGTGGATGCCGGTACTGTTAAAAATAATACTGACATCCATTTTACAAATAATCGAAAATTTTTACGGGAAATTATGTGCTAAACAGAAATGGGATTCTCGAGCAACTATGTCCTCTTTAAGTATTTTATGGAAATCAAATTTATTCTTCGTGAATCAAAACAGTGAAAATGCCAGAGCTGTGTTTTCACGCCTAGCACACCGCTCGCTAAAAGGATATTTGTAAGTAGGCAATTTAGTCAGTCTTAGTGCTCGTGTTAAACGTGGCAATGAGTATGCCATACGTGATGAGAATGCCAAGTGCCGTAGGAATGAGACTCTGATCTATGACGATTGAGTTCAGAAGCTTGAAGCCTTCGAAATCGCCCTTCATTGTAGAGAGAATGCGCAAGCTTCTTCTCTTGGAGAATTTCACCCTCAAATTCCTAGCCGACGTTTTGACGCTTGACGCAGATTCTACAGCAGAGGAACCGAACTGGCACATGGACGCAAAATGAAGAAATGTGAACAGGACAAATGGCAAGCGATATTCCATGGGAAGAACAGCCTGATCCGTTGAAAATATAATGAAAAATGATTCTCGGAACACTGAAGTAAGTTCAATAATTGAAGATAGTAATAGATGAGGATGCAGGGCGCTTTGGGCATTCGAAACGATCTTGAATGCTTCGCTATGAACCAGAAACAAAAGCTCTAAATCTTCATCCTTGCTGTTCTGAAGCTTTCTGTTAAACGCAGATAGTAAATTCTTCAGCAAGAAACAGATGGAACAAAAATAGGCTGTGACAAAAGTATCGATGTGCGACATTTTGCTCAAGAAGACGAATACACAAACACTTGGTTTAGCGAAAGGGTGAGGTATAAACCCAAACGTAAGCCTTGTTGGAGGGATTAGAGGAACAGACAGATACAGAAAATAGCATTCCATTATGCATTTGTATAGGTCATGTGCTAAAAGGGATGTTACCAGTTTTATTTTGAATCTTGTCACTATCTGTTCATTCTCACCGACTATAGCATACGCTTTGGAAAGCCCTTGAATAATGTCTTTAAAATTTGGTCTTCTAACGCAAAGCAAAATCCGGTTGAAAATATTTAAAAGGGTCAATACTACTAATGCTAAGTAGTTTTGTTTAATTGAGTTGTTACCGAAGAGACTTGTTGCATATGAAGACAACACCATAGCCAAGCTCCCTTCAAACGCAAGCGTGAGTAGCACTGAAACAATTGTTGCAGATGAATGTTCTTTCCCCAGTTTCATACCTTTTTCATAGCCTATTCCATGAAGCCACAAGTACATATTTAAGATTGTAAACAAGTATCGGGTGGAATTTCGAACTGCCTTCCTTTTTCTCAAGGCAGGAATTTTGAAGAGATGTGCTATTTTTTGACGTGGTGAAACTTTCCCCCTTTTTGTAAACATGATATCATCTTCCATGTATCGTAATGTGTAAAGAAAAGTGCGGTTAGTTATTCAGATCTTTGCTTTGAATACGAATAAATTTTGTGGGAGTTAATTTGACTTTGAAGCATACAGTTTAGTGTCGTTGTACCCTTAGCAATTAACTAAAGAATAAAATTTGCCGTGTATAACTTTTTCTCTCTAGTATTTTCTACCCGCTCGAGCGTATATACTGATTTAAAATGAAGATGAATTGAACAGTAAAATATTTAAAAAAATTCTTTCCTCGAGACATATGCAGCTACAAAAACTTCAGCAGAACGTCTGTGTGCAGATAATGAAAACATTAAGATATTGCGATGACCATGTATATTTCTTTTTGGATGTCCAAAATTCTTTAAATATGAGACAGCTGGCGAGTCTTCCAATGGAACTTAAAAAAACGTCCATATCTGTATCAAGCGTCAAAGAGAAACTAAAGTACCGATATCTTCTATTTCTTTAATTAATAAATCCATTCTGTTCTAGAGAAGATTCGTCCTCGCAGAGATAAGCAGTAAAGAAAACGAGGGAGCAATTATTATATTCCAGGATACAGACAGTTTGGCTGCAAATTCTAGAATCTCAAAGCATATTGCTATGACTGATCTCACTAGACTAGGCATGTTTCAACTAAAGGTAAGAAAACTGTGTATGAGCATGGGGGAAAATAACATTTCTGTTTCCTGGAAACGCCAAACATTTACTGTATACAACTAATTAGACTTGAAAATTTCCATATGTGTAAAGTAAATGGTTGTAAAGTTTGTAAAATGTTACATGCATAGAACTTAGAGATGATTCCTAACACAAAGAAAGGATAGAAAAAATACTTTTTTCAACCATAATGTTTTCTGTAAATATCTGATTTACTTTTGTAAAATATTGTATTATTTAGATATATATCATCTGATATTCCAAAAAGGACGCTGTTACCTTTCAAACTTTTGAAATATTTATTCAGCGATATTGGTCCAAACTTATTTTAATGTTCTTCTGGTGGCTATCTTGCAATCAAGTATATGTTACAAATAAAAATTTCTTTCTATGAATATTTTTCTATTATGTATAAAATCAATTTTAGTGCATAATAGTTGTGCATCGAAGAATGCCGATCTAATTATACTTTGCTACATATGGCGTGCTTAAACCTAATTAACATCACAATGACTTTAATGGTTAAAAAATGAGAAAATAGTTTATATAGCTGTCAACAGAATTCACTGTTGGTTTAATATAAAAACGCTTAAATTCTTGAAAAACTGAAAATATAACACAACATCTAAATAATTATTTTGAAAATATTGAATATAGAATTTTCTTTTCATACTTAAAATGTGAAAATTCGGGAATGCAATCCCGCACAGTTTTTCTTCTTGCGGGTTTTCGGGAAGGAGATTTATTAATCCCGCGGTATCCCGCAATCCCGCGGGATTGCCATTTCATTTAGCTAGGACTTCATTTCAACAGGGAAAAGTAGAGAAAAGTAAAATTTTAAACACTGTGAAGTTTAATAATAATAATAGTTAATATGATAATAATAATAGTTTAATAATAATAATAGTTAATATGAAAATTATAATCATAATATTCAGAATAATATACTAAGTTATGTTTTATGTTAGTTGCTAAAAATGAGTATAATTTACAGAAATATACAATTTATAGATACAGTCACATACTTACGTTATTTTTTAAGATGCTGGAAAAAGAATGTACAAAGTCGAACAAATCCAACGAATCATTTCCTAGTCTAGATTTAATTTTAGTAAAATAATTAAAAGTGTGAATTCAAAAAATTAAAAACTAAAATGAAAACTTATAATTAATTCGTGACTGTTCGCTAAGAGATAAATTAGTATGAAATATTCCAGTTCATCTAATTGGAATATTTCCAATTATATGAACTGGATATATATGATATATATATTATTTGATATATATATTATTATATAGAGATGGAAAGTTTATGAAACATTTAGACTACGGTATTTAGATTTAGATGTTTGATCCAGACTCCAAATGGAAGATAATAAAAAAAGTTTATAAAACTTTAAAATAAAATTTGTAATTATTGATTCGTTTATTGTTTGATAAGAGACATAAATATGCAAAAATCCTCGGTCTATTGATTGGGAAAGCAGCGTGAAATTGTAATAAAAATAATTTATTTCTCATTGTCAATCCCGCGGGATTATGATCCTAATCCCACGGGACTAGTCCCGCAAAAATTTGTGCGGGATCCCGCAGGTGCATTCCCTAGTGAAAATCAACAGCTCTGAAAACTTAAAAACTCTGTATTTAAGTTCTGTTATTCCACGAAAAATTGAGAATTTCAAACGAATCTCCTTAAAATGTACTTGTACCTTTTTACTAAAATTACACTTAAATCGAAGTGTTCTTACGAGCGATGCAGGAAAAATACATGGTGTGCCAAAAATATTCATTTACTCGTGTAAATTAACGTAATCTCACGTGTTAGTTTATTTCATAGATACTTTGAAAGAAAGCTTTCTTTAGAAGAAAAGAGAACTATCCATTTTTCGTTAAACTTTGTGGTAAAACATCGGTTGGCGCTTTAGAAGTTTCTTCCAAGATGATCAGAGTCAACAGAAATCGCAGATAACAGGCTTTTTTTTAGCGTATTTAGACGATCTGGCAAGAGGATGAATGAGCTATGGACGACAATTAAGAAGCCTGATATTTGTCCTAGTATGTGCCTTCTTTACATATCCATACTGATACAGGTCACGTACCTCTTCATATGTTTTTCCACCGAGTTTTCAAGAAACAATGGCCATCTTTCTAGAGAGAGAAAAATTTCTTCTAGAAATTTGAAAATTACAACCTTTTACCGGTGATCATCTGTTTCCACTGCTCGTTTTTGGGCTACACGTTTATATATTTGAGTCAAAAGTCTTTGACGTTCCTCAGCAGGTTAATCATTTCTTTGCTTTGCTTTGAGATTAGGGATGGACGCGAGACGACTTTTTGCGAGACGAGACAGAGATTTAGAGCTTTTTTGCGAGACGAGACAAACATTTTTAACATTATGATATAGGGATTTTTGCGAGACGAGACAAGCTTTTCGGATGTTTTGCGAGACGCGAGACACCAATTTTTCGTCTCGCGTCCATTCCTATTTGAGATCGGTAGTGTCCTGAGAATTAGAATCTTGGATGTTACTCATGAGAGCAGCTAACTTGCTGAAACAGGTTGTGTTTCCTTCTGATTAATTTCATGAATGTCGGAACATTTTCAACTTTATTAGGTGCAAAGTCTGTTAAGGTACTCGGAAATGGATTATTAGCTGAGTGGATACTGTCTTGTTCACTCTCTTTCTGATGTTTCCCTTCTGACTGCTTGTGGGAGCGTTTGATAAAGTTGAAAGAAAACTTTTTTCGAGAATGTTCTTTAGAACTCATAGCGTAAAATGCTATATTTTTAAAAGTGTGCTCAATAGCGTTCGTGACGAAACATGTATCTTTACATTTTAAAGAACAGCACATTCGGATGCTGGAAGCAGAGGACCATCAAGAACTTATCGACTTTGCAAATTAATATCTTATTCGGCATGATATAGCGATAACAAATGTCCTCTTCAAATATTATGGACGCAGCTGGTGCATTTCACCTTAACTGGCAACGGCAACATCAAAAATTTTGTGCACTGGGCAGATATTAATCCACACGTTGTGGTCCGGTGACTTTATCTGACACCAAAGTTGGTGTGTGGTGCGGATCTGCAGAGAAAATTGTTCTTGGCCCGTACTTCTTTGAGAAAGCTACACCAACAGGGGCCCCAACAGCGACAGCACACTGGTTGTAATAAGCTGTATGACTGGCACTCGCTATACAGCCATGCTGCAAAATAATTATGTCGTACCAGAATTGCTGCGACGAAATGCACTAAATGACATTGTTTGTAAGCAAGACGGCGCACTTCCACATACGGCAATGTCTGTTCGCGGGATACTGGAACATCATTTTAGTAACCACATCACTGCACATCATTTCCCTTTTCCATGAACTGCTCGATCCCCCGACCTCACTCCTACAGATTTCTTGTTGTGAGATACTTCAAATCTTCAATTTCATACATAATCTGCGAACTTTGCCGGAATTTGAAAGGCTCTATTGAACGTGAGATTGCGGGCATCCCTCATGCTATGCTGCGTTCATTATTATTGTCCCGTCTTTCGCATGCAATGCGTAACTGCCTATAATGGCATACATGTGGAAAATTTGTAATAAAAATATAAGTTATATTTTCTCCAATCTGTGTTGATAGTGTCTTATCTCTTTCTAATGAAAATTTTCTCTGTGCGTCTCCGGTCATTTGTCTTTTTTTTTGGGGGGGGGGGCTTTACAGAATTGTTTTTTTTTGTGCATGCATATCGTTCAGTCTTTTGCGTTAGCACGTCGAATGTTTCTTCTTATGCGACAATGGCAGCTTAGTGGTGAGCAAACACACAGCATAGCTTAGAAAGCGGTCCAGCCGCTATACTATGTCTTTTGTGCGTGCATAACGCGTCCATTTGTTGTGATGCACTTACTATTGCAAGGCTTGTGGCCAGTGCCTGCCCATTAGAAAAAAAAAAAAAAAAAAAAAAAAAAAAAACTTACTATTCCAACGCTCTTTAGGGTTTTTGCATGTTCTGATCATTCTGCGACAGAAAAAAAGGTGTTGCCATTCGAAAATTTTAGTTTGTGTACTCACTTGGATAAATACAGGCTGTCCGAAAACCAGTTTCTCCTATGGGATTTTGCGTACGAGAAAATTTTCGCTTCTTCGCCGATTTGTCGCTTTTACCCAACGTATCACTGTTGCCATCTCTGCCGGAGAAAATATGCCTAAAATCAAAGCTAAAAGTATCCAGGAATGGATAACAATGGCCGCATTCGTAGACGATAAACTCGTTGCACGAGTGCAACGAGTTTACTCGTTTTCGTAACGCCTCGTTTACGAATGCGGCCATTGTTATCCATTGGATACTTTTAGCTTTGATTTTAGGCATATTTTCTCCGGAAGAGATGGCAACAGTGATTCGTTGGGTAAAAGCGATAATCGGCGAAGAAGCGAAAATTTACTCGTACGGAAAAACGGAGCTTTTTGGACAGCCTGTATATATCCCAGTGAGCCATGGTGTACATATACCCATAACTATGAGCGCCACATTGTTTCCGTTAACAGTATCTTGAACCCATACCTCTGAAATTCCATGTCGATCGGTCTAACAGACCGGACATTAGAAGTCCGTATATCAGCAATTTTTTTTTTATTTGTATGGCCATATACGTACATACATTTGTGTTCTTTTTTTCATTATTATATTTTAATCATGGCCAACGACTTCATTTCCGAGTAATTTTTTTGTTACTAAGATTGTCGCGTGGGATTTTCCAGAATTTACCGTATTGCTTAAATTAAAGATCTAATACCATTGCAGTTCTATGAATAGAAAGTTTGCGTGATTAGCAACCATTTTGTCTTGGAATGTCACACACCTCTCCGACACGGGTTAAAGGGGCAAAATCCATCTCACGGTGGCTAAAATCAACATTATTTGAACTCTGAGCATGTCACGGGCTTAAAAGAAAAAAAAAATGGCTATGTGTGGCTGTGTGTGCGGTGTCTGTAAAATTATTCTAACTATAGACTTTAGCGTCGGTAAACGATCGCTTGTTACTCTAACAACTATTCAATACACATGAATTTTTAAAATGACAGTTGAATAGAAAAAAGGAATCTTTTCGAGTGATATTTAAACTTCTCGTTCTATTAGGATTAAATGTCAAATTAAAGAAATAAGAATGTAGGTTATACAAATAGGGAAAAAATGTTTACGATGTGTATGAAGTTAAGTATTATATATTATAGGATTCTTCCCTTTATTGTTGTTCATTTTGCTGTATTATACAGTACTTTATTAACTGAATATCTTTAAAAAAAGGGAAATGCCTTTTGATTTTATTGTTTTTGGTAGTAGTACTCTAGTAGTTGAACTGAATATAAAACTTTAAACTACGTACGAGACACTTGAAAGCTAGTTCGCCTTAAAATATGTATTCGTAATCTTATCCTCTCTGCAGAGGGTTTGTGTTTCATAGTTTATTTATATTTTACTTTTCATTTTTAATTTTGAGTATGGTAATTAAGAGTGTCATTTACATTACGATTTATTAAGATTTATACAGGGTGTCTCAAAAAGCTGGTAACACGCTTTAATTCTTTATGTATTAAAGTGGGAAATGTCGTAGATTATAAAAAATTTCAAAACAAGGTAAAAACAAGCGAAAAAAAAAGTTTCTTTAAGCAAGAATTCCTCTTGTTAATTTTCAAAAGTACACTTTTTAAATTTGTATGCAAACACCGTACAAAAAAAAAAAATCTAGTAAGTAAAATGTGCTCCATACTCTGATGTTCAAAATTGCGGCTTTTATCATAAAACATCTCAGAGTTATCATTAAACAAATATGGTCAGGGACTACACACAAATTTGAATGTAAACGTTCATTGTTAGAGGGGATAAAAGTATTTTCGTTCATAATTTCTTAGCATGACCTCACCTGCCGTGATATTTTCTCCCTTCGAGAGCCGTTGAAACATGGTTTAAGTCAACATATATCTAAAATGTCTAACTTATTAAAACTTAATGAGGGGATTTTTTCTTAATGTAGTCCTTTTTGCTACCTTGCTTTGGACATTTTTTCAATTTACGTTGGAAACGTACCTTTAATAGATAAAGAATGAAAGCGTGTAACCTCATTTTTGGAGACACCCTTTATATATATATATATATATATATATATACATACTATACAGTGAAGCAATCTACTACTCCAACGATCAATTTTTTAAGGTACATATTTTTCACCCTATCTACTTACTGTTAGAAATTTCCCTATAAGAGACCACACAACCTTCTATAAGCGACCTATCCCAGTTCCCTATCCAGTTCCTTTCCAGGCGTTTTTCCGAAAGATTAGTGAACAAAAAACAACATTGTAAACCACTCGGTCTATCGCAAATCGAAAGCAGGTGCAAGTACAGTAGAACCTTCAATAACACGGGTTCATATTATACGAACTCGTATAAAAGTGGGAAAATTGTGAGCTTGCTCGTATAACACGCTAAAAGAGGCTGGTGTAACTCTGTAGAAGAATGGGCTATCCGTTACGATTTTATTTCATTTTTGCAAGTATGGTATTGGTGATGTGACTTAAGTGCTTGTATTTTTATGCCTTTTAGGCACTAACTCAGTGTCTGAAGGAAAGTTCATCTAAAGACGTGATCATCTGATGACCGTCCCTAGAAGCTTCACTGTCTATACGTGGGTGGCGCATCGTCTAGGCTACCTACGAAGCGAAAATAATTTCCGATTTCAGGGTCTTCACTCAGATCTGGCGAAGTCTTGGTATAGCACGCCCTATGCCATCGATCGAACGAATCAGCTACCGTTTGCACTGTGTGAGGCCGAGAATTGTCCTGCAAAATAACGGTTGGGTTCTGCAGAAAATGCGACCACTGTTTTCTGAAAGCCACGACACTATGATAGCGGTGTGTAAGGATGCGGAGAGGGGAGTGGGGTAACTACATATCAGAACCGTTCAAGGCTTCACTGCGATGTGAGATAGCTTTCATGTTCAATGTTATTTCTTAGAGTTCATTATCAACGTACGGCCACAATTTCCGTACATTTTACTAATTATGCAATTTTATAAATATTTGATACTTAATCTATTGAACTAGGACTTTGAGGATGCATAGTAATTAAATATTTCTTACTATCACTGCTCCTTACAATGAATTATAGTATATATTTGGAATTCTTACAGGAGTCAAATTGTTTACCTCTGAAACAAAAACAGACGCTACTACTGTTGCAAGATTGTGCCAAGGTGGAGAGATAAGCTATTTTCCTAAGCCATCTGCTAAAATCTTGGTATTTTATTTCTTTATTTGTTTACTTCTACACTTGGTGCAGGATAAGTCCTGTAGGGTCATTTTTCACCAATTTATTATTCTTTGCGTAATTTTTGTTGCATTGGAATATCGTGTGGTCTTCGAATACAGTTCTTGTCTGTAGTCTCATTCAAATGTTTTTTTTTTCTTTTGTTTTTTTTTCTCTTATAGAATAGGATATATTTCTTTGTCTGCAGATTTGGAACTAGTTTGCTGTCTATTTTCTTTATTTTGCGAGTTTGTCTCTCTCTCTCTATGTATATATATTCTTATATAATGACTGGGAAGAAACTTACTAGTAGTTAAATCTTTATTCTAGATGTGTAATCTCTCCTTACGAAACCTTCATCTGGAAACAATTAATAGGTTTTTTCCCCTAAAGAACGCTTACAAAGAGAAGTAAAGAAGTACATAACATGCAATTTTCTTTCCACTATCGTTTTGCTTCCAATGCTTTCATCAGCTTTAGAAAGAAAAGTCTAGTCCTTTCAAAAAGTCTTTAGGTACTAATGTTACATTTTACCTAAGCATTAAGTTCCGCTTATTTTCGCTTTATATTTTATTCTCACAATGAATTAAAGGATCTTCTCATTTCCAGACTAAGTTTAACATTTAAAGAGGAATTTATTTCGAAAATGCTTTCTATTTAAACAGATTTAAAATTTACTTCACCATTGTAATAAAAATTAATTACGGCAAGCCTTAGAAAGAAAAAAAAAATATAATTAAAATTTAAAATTTCTTTAAATTTGTTCTTAGAGTTTATTTTGTATTAATTAAACTAAAAACGTAAGCATATTAATGCAGACTTACAGTAGCAGATAAGATGGTTGGAACTTCAATACAGTGGCAACTCTTTATTTTGATACAAGAAATGCATGATACTAAGTTCTTCAATAGTCACCAATATTAAATTACATGTAATAAACCGTTGACAGCTATGAGGAGGTCGTAAGAAGCCTGCAGAGACTGTTTTGTTGATAGATCGAATAAGCTGACTACTCTATTAAGAATTTCTGGAACACTCCTGAAGGAAATGCGACGAAGTGGTTCCTGTATCTTAGGAAACAAGTAAAAGTCCCAAAGTCATAAGTCAGGGGAGCATGGTATAGCACGCCCTACCCCATCGATTGAACGAATCAGATACAGCTAGCACTGTGTGCGGCCGAGCATTGTCCTGCAAAATAATGTATGGCTTCTGCAGAAAATGTCGCAACTTCTTTCTGACAGCTTGTCACAGGTTGTGTTCCAAAGATGAACGGTAATACTGAGCACTGACGGCCTGTTGTTAGGGTACGGAATCGATCTTCGTGGTGAACAGTAAAGTCGCCATTCTTCGATAGAAGTTTCAGTTCTGGCTCATACGATTATAGCCTATGTCTCATCTGGAGGCCTGATACGGCGTAAAAAGGTTTCCCCTTCAAGTTCAAAGTGGTTACGAGCCAGAGTCGCAGAGTAGCCATTTCTGCGTTTCCGTCAAATCATGCAGAATCCATAATGAAAACAATTTTTTTCATACCCCAGGATTCCTTCAGAATATCAAGCACACAATCGCATGCACTATTCCAGTCTCTCAGGCCAGCTCAGGAATAGTTTAGCGTCGATCACTTTCAATTACGTGGCAACAGCATCCTTATTTTCCTCACTGATAATAGGACGAAATGACGGACACAAGTCCTTATTCCCGCCATCCCGATCTTCTGTAAGGCAGTGCAGATTCTTCTCAATCCTCTTGAAATCCTTGATGACTCTGCCATGCTTTACGAACATCTGGTGCATTCAATCTTCATCCAAATACGCTGTTCTTGTTTCAAAGACATCCTGAAAACTGTCATTATACCTAGTGGTGCATTCCTAAGAAAAGAAAGTGGGAATGACGCACATATTTGCGGTATTTAACTTAAAATGTTGCAATTTGTTAACGGTAATTACATTTACAAAATAAATAAAACTAACTAAATCATTAATTTTAATTAATTATTATCCCTTTGGAGTATTTAATTACTTTTTGATGTTTAAGCAATGCAATTTTAATCTACAGTGGCTTGAAAAAGTTTTGCTATATCAATAATACTAATTTCACAATGATTAGGAATTTTTCATTTAATTTGCATTGGATCCCTTGTTAACAGACAGCATGACATGTGTGTTCCATTTCTAAGGATATGTTTACATTATTGCGTATTTATAAAGGGATTGCAAGTCTTTAAAATCTATTCAGGTCCAAAAAAGTGGGTCCAACTGTGGTCCACAAAAGTTCGTTTGGGTTGCCTTTCCGATGCAGAATTAAAAATTAAAAATTTTTATTCATTGAAAGGAAGATTGGGCGTCTTTATTGAAAATAAAAAGTGGGGAGGACTCATAAACTAAAAAGAAAAAGATGGGACGCCGTACTTTCTGCGTTTCCCCTCAACCACACCCCTGATTAGACCGACAACTAACACAAGACATTATTCTTCTCATCAGGGGGATGCACGTGAGATGGAAGGGATAATTTGATTTTATTTGATGTTAAATCAAAGATACACCAGAGCTATTTGCCCAAAATGGGGTGCCTTGAGTGGAAGGGTTCTTGAGGGGTACGAACGCGTATTGACGTTCCATCTGGAAAGAACTATTAGATCGACAGTCACGCGGTATGCCCGAACCCTGGACCTTTATACTTCCAGCCATCTGCCCTGTTCAATGTCCTGTCTATACGTCCCTGGTCGGACTGCTTGAATAGAGAGACCATTTTCCCTGAGGTAAGGTACGTATCTGTCGATCTAATGTTTCGTATGATCGTGCGGTATTTAGAGCCATTACTTGGCGACTTACGTACATGTATAGTTAATAATTAGCTCTAAGAAAACAGTGCTTCACATGTTTCCTTTGATAAAAACTACGGAACAGATAGGATAGCTTGCCACCAATGGCGACTTCTTATTATTTGGCGATTTACACATGCTCACAACCTATAATTACTGCTCATGTAAGGTTCCCGGAAAACCGTTATCCATATTCCCCAGCAAACGTGTAGAAAAAATCAATAAGAAAATACATACAAACTGTCAAAAAGACTAGCCCGACCAAATCATACCACACTATTGATAGAAGTGGTGAAAGATTTCATCTTAAAATATTATTAAATTAGCTGCAGCCTTTCAACGGAAAAAAGTTACTATATGGTTTAGTGACGTCGAAAAAGGTAATCTCTAAATAATGAAGTAATTTTTTTTCCATTGTAAAGTTGCAGCTAATATAGTATGATTTTAAGGTTAAATGTTCGACCACTTTTATTAATACTAATAGAATTTTATATATCTTTTTTAACCATCTTACAAGTTTTACATATTTAATGTTATCCTAAAAATGTTTTTCTTTTGATATAGTTAGTTGTATACTGATTATTTTAATGATTTGATTTTTGCTTGAGAAACGCACGCGATTTTAAAAGTATGATCATCCTTTAAAACTGTGTTAACTTGTTAAAGCACGTCATTACAATCATAGACAACGTCACATTTCATTTTCTTTTATAGACTAGGGGCCAAGGCCCCTAGACTCGCTACGCTCGCTTTTCGTATGAGGCACTCCGCCTCTTTTAGGGGCCGAAAAGCTAGTCTTTTTGAAAGGCCTATTGGACACCTTCCGTATTTGCCACCCATGGCGATTTTTTATTACTTGGCGACTTCCATACATGTATAGTTAATAATTAGCTCTAAGAAAACAGTACTTCATACGCTTCCATTGATAAAAACTACGGAACAGATAGGATAGCTTGCCACCAATGCCGACTTTTCATTATTTGGCGATTTACACATGCTCACAATCTATAATTACTGCTCATGTAAGGTTCCCGGAAAACCGTTATCCATATTTTCATATGCATAATCCTTTGCAGAATGGCGTATTTAGCACCACGAATTATATCATCTCGCTGCGCTGGCAAATATCCAAAGTGTATTATAACTGCTATAATGGCATAGTTAACGCCACCAAATATTTCTACTAGTAGCAAATAGTCCAGCTGGACCGAACCGGCTTTAAACTAATCTGCATTTTAGTTATTTTTCATTTTCAAGATATTGGGTTCTAGCATTTTTGAATTCGAGGTTTAGATTCACCCTGCTTGGAAAGACACCATTTAACCAGATCGCATTTAATACCAAGATGGCGCTTTTAAAATCAGTTAGAATTAGTTATTCTGTTTTGGAAAAAACGAATAATCGCTCATTCTAAACTCCTGTTGTCTAAGCCAACTTACTATTTGAAAATTGTCAACTTTCTGTAACACACTTATTTATTTCATATATTTTTTAATTTGGCGTAAAATGGGCGTAATTCTATTTCATGTTTGTCAATTTCACGCGATTCTACATACTTGGAATTGCTTTGTTGCAAAGGAATGAATGATTTTATGCCAAATCTGGCAACCATTATGTTTTATTTTTTCAGTTTTTTATTAATATCTTCTAAAGTAATCCGATTTTCGAAATTTAAGTGAGCTTATCAGGTTCCTCGTAATTTTCCGAATCCGTGGACATGTTTCTCGAAATTCAAATCCCCACGGTTTAGGAGAAGATAGGCCAACAAGTTCTTGACAGCGGCAACAGCGGACTTTACTTTTTTTTAGAATAGAGAGAGAGATACATTTTAGCAGAAAACTTCCAATTTCCTGTCACGTTTATTTACCAAAGGAAAAAAAAGGAGGCTTTTTGGCGGAGGAAAAAAAAATTACGCAGCCTGCTTGAATCTAGAGAATTTAAAGAAACTTTCTCGCTTTGAAAGATTGTAAGATGTTTATTAATATAGAAAAAAAACATTTGTAGCATTACTGAGTTTACTCAACCTTTATTTTTATTATTATTGTTCTATGCCAAAAAAAAAAAAAAAAAAAAAAAAAACTACGGTTCAATTATTTACTGTGTTCTATTTTTAACTTTAATCTCACCAAGGCGTCTTTTCATAATAAATCTCGATGATACTGGACAACTTTTAATTGACTTTTTTCCTGTACCTCGTATGGCATAAGAAAGCTGAAACAGAATTTAGCCGCTAAGTTGTGCTGTAAGCTGTTTCATTGTATAACACAGAGAGTTTACTACAGTTTCAAAATTTATAGAACACCTACGATGTTTTGCAGTTTTTAAATAAATATATTTTCCATTAAAATATAAAGTTATGCCTTTAATAATGTATTTTTAACAATAAGCATTGCAAGTTTTAATAAATTAACAAAATTTAAAAGAGAAAATTGAAATATTTGGTGTTGCAAAAGTATAGAACACGTTTTATGTTAATAGTAGAATTAACTTATTCATTTAACAGTCATGTTGCATTTTTTAGAAAATGTCAATATATAAAAGGCTTACAGAAAAGAAATTGGTAAAATTTAAGTTTTACTCAAAAGAAATGTTCAAATAAAAAGCATATCTGAAGAACTTAAAAGATCTCTCTACGTAAATCAAAATTCTCTAAAAGAACATTATGCTTATGGGTAAAAAACATTCTTCAGGACGCAAAAAGAAAGCTGCCCGAACAAGATGAAACAAAAATCGTTCGAAAAACATCGAATTCCAGGAATAATCTCGGGCAAAATTAAAAGCTAATTGAAATTAGATGTTCCAAAACGACAATTTGCAGAAGCCGTAAGAGAAGTTCATTTATTACTCATGAATGAAAGAATAACGCAACTCGATTGCTTCAACATCATATAGTCGACTCTTATTTTCCGAACAAAATGTGGCCAGCGACTGGAAATTCGTAAGTTAAATTTCTCGAAAAATTATCTATATATACTTTTAAATAATATGTATCTTTTTTTTAAAAAAAATTATAAACTCAGATTCTTGTTCGAGGTCATGTTTTAGATGAAAAAAAGTTCAATATAGAGGGTGTCGACGGATTTAATGGATATTGGTGAGACTTGAGAAAAGAAAGATTTTTTTTTTTTCCAGAAGTGAAATTTTGGTGGCGATGACGTCATGATTTGGGCTGCTTTTTACCCCCTTCAGGAAAGCTTGATATCCAGTTCATAAGCAATAGAATGAATAGTTCGGAGTACATAACAGTACTCAAAACTCCTCTGTTACCATTCCTTCGAAGATTTCGAGGAATGAAATTTATTTTCCTACAAGATAATGCTTCTTCCCATAACACTGCTGAAAAAAAAAAAAAAAAAAATCCAACAGAAAAAAATCGATTTTTTTTCGATCAATTGCTCTTTCAGCTGTCTGGGAAAGCACTCTTTTAAGTATAAAATAAATAGATAAATTACTAATATTAACATAAATATTTAAAGTGTTCTATAATTTTGCAACACCAAATATTTCAATTTTCTATTTTTTAAATTTTACAAATTTATTTAAACTCGCAATGTTTAATGTTAAAAATACTTTATTAAAGGTATAACTTTATATTTTAATATATTTCGTTACTAGCGCATTATAAATAATTAAAAACAGCAAAAAATCGTAGGTGTCCTATAATTTTGCAACGCACTGTATACGTGAACCGTATGGGAGAGGGAGCACGGTGGGCCACTTTTCGCTTTTCTTTGTAATAATTTTTCTATTTTAATAGAAAATGAAAATTAAATACAGAGCAATATTTCGACAGCGTTTAGCTTTTATTACAATTTTTTTTTCAGAATTTATCCTTATTTTATTCTGAGGGAAAAAAATGTCCTGTGGGACATTTGTGGGAAAAAAATAATTGGAAATATAGTAAAATATATAATATTAATTAGAATATTAATTTAAATTCTCCTGTGGGAAAAAAAAATAATTTTCAAAAGGTACTGAAGTTGTCCCAGTGTGCTCCATTGCGGGGCAATTAATTATTCCAGTGTCTTTGTCTTCAATTGCAACTGAAATGTTTAAATTAAAAGAGCCCGCGTTTTTGCTAATTCATAACGCCTTCAAATCTTAAATTTAAAACTGAAAGTAAATTTTCTTCATGACAGGGATCGTATACAAATTTAAAAAATGCAACTTTCTGAAAATGAACGAGAGAAAGTTTTTCTTGGCGTAGTCTTATTTCGTACCTTATATTCAACATTTTTTTTTTTATTTACATTGCCCACTTATTTGTAATAGATGACGAACTAAAGAATATTACCCCCTTTTTGGACACACTATATATTTATCTTATTCTAACTGTTTTTTTTTTTTTTTTTTTTTTTTTTTAAGGTTTAACAGGGGTGTAACTTAGAGGAAGCAAAGCATGATGCCTCGCAAATGTCTCTAAGAAACAGCACCCGACTCGTCGGGATTTGGCTGTCGAAATGGTCTGCAGGTCCCATCTTTTTGGTATTCACGAACCGGCCAAGCATGTTCAACTTAATGATAGCTCTAGTCCCGGATTTCTCACTCCAAAAAGTCACAGAAAGAGAGAAACCCGACTTCCCGTAAAGTTGAAAAAAAAAAAGACGTATTCCATTTTCTTTTCGAAGTGTGATGGAATCTTGAGTTATTGATATAATATCGATATTTTTTTCCTCCATTCGATGTGGATATAGCTTTACGTGAATCGAATGGATGACGACTTTCCACGTTATATGACGGCGCGTTTCTGTTATTCATCTTGAAAAAAAGGCATGAATGATTTCAGCGTAGGTGTTTTATTGCACGGGTTTCTATGAAATAATGAACTAATTTAGTAATGCGAAAATTCATAAATAGCTTTAAAAACGATAATAAAAAAATTGTACAGTACGAACTTTTCGGGTGGTACAAAGAGTCCATCCTTCTTCAAAACGTTCCTATTTTCAAACAGGCGAGATATGCGAGAAAACGGGAAGTAACCAAGTTGATAACGACAAAAAGTTTTGGGGGAAGTGAGGAGAAAAAGTAGGGAATGCAATCCCGATCCCGCGGGAACGGGATCCTGCGGGATCCCACACAAATATTTGCGGGACTAGTCCCGCGGGATTATGATCCTAATCCCGCGAGATTGATACTGAGAAATAAATTATTTTTTATTAAAATTTCACGCCGCTTTTCCAATCAATAGACCGAAAATTTTTGAATAATCATGTCTCTTATCTAACAATAAACCAATCAATAATTAAAAATTTAAATTTAAAATTTTTATTTTTTTAATTATCTTCTAATAAGAGTCTGGATCAATCATCTAAATCTAAACATCGTAATCTAAATGTTTCGCAAACTTCCCAGTCCCAAATGAACTGAAATATTTCATACTAATTTATCTCTTAGCGAACAGTCAAGAATTAATTATAAAAGTTTTCCTTTTAGTTTTTAATTGTTTTTAATTCACACTTTTAATTATTTTACTAAAGTTAAATCTAGACTAGGAAATGATTCATTGGATTTGTTCGATTTTGTACGTTCTTTTTTCACCAATTAAGAAAATAACATAAGTATGTGAATGTATTTATAAATTGCAATTTTTTGTAAATTCCTGATTTTTAGCAACTAACATTACTAATACTAATGTATTAAGACATAACTTAGTATATCATTTTGAAAATCATAATTATAATTTTCATATTTCTGTAAGTTATTGTATAAATTATCTCATAAGATTAATTATTATTATTAAAGTTAGCTTCATAGTGCTTAAAATCTTACTTTTTTTAAAAAACTTTTCTCTATTGAAATGAAGCCCTAGCTAAATGAAATGTCAATCCCGAGGGATTGCGGGATCCCGCGGGATCAATAAATCTCAATCCCGAAATCCCGCAAGACGAAAAACAGTGCGGGATTGCATTCCCCAGAAAAAAGTAAGAAAACCAGAAATAAAGCATGGAAATATTAAAAAAAATCATAAATAAAATGTTACGCAAAAGTATAACAATATCTCTTTTCCAAAAAAGGTAACTTCTGCTGCCCCTGTGTCAAAGCTTGCCATGCTGTTTCCTCCGAAAGCGTGAATAGTTGAGTTTCGACGGTGCCCTCGGATTCGAAAAATTTCGGAAAGCTCTTAAGCTGTCTTAAATTTCGAAATTCGAATTATTTTAGAATATATTAATAAAAAACTGAAAAAAAGAACATTATGGTTGTCAGGTTTGGGCAATTTTCGCCAGAATAAAACAATTCATACCCTTGCAACAAATCAATTCAGAGGACAAAGAATCGCGTGAAATTGATTAACAAAAGCAGAATTTTGTCAATTGTAGGCCAAATTAAAATGTATGAGAAATAAATAAGTCAAAAGATGTTACACAAAACTCACAATTTCCAAAAATGAAAGTAATTTCTCTTAGATAAGAGAACAGGAGTTTAAAATTGCAGATTGTTCGTTTTTTTCAATAAAAAATAACTAATTGTAAGTGATTTAAAAAGTGCCAGTTTGGAATCACAGGTACGATCTGGTAAAATGCTATCTCTCCAAGCAGGGTAAATCTAAAATGAGTCTGTTCCAAAAAGTTAGCACCCGGTATCTTGAAAGTGAAAACTAATTCAAATGCAGATTTTTGTAAATCTAGTTTGGTTAAGCTTGGGTATTTGCCACCCATTATCTAGCAGAAATATTCGACGGCTTCAACTACGCCATTATAGCAGTTTTAGTACAGCTTCGGTGTTTGCCAATATAGCAAAATGAAATATTTCGCTGAGCTCAATACGCCACTCTGGATAGGATTATGTATACGAATATATGGAGAGCTTGGAAAACTGGTATGATAGCAACTTTACATGAGAAATGATTATCGATTATGCGCATGCGTAAATCGCAAAATAATGAAAACTTGCCATTGGTGGAAATATATACTAGCTGTTTCGTAGTTTTGAGCAAAGAAAACATAAAGAATTATTTTTTTACTAACTTAATGAGAACTGACGATTAACTGCATACATGGCTAAGTCGCCAAATTATGAAAAAAAAAAAAACATTAGTGGCAATTATCAAGGTGTTTCGCAGATTTCACGTTTTTAAATTTTATGTTAAGTTTACATTTTTATCTAGGAACGGGTGTATTAGCCAGCTGCAGATTTCAATGGCTTCATGCGATTTCTAATTTTCGCATGAAAACACAAGCACACACACACACACACAAAAAGCTGGGTCTAGCTTTGGTATTTGCTTCCCGTCACCGGGCTGAAATATTTGGCGGCGTTAAAGCAGTTTTGGTATAGCCTGGATATTCGCCACCACGACGAGATAAACTATTTTATGATGTTTTAAGTATGCTATTCTGCAAAGGATCATGCATACGCACAGCGCCGGCGCAAGGTTATCCGGCGCCAGCCTGCAAAAAAAGCTAAAATCGCCCCCCCCCCCCCACTCCATTTTTTTTTTTTTTTTTTTTTTACAGGAGAAATAAGTTTTGAAGAAAGCATTTGTTGAAAAAAATAATAATAATAAATTTATTTATCGGGAAAAATTAATTTTTCTGCATTTCATATTTACAAACTTTTCTATAATTTCTTTTGTATCTATCTCATGACAGATTTCATTTTCAGTAGCAATCAAAGCTAGATTTATGAGTCTTTCCTGAGATATACTTGACCGTAAATGCGTCTTGATCAATTTTGATTTTGAGACTGATCTTTGGCTACTAGCAACATTAACAGAAATGCTGAGTAGTATTCTCAATATGATATTCAAATTCGGGAAGCACAATTTATTTGACACAATGAAGTTCAGAATATCGAATGGGTCTTTCATACCGGGTGTAAAAATGTCTTTCGAAGCTACTATTTCGTCAAAAAGTTCTTCTGCGTTAATATCTTTACTATCACCATATTGTAAAAATTTTTCTAAATTACTGCATTTTATTTTCAAATCTGCATTATCGATTTCCGATAAATTACACAAGAAACTAAAATTATCGCAGTGATCCTTCATTCCGTCAAATCTTTAATTTAATGATGCCCAAGCTGTATCCAAAATTCAAATCTGGAGATCGGGGGGGATTCGTTAGCATGTTCGTAATCGAAGTGACATTTCTTTTTCCTTCGTCGGATTTCTTCAACAGTTTTAAAATGGGGCTCGCCATCCACTTCTTCACTAAGTTCTTTGGCTTTCTCAAGAATATTTTTGAAATTGACGTCACTTCTATGTTCTTGAATGAATGATTTTAAGTTACTTATTGCCTGCCATTTTTCTTTCCTTTCATATTTGCTCCGTTATCATATACCTGGCCTCTCATATCATCTAGAGGTATGTTCCGCATTTTCAACATTTCTATTACTGTCTCACATAGGACGCTACCTGTAGAATCATCAACTTTAATAAAGCCTAAGAAATGCTCCTTGATTTCAGCCCCTCCATCACTGCAGACGACAAACGTATGACTACACTCATCTGTTCAGTTTTGGTAACATCAGGCGTAAAGTCCAAAATTATACATTAGTACTTGGCGTTTCGAAAATATAGTAAGATTTTCTCTCTTATACTACTGCCAATAATTTGCGACATTTCATTTTGACTATCTTTGCTTGGATAATGAACTTTACTGTTGCTGTTAAACAAAAAAAAAAAAAAACGGAATTACGTTACAAACTAATTCAAGCTATTATTCTACATGCTTGTAATATTTTAACTTCAGAATTTGAATCCGAAGCAACGAAGTCTGATTTCTTTCTTTATTATTATTATTATTTTTTTTTGTTCCTAAATGAGCCCTGAAACTGAAACCAAGGTTTAAGATACGGCCGCATTTTTTGCATAATGCTAAAAGACTTATCAGAATGCTGAAATGAAATTAATGGGTTTCTCTTTTTTGCTAAAGCATTCAGAGAAAAGTTGGAGCTGAAATATTGAAGAGAAACAGGGATAAAAGTAAAAATTTCCTGATATGGAATTGTTATAGAATGGTTGTGTGGATAATCTTCTATTTTGAATATTGATGAATTCAAATATATAACATGTGCGTCTATGATTTTCAAGACCACTTGCAAAAACAACACAGGAAAAAGAGATCGGACAATATCTCTCGGTGAGAAAAATGGAATTATCTTTATAGCAATTTGATAAAGCTTTTCCCTTATTTTAGCTTTTTTGCTAAAGAATTTTTCATCTCAGCTTAAACCCTTCCTGGAACAGATCACAATTTTTAGTTCAGTGGCAGTAAAACAGTCTCTCTGCGTCAAAAATCCCTCAACTTAGATTTGTGCTATTTTTGAAAATGCGTCTTTCAATATTTAATTTAGTACAGTTAAAAAGTTTCAATTTGCTGTTTAAAATTTACGACTAAGTAGTTGATTTCCTTCTTAAATATTTGAGCTGTGAAACATAATTTCTCATACATTTTTTATTTTTTCGTTTAAAATTGCTCTATTGCGTTTTAATTAGCATATGTTAAATTCGCGAGCACGGCGAATTATTATACAGTTTCTACTAACCCAGATTTCTGATATCCGACTAGCGGCCGTGCTAGCGGCTTTTATGTGCTCCAAGCGGTAAAAAAGGCAGAATTTTTCACAGAAAGACTGTATCATTATCATTTTAGTAGCAAAAATCAAAATTAAATACGTCCTTGGTGCTAGGGGGAATTTTCGGGGGATGGGGGGCGTAGCATCGGGCATCATTCTAAACTCAAAAACTGAGAAAAGGTTGATCTTCGTAAAAGGGGGCGCCTATTTTTACATTTGCAGCGGGGGAGGGGGGGCACGTACCCTATGGCCGTCCTTGCTTTTACATATTGTAATATATGTTTCTAAAAGTTTTTACTTCTCTTTTACATATAGTAATATACAAAACCATACACAGGGGGTTGGTCCTATGGATCCGAACCGAACCCTGCCCCTCCCCGAAATTATCACATTATATATATATCCTATATCCTATGTGTGTGTGTGCGAGAGAGAGTATTTATATACAATATGATGATATTCAATCAAACAGACCTCCCCCCTCTCCCCACCCGCCTACAAAAAAGGTCGGACCCCCTCCAAAATTATTTTCTGGATACGGCCCTGGTTATATATGTTCGTGACCCCCCCCCTTTATTCGCTACGGCCTTGCAACACATTTTATCAGACAAATAAACAAATTATATACACACTGCAATCATTATTAATATAAAACATATCTTCCTAAAACCTGTCCATTTTTTAAATGTTTTTGAAAATTTTTGCTTTCGGGACAATTTGGCGCCCCTCTGTGTTTGGCGCCCGCCTGCAAAGAAGGCCTTGCAGGCCCGCTTCCGCCGGCCCTGCATACGCACATCCGGAGAAGTGTTAATGGCAACTTTACGGGGAATGATTATCGATAATAAGTAGGTGTAAATCGCAATATAAAACTCACCATTGGTGGAAAGATATCCTAGCTGTTTCGTAGATTTTATCAAAGAAAACATATGAAGTACTGTTTTATTTGCAAACTTAAATGATAATAAGCACACCAAATTATGAAAAACCGTCATGGATGGTAAATATGTGAGGTGTTCCATAGATATTACATATTTCAAAATATTGTGATATATCAATTTGTATGCTCCAAGGAACATGCAAGAACCGAGGAATGTGTAGCTCGGTAACATTCTATCTAACCTAATCTTTGGGATTTGACTGTGATGATTATGCCTTTTTACAAGTAAGATATATTAGCCGAATGCCCCGTACGAAAAGCCAGCGTAGCAAGTCTAGGGTACTTAGATTCTAGTAAAATTAAAAAAAACCCATATTTTTGGACAAGATAACAGGAAACTACTACAAGTAACTTTTTACAGCTGATTAAAAAGGTGAATTGTGTTGTACCAACTAAAAGTTCCTTCTGTAATAATTTTTTATGTACGAGTGCTATTTACAAACATTTTTGTTATTTTAAAAAATTATTTATTTACACTTAAATAGAGACATTAAATTTGAATTTATTTACAAATTGTTTTATTATTTAAAAAAATTCATATTTAATTTATTTACATTTAAATAAATAAATAAATAAATAAATGTACAAATTTACTTTATTTTTAACATTTGAATGAACTCTTTCATTTTTTTTAGTGTTCTCAATTATTCGATGGTATTTTGACGTTTTCTGAGGTACACACATTAGAATTCAAAGAAGTTAATCCTTATTTAATGTTTTGGGGAACGCAACAGAGTAATAGAAATGATGTAAAAGTGCTTTCTTTGTAAGTGTGTCAATATTTGCAAGACAAGAGAAACACGTTTATATTAGATTTTAAGTGGATTGAAAATGAATTATATTTACTGCATATCTGTAATAATTTTTGATCTCCGTCATAAACGATGGTGAATCTACGTCAGAGATGTAAAAAATACTGCAATTAAAATAAAACGAAAACATTTCAGCTTACAGTATAAAAAGGCAGTTTCTATCTAATTCCCAAATCTAACGTATAAATATGCGTATATTTTTGTCGGTACATCTGCAGATGAATTTTAACGAAGTGATCACATAGAAATAATTATAATACTTTATTTAAGCAAAAAAGAAAAAGAAGGAAAGGGAAAAAAGGAGGAAATAATACTATGCCGATGAAGAAAAAAAGAATGAACGAATAAAATTAAGCATAATAACTATAGAAATAATAATAACAAATCATAATCCAAATGAGATACTAAGCAATAAAAAAATTTAATGCATAAAAACAAGTCAAGAATAAAGTAAAAGACTGAAGGAATATAACCCTTTTTTGATAATGATGTAAGAATTCGATTTTTTTTTTCACTTTTCTTTTTGGCCTGCATATACTTAAGGTGGTTGTCGCTTTATACTTACATCTTTAAGCCTTCCAATATGTTCCTAAATTTTTATTTTATTCAAACTCTTGCTTTCCTCGAAGATCCACTTCGAGCAACCAACGTTCTTTAATTTAATAAGCGGAAAATTTGCAACATATCTCCCTCAAGCAAATGCACATTTCTGTCTCACAAATGTGGAATTTCATAATCCAATACTCTAAAATAAAAGTGCTATATTTAGAAGGAACTACGAATAATTCAATGGAACACAAAATATTCCGCAACGATATAAAATGTATCACTATTTCACTCAGCATTCGTAATCGTTTGCAGTTACGGTTACTTAAGCGCTGCTTTTGAGATGGCGGAAAGATGATGAAGACAGATGAATTATCATCAGAGCGAGCATCTTGGCAATTTGCCTTTTCAGTAGCTTTATGTTCGCTAGGAGCTGCTTATTTCCAAGTTTTCAATGTCTCAGGTGGAATTATAAGTTGCGGTAAGTTTCAATTAAATGTGCACTTCATTTTATCTTTCTCTGAGAATATTAATGCCGATGTCAGGATTTACTTCAAAAGATGATGTTGCGATTTGAGTTTGCAAGTTTTAAATATTTTTCATTAATTTCGCTTCTGATGTTTGAAATTAAGGTGATGTATTATTTATAGTTTACAGTGCTATTTTAACTGTGAATATTTATACCAAGAAATCACCGAAAATGTGGACTGAATAATTGAAGGCCGCTTACGTACGTGCAACATATAAACGGTATTATCAAGGAACCGAATTAAAATAATATTTCACGAAGAATAGTTTGGGGAGCATAGTTTGAACTATCGTTTTGTTAACATTATTATAGCATCCCACATTGAACTGTTAGTCTAACAAAACTTTTCTTTTTCAGCTGCTGTATTTTTTTAGGATCATTAAGTATTTATCTCGAAAATTCCGCCTTTGACAAAAAATGAAAACTTAAGTGAATGCATGAAGTTGGAAAATTTGTAAACTTGTGTTCGGGAAAAGTGCAATGTCTTGACAGAACCATTAGAATTAAATGAAAGTTAACACACACAAACGACTGGTTTTAATGATAAACAGTTAAATTATCTAAGCAAACAAGCAATACTAAGTGCCCGAAATCTGTATTTAATGTCGCCAACACGTACCGCAGTAAATTCTGCTATACGACGTGGTAGTCAAGCAGATTTTGAATGTCTGAATGGGGAACCCCATTTTTTATTGTTTGTAAGCGCACTCAAAGTTCATTTGTAGAAGCTGCAGGACGTTGATCATAAGCAACATGCCAATCAACGAAATCCACAGATGCTCAATAAACGACATATTCAGCGAATACACCGACCACAAAAAAAGCTGAATATGTTCTGCTGACAAGAAATTGAGATTTTCTTGCAACATGTGGGCGGACATTATCCTGTAGAAAGAAAACACCTCTAATCTCTTTAAGAAAAGGAACGACTTCAAGTTCCAGCAGTTCACAGATGTACTCTCTGACTGTGTTTGGAATGGAATATTGGAAAGCTGCCAGTAAAGATGAATTCAAATGAATCGGCGAGGAGGGGAAAAGCGAGCGGAGATTGTAGATTTTTAATTAATTATATTACAAATCAGCAATCTGATCTGCGTTATTTTAGATGCATAAACTGATTCATTGTAAGTATAAAAAATATCACCAGTAAAGAAATCATCATTTCTTGAAAACTGCGTCTGAATAGTTCAACGGCAAGCGCATATCTGACTGGCACCCTCAACATCTAATGGACGTGTCCGTTCCCGCCTCTAAACCAGATATTTATGTTTCTATATAATCGGTAGTCCAACAGTATCTGTTGCTTATCAGATTATCCCCAAATTTTACCTGATGCGATTGCCTTTCGTGCGTCTTACGTAAACGTACCTCAGACCACAACTCGTGGCGTTTGTCTACTATGATGCTCGATAATGTACCTCGGAAGGTAGCGTTCACCGGCAAAGTGTGCTACAAGAACACGGCTTTCATAGATCAATTCCTTGAATGCGGAATTCGGCGGAATTCGTCGGAAAAAAAATTACTTGTTACTTCCATGATGGGTTTGGAGTCCTCACACATAGCTAAAATAACCTCCTAAATATGCTTTCAATGAGGATGTGGCTCATATTGGCTTGCTAAGAAAAATACCAAAACATCAGAAAATGCCACCGTCAATCGCAACATTTAATACCACAAGTAACCGTGTATATGTCGTTTGTCATCATGTACCAATATGTTTAGTTCACGAGTTGTCAGCAATTTTCGAAAATGATGCTTTAATGATTAGTAAAACGCAAGCTGGATGAGTAATAATTTCAAAATTCTTATGTCTTCGTAAACATATCGAACATGACAGCTCTAAGTAATACAAAAACACGTGAATCCATTTTCTAATTCCAGTCGGCCAAAAACAGTCACTAATACCTCTAGACACCAACATTGCTGGAAAGTTTTGGATATTCAACGCCATATCATCTAATCAGAACTTGGAAGATGTCCCGTTTCATACAAGATGGCTGTCTCTCGTTGTAAACATTTTAGAGTACGCAAAATAAAAGCATAATTTTATTGATGAAGTTGTGCTGAAGAATCGTTCATGAATCTTTAAAAAAAAAAAAAAACAAATACCACCGAAAGGAAAATAAGGTGTGGGAAAATCCTTCAGGTTTTGGAAGCAATATGAGAAGATTGTGCTCTCGCAACATTCTTTTCGTCACAAATAAAAAAGCAATAACGTCACCCAAGAGGCAATTCTAGAATGTCTATTTTGCTTTGCAAAATAACTGTAGTACCTGGCTTTTGACTACAGAATTGCGATGGAAAAGTATTGCATATGCATTCTGTAATGCAAAATTCGCCATCTCTTTCATTAAGCTAATGAGAAATATCACTGAACTCAGCAAAAACAGTAGATATTCTTAAAAGCATTTCACTCTCAAGGAAGAGCGTCAAGATACATCTAATTAAATTCCGATTATGTTTCGAAACTACACGCAAGGATATTCACTTTTACTGATGATGATTCTTGTATATCCAGACACGCTCCGTTTTCACTATAGTCGTCGAACGGCGCTTTCATTAAGATTGTCAGATTAGTGCCGAATCACTGTTATATAGAGTGTGCTAAAAGTCTGTTGATGTCACACTATTTTCCGTCTACTTGGATTAGCATTACAAAAAGTCAAAAGAGTACAATATATTCAATAGTTAGAAAAAGTTTTTCCAAATATTGTATTTAAATGCCCCCCCCCCAATGTTGCCTATGGGCAGGCACCACAGTCTTCCTACTTTTTTAAAATTCCTACCTTCATCAAAATTTTACTTAAATAGCCTAGTATTTTAATGGTTTGATAAGCAAAACCTTGACATCTAAAGCAACATTTAACAACTGTTAAGCAGCTGAGCATTTTAGTCTATTATTTATAGAGGTAGGAATAAAAAATTAAGAATTTTTTTAAAAAAAGGAACGACTGCAATGCTTGTCTATTGGTACATCCAAGCAAATATGTGTTTAAGCTTAATTCAAATTTCTTATTTTAGTGTTGGGGACAAGTATTATTTATTTTGAACAAATTTCAACGAAACAAATAAGGAAAGTTATAGTTATCTATAACAAGATGTATCTTTTATAAAGAACAATATTTTACACGATTATTATTAAACAACATATTAATAATAAAATGATATTCAATTCTTTATGATTCTAGAATTTTTTTTAGTTAGTATTTGTTAAACATGTTATGAAAGATAATTTATCTCTTACACATAAACTATTACTTTCTTATAGGCTAATGTGTTTATTGAACAATAGCTGAATAGACGATTAACTCTCCAGTTGCAAAATAACTTGGCCGTAGTTGTAAACTCGGTGCCAAGTCTGATTTCAACATTAAATGTTATCTTCCACGTGTATAATTGTGAATAATAAATCTGTTCCAAAACTTAATGCTACATGGACCGTAGCCAGTAACACTAAATTCAACCTTTGTTTATGATAACAATATTTAGCGGCAATTTTGCTTTGTTCATGACCGCACGTTAGAGAATAAATATGCCAGTTTCGAAATCTAATGTTTGATGAGCGTGTATTTTTCTTCTGCGACATTGTATTATCGATATTAAATACTTCGTAGATCGAAATAAAATAACAACAAATATAAATAATGTGATTCTCTAAATAGAAAACTGATTTCAAATTATTTTACCATAACGAAAAGTTATGCCTGTTGTAAAATAGTAGGGTTAACAATTCCTTGCCAAATAAAAAAAATATTGCCAAGTGGGATTCAGTGTTGAGAATTTTTCTTTCTCAAACTTTGCGGTATGTCACTTAAAGTTGCCAGCCTTGGTGACTTTTGACATATTTCTACCAGTCACTTTACATGCAACCTTTTAGACAATGGTTCAAAAACTTGTTTTTTTTTCCATGATTTTTCTGAATGGTATTGATACGAAATTTCGGTCTGTTCCTGGCTGTGAAAAATAGTTTAAAATTCCTATTCTAAGTGTCAAATAGTTAAGTATTGCTTTGTGTTGCATCAGAATCGGTCAACTAGAACCGGAGACACGGAGTTTTGGGTTTCCCTATTGATTAGTATAGCGTTTGTAGAAATCTCGAGAAATATAGGTTCTAGGCCTTCGCTAACCTCACTTCTGGGGACTTATTTTTGGCGCAAAATTTGGTGATATTTCGCTAAAGTTTGCCAAGCTTGGCGACATTTTGGTCATTTGGCGTGATTTCCCCCAAATTTTTGGGTCATTTGGCTCGATTTTCGCTTGTAAAGTTAGTTTTTCTACATTAACATCATATAATAGCCCAATATTACTCTATTTATCTTCTATGACGTAATCAAAACGAGATTGTTCTGGGTCTTTCTACAAATCGCGATTTTTCAAGAAAGTACGTCGGAGGGTATAAATAGGCAGACAGGCCGGAGAATTCAACTCTGTTTCTCATGAGCTTTCTTTGAGTGTGGATCGAGTTTATGATAAGTACGCTGCTCTAGTGCTGTAAAAGTAACGACAAAATGAGTATCCGTATGTATTAGTTACTTAGATGTTCGCTATTCGTTACTAAGTATTCGTTACTCGTTACTTTCGTTACTACTAATAGAATCGGTAATAGGGTGTTATATAGTGCCCCATAACAACACACCCGGGACAGTGTTGTTATGGGTATATGCCGCCCATACATAAACCCATAGCAAAAACTAACCAAAAAGAATTTTTTTTAGCGAAGTTGTACAAAGTTGTATTTAGAGCTTATTTTCTCTGATTTACAGATTGTTTTTATACACATTTATGGTTTTATACAATGCTAAATTATCCGAATTACTGAGTGCACATAGAAATCTTCCAAAGACATATGCCATTCTTTTTTTTTTCTCAACACCCCCTTTTTTTAATTCTGAACGCTGGTTTAACCTGTTCATTCTTATCATAAAAAGTGTAAAGGAAAGCTTGTGACTCGTGTTTTTTCTGGGAGCGGGTTCTCGAATACTGAGATCCAGGGATTGGGCACCATATATAAAATTCACAGGGCAGGGGATCTCAGTATGATATCAACTACTTTGCGTCTCTAAAAGCATAATATCTTTTTTATTTGTGAGTTCTTATTTCATATCAAAAACTTTTTTTGCTGGACCATTTTTCGAAGTAAATTAAAAATTACCACATTTTAAATTAAAATATTTTTATTCAATGAGAATTACCTATTTTTAAGATATTTCCAGTTCTATTTCTGCACTTTTGGGATGAAAGGGGTTAGCCCCTTCTGTGGGTGCATATATGAGAGCATTCTTTAAACAAAAATTATCACTCCTTTCATACAGAAAGAATGGTTGCACCGGGCTATGCGTATTCCATGAGTTCATGGAATAAAATGTACCATAAAATAGGGCAGATGGCCCCCTAAACGCCGACATTTTAGAAACATACTGAACTTCATTGAATTATTTTAATACCAGTGGCTTACGCAGGAGTGGGCATAGAAATCCCGGGTCGCTCACAATTTTTTATATATTTTTTAAACAATTACTTAAAAAATGTGTTTAGGTTTCCATGCTAAATATTTTTTTTAGTTCCAAATAATATTTCAAATAATAAAAATGTGTGAATTCGTTTACTTTATAAAAATATATTTTTTAAAAGGTGTATTTAAATAATTTGTTATTTATTACTCATATTTCGATTCTAGCTAAAAAAAAGAAAAAGTTAAGTTCGCAATCCTGCTTCGGAACCACCCTGAAAGAAAAAATTCTGATTGCACCACTATTTAGTACCAAAATGTTAGAAAGCCCGAAATTAGCACCCCTTACTAACATGCTTCTCTTATATGTATTGCTCCTCTACAATTATAAGAACACCTCCTTCCCCCTCCCCCCGCAAAAAAAAGTTCAACTGCGCATAAGAACATGCTATACACCGGATCCTATCCTCCCATTGTACGACCCATATCAATAGAGCAGCAGATAGTATATCCATCTCCATAACTGTAACGATACATACGGATTCTTCCAAACCTCATCAAAACGATACCATCCGGCTCGGCACAAACGAATTGCAACCAGAACATACTACTACTCAAATACCGAAACTGATTTTTCCCTTCAAACAGCGAGAATCCATAATACTTCCGGTACCTAGTAACGGAACGGAACATACTATTACTCAAATACCGAAATTCATTTTCTCCCACCCGCAGTCTTGTATTCGAAGTTCGAACCTGGTCGATCCGAAATGCACACTCGAAAGTCATTTTCCCCTTGAAACCGCGATCCGATATCCAGTAACTGCCAGTAACAAATAACAGAAGATATTAGTACTCGATTACTGGAACCTGTTTCCCCCCTAGTTCCCCTCGCCTGGCAGTCTGTATTCGAAGTTCGAAGCTGCTCGATCCGAAACCTTCGGATCGAGTAACGATATCAACCGAAAATTAACAATTCGTTACTTCGAGTCTGAGTGATTATCCGTATCTTAGTACCGAATACATGCGGTTTGCTTCAGCTCTACGCTGCTCTGCCCTGTGAACTGTGCGATAGAAGAGGTATTTTCGCTTGCCTTTTTGAAGCTTTGTTTTTAAGTACTGTGTGTAAATTCTGTATTACTGAGTCTTGAGGGACTGCTTGGGATATCCCTCGTATATTTCCTTTGAATTTTTGCCTGTGGAAGTGCTTTATTTTGTGTGAGAAATACAGCATTTGTCAAAGCTTCTGACCTAAGCGGACTGTTAAAAGCACATGACTGCCTGATTGTGCTTGTGGATTTTGTACAGCTGATGGTTCGTCCAAGTTCTTGAAGCAATAAAGTTCGTGTTCCATCCTGACAACTAGACTCTTTATAGAACTTTCTACCCAAGCTGGATTTTAGAACGACGAACTAAGGAAACAGAGAGTTTTCTGCAACAATACCATCAAAAAGTGTCCAAACGAATATGATTTGATTTTGATTTGTGCGATTACGGCCGATTATCTACTCGAGGGATCTAGGCTAAAAGGGGGGGGGGCCCTCCATGGGGGTTCTTTCTATGGAATCCTAACTCATATTTACATGAACTTCCAGTGAAAACCACAGAAAACTCCGAACAGTTAGGTCGACGTAAGCGACCTGCGTTTGAACCAGGCACTTTGTGTCACCCAGTTGAGAGCACTATGCGCTAGGCCACCCAAATTTATATAGGACCACACCTAAATTATACACTTTCCAGTAAAAAACGAATCATAGAAATTGGTCCACATAGGAAAGAATTGTGGCTGTACACGCATTAAAATAATAATAATAATAAAAAGATTCCGACGAATTGATTATTTCTTCCTTTTTTAAATTTGTAAAATAAAAACAAAAAATTTTTAAAATTATAAAGGGAAAAGAAAACTTCTAACGTACCCGTAAGTTAAGTACCGATTAAATATCCAAGGTGAGCCAATGAAATAGGACGATTTTTGAGAACTTCAATGAAGGAAAGATGGAGAGAGGCGTCAACGTTGTTAATCTGCAGAGCGGGAAGTTATCTTGGATTACCAAAGTGCATTACCAAAGTGGGGTAAGTTCCGTATCATTTATTGTATCACACCGTCACCTCACACTCTTTTACCATCGAACAACGCTATTCAAAAGTGAGTTAGGTGCTTTGAAAGGAATGGCTCAACAACACATAAGAGAGGTAGGTGGCAATTCACGGTGTAAAACAAGCTCAAAGTCTTGGAAAGACTGCACTTTCAAAAATTATTTCTTAAAGTAAGGGAAATTTTACTGACAGCAGTTATTTGAAGAATATGCGTTTTTTAAATCTTGTCGGTTGAAGAAACTTCTTCAGATTCAAGGAGTTTTTTCCCCTCTTCCTCAGACTTTCGGAAAGAATTCGTGGAAATATAACTTTTCCAAGGAGTATAGAAATTATTCGTTGAAAAGTGAGAAATAAATTAGTGTATAAAGAAGACGAGCTTTTCTGAGAGTATGGAAGAATTTGTGCAACAAAATGGTGGCAACCTTTAAGACATTATTTTTTTAAATTAAGAACGATTGTGCAATTACACATTTCCGTTCGTGTACATTATGTTTTCATTAAAAAATTAAATAAAAAAATTGAATGTGTTCTATTTTTTTATAATCGTCCCGTTTTACTGCCTTGCTGTATATGATGTTATATTAGTTCGTTTAGAACGTACTAACAAGAACGTTTACTCCGTCTACAACGCACTTTTTGAGCCAAAGAATTGACCATGTTGTCACGTTGACACAACGTGCATATTTTTTATAAAAAAATTACCAATACAAATCTTAATTATTGTTATCTAAATTTAAACTATATTCTAAATTTAATTAATTATAAGTTTTTAACAGTAACTCTTTTCAAAGCTTTCAAATTTCCTTTCAGCCATTTTATTTGTAAGACAATAACGCACTTTTAATCATTTCGATTTCCTGCCTTCTGCTATGCTTATCAAATTTACAGCTGCAATCTGTTTTATTTATATTTTTTTCTTCCCATCCTCTTTTCGCAATTATTCATATGAAAGCCTAACTTGCAGTATTGCACTGCTCCCTGACCGCAGTTTTTTTGTTTTGCTTCTCTGTGAGCAGCTGCATGCATCGAATGTTCTAGTAAAGTCTTTCGTGTTCCTTTTTCTCTCTTACATATGTAATAGCTTAACGGCAAAATTTGACCTCGTGACATACCCCCCTGTGCATCTTTGAATATGAGCAGTTAGTTGTAAGTTAGCGAGCAGAGTAGAGCTGCGTTGGAGGTTTGGACAAGCACTTGCCCTTCGGGGCTTGTGTCTCTGTCCGTGCCCATAATATATTCTAATTTTATGTGAAAATATGTAATTGTTTCTATATTCAATATTTATTGTGTGCAACTTAACCAAGAAG